>QLSS01000003.1:3208460-3307028 GCA_024372645.1 Trichomalopsis sarcophagae
AGAGAGAGAGAGAGAGAGAGAGAGAGAGAGAGAGAGAGAGAGAGAGAAAGCCGTCCGTTCATGCGAGATGATAATTAGCGCACGTAAGCGAGGGTGGTTTCAGCGACGAGGGTACTGTGTACGACTTTCTCTTTTATTACGATGAAACTCGGCTTGTGAGTCGACGTACACTTTTTTCCACAGCTGCGACGGATATTCGCAAAACCCGAGACATACCCCGGTGCGCAGGATTATCCTTTGAACGGTGCAGCTGATAGTTTATTGCACTCCGCAATAAAAGTTTCGGCTCATCGAAGTAGGTGAGGGTCTAGAATTTTCCCTTGCCACACCCCTTGAGGTGACGGTGTGGCGGGCCGGGGGCGGGGGAGGAGGAGGAGGCGGAGATAGCCCTTGGAGACGTGGCCCCGGTGTATCGAAAATTTGCAGCGATTTTATTGGTCCGTTTGCGTATCGCAAGTGTAAAATCGGGGCCCGAGGACCCTTTAAATGGACCGGTTCGGGCAGTGCACAACATTAGTCTCGCCGAGTTTGTCGTCGAGAAAGCTCCTCTAGTCGGGACATCGGTATCTAACCGGACAACGCAAGTACAAGTGCTCGTGTTAAAAGTTGAATAATCGAATCGCAAGAAGATGGCTGATCGTGAATATTTAAAATTCCCGCGGTCCGGCAACGTTTCAGACTCCCATACCTACGCGCAAAGTATAACGGGAGGACACAAGATGCTGCAGTGCATACTCGACGTCATCCTCAATGAGTGCAAAACAAGAGCCGAGAAAGTGAACAGCAAAAATATCAGAAGATTCGTACAGAATCGAGAGCCCCGTTTCGAAGAATCTTTAAGAGCGAGTTGTGACATCCCACCTCTATGGACTTTCGTCCTTCAAAAGTACAAAAATTCAAGAATTCAAATGTGGAACGACCGGTTGATAGCTCTGGTACTGGAGAACAGTGGCAATTTCGAGATCCGCGACTCCACAGGAAGAACTGCCCTGCATCACGCAGTGGACTGTGCAAGAGTACAAGCTGTTGAGATGCTTCTGGCAATAGGAGTGAACGTCAACGCAGTTGACAACGAGGGCTTGACACCGATACTCCTAGCAGCCTCGAGTGAAAAAGACGAAGTGCTGCTGCCCCTTCTCCTGGCGAACGGAGCAGACGTCAGCGCGAGGTATAGAGACGGCCGCAACCTGTTGCACGAGTTGGCGTGTTCTCGTGGAAGTCATCTCGAGAAGATGGCAAATGCATACGTCGACAGAGGCGTCTCGCTCCAAGACCGAGAAAATACCAATCAGTTCCAGCCAATTCATCGAGCGGTCCAGGAGGATAACCTCGAAATGGTGAGTATTAATTACGCGCGCAGTGCGACTCGACTTCGAAATCGATCGTAAATTTTGATGTACTGACATTTGACTGTTTGTTTTTCAGGTAAAGATATTGTTGGACCTCGGCGCGAGCGTGAATGCGCTAGCGGCTGACGACGAGACTCCGATGCACATCGCGGCTACAAAGAAGAATCCCGAAATGATAAAATTCTTGCTGGATCGGGGCGCAAACATGCATCTGAGAACAAGATCAGGCCGCAGCGTATTAAACAACGTGCTCCGGACTTATAAAATTGATGCGGAAGAGTTCGCCGAAAAGGAGAAAGACTTAAACGCCCATCGACTGTATTGCGAAGAAAGCAAAGATGCTGACAAGGTGGTGAGGTTGCTAATGGATCACGGGGCCGATCTGACTGAGAGGGACGAGACAGGAATGAACATCCTGCACTACTTGGCATACGCCGCCGTCGAACTGATCGCGCTAGCCAAGATCATAATTCTGAAAGGAGTAGTCTCACTTGACGACAGAGAGGTCGTTCACGAGTACCAGCCGATACACATAGCGGTTCAACAGGGAAAAGATGCCTTGGTAAGTACAAGAGAAAATTTCACACGTCTCGACATTCCGTTCGAATTTCAATCTCTAACATAATCCTCGTTCATTTTTCAGACCGCGCTTTATTTAAAGCACGGCGCGTGCGTGAATTCGCCAGCGAAAGGAGACCTTTTTCCGCTCTACATAGCAGCGGATTCCCACAACTCGCCATGGATATTGCTAACACTCCTCAAATACGGCGCAGACATCGATCAACAAACTCAGGAAGGCCGTACGGCCTTACATATAACAGCTGAACGATGGTACAACAACGAAGAAAATCTCAAAGCACTTCTGTCCGTGGGCGCGGACATGTTCATCCGAGATAACAACGGCCAGACGTCTCTTGAGGCCGCCATTCTACCAATCAGAAAATCACCAAATCTTATGTTTATGATCAAAACATTGGCTTTGAGGATGACTTACCAGCAGCTGGAGGACAATAGGAGTCTGTTTATTCGATTGAACGTGCTCGACTACTATGAAGAGTGTTGCGACCAAATCAGAAGAATGAAAAGGATGAGAATCATCAATGGATACACGCTGTTCGACCTACTCACGAAGTGCCGCTGCAAGATAGCACCACTATTAAAACACCCGAGATTTCAGCAAAGATATCAGCGATGCGAACCCGAGAAATTTCATATCTATTTCTCGGATCTTACTAAGGCTTACAATAAAGCCAATGAAGCTTATTGTATAATGAAGGAACAGGAAGATCAATTTAAAAATTCCTCTAATACTGGATTGTCAGATACCCCAACTGTAGGCGAAACTTCGACAAGTCCATGTGAACACTGCAGTTATAAAAATTACGTGAGATCATGTCGGGGCAGCAGCAATAGTTATTTATTGATGGGGCTGTCGGAGGAGCGGCTAAACGGTGCCGCCGTAACGTGCGATTGCTGCTACAGTCCGGTGTCAAGATCCCTGTAAAAATTTAATTTAAACGAATCTTCAATAAATCTATATGTTTTAAATTAAAATACATGCTTTAACTGATTGATCCTTGTCCAACCAACATTTTTATCACAAAATCCTTTCACCTTTCCTTATATGAAGTAATCAGATAAAAATTATTAGAAAACATACTTTAGCGATATAATGTGAAAATTCAAAATTTTGCCTTTCATCGGCCTTTTGGGTGTAAATACCAGATCAGATAGTTCAAGAGATAAAATAATGAGCGTGATTCCGACTGATTCAGCCGTCTTTGGCATTTCCAAAAAGGTATACATCAACTAGTTTAGCACTATTAGTTCAATAGTTATTGTAAAAACTCAAATCTGAAAAATTAATGATTACGATATGATGTTTAACACACTACTGAATTTTTCTCTAGAACTGTCAGATCTGGTATTGAGAGCCGAAAGGCACTAATTACTTCATAAAGTCCATGAAAAATCGTAAAGGGCAGCAGCCATATGTTAACTATTAACATGCGTATTATTATGGCTCAAATCGAGTTAACATGTATGTTTGCTGCGATATTTCTTTTCTCTCAGTGTACCCTCTGGTCTGGCCCCGTCCGCAGTTCCGACGAACGCCGCAAGAGGTCGACGCAATTCCCTCTGAGAGGGCGTTCGGGCCCATCCGACGCGTAGGAGTATAGGCAAGCGAGAGAACAAGCGTCCTGCCATTTTGAGCGCGAAGCTTGGCGAATCTCGTCAGTCTTGAGAGAGCCACGGGAGAACGCGGACGAGCCGCTTTAGCGAGTCGAGTGTATATTGTTAAACTGAAAATTCCGCGCTTAAACCTATAGGGAGGAGTGTAATAAGTGTAATATCGCATAAAAGTCTAGTTTTCTGCATTCTCGAAAGCATCTCTTAGCCAAAACTCGTGGACGTGCTTCTTACGCGATGCATAAAGTCAGCGTCAGTAGCAACATGACGAAGCTGGATCGCGGCTACCTAACGTTCAGCTACGATCGGACTCGCGGTTCCCATTACTATCCGTTCCGGTACAGCACCTTGGATCCGTACGACGACGAAGACGTGAAGCGCTACGACGCCTTGCTGCACAAGACGCTTCGCCAGATCTTTCGCGAGGACAGTTCCAGCGGCGACGGCGAGGGTAAGCGACTGCTTTGCGCCGCCGAGCATACCGATCGGGATAGAGCGATCGAACGACTTCTGCAGCTGGAACCCGGCCTCTCTGAGATATTTCCAAAGGGGGACAAATTCTCGCTCCTGTGGATCGCGGTTTTGCGATGCTACCGCCAATCGGCCGAGCTGCTCGTTCGCTTCGGCGCCGACGTCAACGAGCGCTGCGGCACGAAATTGGCCCCCTTTCTCAGCGAGACCATCAGCATCCTACACCTGATACTGCAGACCTACCCCTCGACGTGGAACGAGCGGTTTATCCGTCTGCTCCTGGAGCACGGCGCTGACCTGCAAGCCCAAGACTCCCACGGCCAAACCGTCCTGCATTACGCGGTGAAAATCGGCCAGGTCAAGTCGACCGCGCTGCTACTCGAGGCGGGGGCCCAAGTCAACGTAGCCGACATAGACGGCAGGACGCCTCTGCTCGAAGCTGCCCGCAGCAGCGAGTCGAACGAGCTGCTGCCGCTGTTGCTCGGATACGGAGCCGAC
The DNA here is from genome assembly GCA_024372645.1 of Trichomalopsis sarcophagae. Classification (NCBI taxonomy): domain Eukaryota; kingdom Metazoa; phylum Arthropoda; class Insecta; order Hymenoptera; family Pteromalidae; genus Trichomalopsis; species Trichomalopsis sarcophagae. Next base: position 3,212,969 of record QLSS01000003.1, read on the forward strand.
GCGACCGGCAGGGACAGCGACGGTAGGAACGCCCTGCACTACCTGGCGATGGCCTTCCAGGAGCGCGTCGACCTGGCCAGAGCCTTGCTCGCCAAGGGCGTCTCGCTCGACGACAGGGAGCATCGGCACAATCAGTATCAGCCCTTGCACTACGCTGTTCTCAAGGGGAAGAACGAGTTGGTGAGTGTCGGAGGACTTGTCGTTCCGTCTCGAGACGATCGATCGGTAAATTTAATCTAATTTAATCGTTCCTTTTTCAGGTCAAGCTATTCCTCCTGTACGGCGCGAACGTGAACGCGCGTTCCAAGGGCGACGTATTCCCGTTATACCTCGCCACGGAGTACAACAAGCCGACGGTGCTGCTGACTCTACTGAGTCGCGGCGCGAGAGTCGATATGCAGACAAGCTGCGGCCGCACCGCGTTGCACAGAGCCTGCGCCAGTCTGCACGCCAGTCACAGCAAGGAGACCTTGAAAATGCTCCTCTCCGTCGGCGGGGATCTCTTCTTCGAAGATAAAGCCGGCAGCATGCCATTCGATCTGATTCGCGAGAAAAGCATACAGAATCCGATGATCAGGCTGGCGCTCAAGACGCTGGCGCTGAGAAACGCCAGTCTGCAGAGGTCGATGGAGTACAAGCACAAAATGATCATCTCGCCGTACCCGAGGTTCTGGAAGTACTACGATAGCTGCGTCTATCAGATCCGCAAGTTGAAGGGTACGTACTTGATCGGCGACTACCGGTTCATCGACCTCCTCACGAAATGCGAGTGCCGCATGGCCGCGCGAATGCGGATCTTCGAGAACCAAGGTAAGCTCAAACCTTACGACTTGAGCGATCTCTCCTCGGCGGCTAACGAGGCTGATGTCGTTCGCCGACGGGACCTCGTGGAGAAAATTTGCAAGAGGACGATCTCTCGACTCTCCAGTTTCACTGGGAAAGTATTCGGATCGCTGAACGTTTTTTCCAAGACTCGCAACAAAGGCGCGCCGAAGAACCTGCAGAGCGAAGACTTTCAGCGCGCGTACAGGCGATACGTCGTCGACGTCTATTCCAAGTACGCCGATGACCTGCTCGAGGCTTTCGATCGAGCGCTGCATCACTACCAGTCGGTTCCGGAACAGGAGAACCTCATCAACGAAGCCGTTTACGACTCTCTCCCTTGGATAATCGTGAGGAAGATGGCTCTTTACATTCACGCTTGCGAGGAGTGCGAAATTAAGAGAATCGCGCACGAGTCTTTGGGCTTCGGCGACGAGTACAATTGATCGATCGGCGCCGATAGAGAATAATAACGCACACTTGTACTGATATTTTTATACTTTGAAATAAAAAGCAAAAATTTACCAATGTATCTTGCTTGTCGAAATTTATTTATGTCGGCTATCGTATTCTCTCGAGTTATCACGAATCGCGCGCTTTGACGTACCGTAGAGAACATAGCTTCCCTTCCTCAATTCCTTTTCGACCTTTGCCTAGAAAAAAAGGCCCCGATCTCTGATTGTAAATCACGCGTGTATCGCCTCAGCTTAAAAAATAACTTGTCCAAAATTTTGTAAATTTAATTGTTTATGGTAAATGCAGATAATAGTGTTGTAGTATTAAAAAATTAACAGTTGACAAAATTTGAACGGAAATATAAGCTATGATTGATATTCAATATTATAGGAGAAAAATAAGTGCAAAATACATGCCTTAATTTTGATTTTGAGTAAATTAAAATAATGTTCTTGCAAATAAAAAATTATCATTACAAAATATTGTAACTAATTTTGACTTGTTCATAAATTTAGGAAAATAAATCAATTTTTGGATAGGTGAATTTTTTTCTAGTGTGAAAAGCCGGGCCCTTTTTTTCTAATAGGACTACCGTGAGTCCGCCAAACTTTGAGTGGTGGGTGTCGAAAAGTAACCGAGGAAGGGAAAGGCTTACATCTTCCTATTAGAAGAAAAAGTGCCCTATGTACGCTTTCCTGTCGCTGTTACGGTATATCACTGGACAAAATTTAAAAAAAATTTGAAAAAACGCTCGTCCAAAGCAACATTTCGACGGTCACAGCTAGTCACATAGATAGAGTCTCCCATCTCTCATCAGCTCTCGCAAAGCTTCCCCGTGTATGTCAGTGGCTGCTCATCGTGGCAGTCTCCGCTCCAGCTTGCACCGCCGGACGCGAAACGCTCATTTCGCGATGCGCTCAGGGTAATCAATCCTTTTCCTTCTGCTCTTTGTGCGATAGTAGTCCGGCACGTCAGGCCGTTAAAGTCCGGGAAACTATCGCCGTTATACGAGCGAGCTGGGGTGAACGATAAGCGAACTTTCCGTACAGTGAAAAGTCATTCAATTGACGCGTAACTCGCATTATAGATCTCGAGAGCTTGGTTTCGCGTCTTACGATCGAAAATGCTCAACGCAACAACGCTATTTTTGTCTCTCTGCAGCGGCCTCGTAAAGATCCAAGCTGGAATACGCGTATAAACTTGTATATCTGAGCTTGCAGTCAGCGTTCTTGGATTGCGCAACGAGCCCTCTTTGTTAGAGACGGGAGATGTGCGTCGCGGACGGACGTGCGTACGTACAAAGGAGCCAGCAAGCTATAGCAGCGGCGCCCTTTGCCTTGGAATCTGACGTATACGTACAGGGAGATACTGAGATAGTCGAGAGGGGAGACGCTCTTGGCTAATTTATCGCGCGTGCATTAAAGTAGAGGAGATTTATTTTCATTTCGGGGAGTATTTACGAGTAGCCTTTGCTATATCGAGCGCCTCCGTAGGTATAGTCGAAAAAGCAGTGGGTCCCTAAATTAAGCGTTTTGAATCAAACCGACTCCAAAAACACCTACTCGCAACGTCAGACTCGGGCGTCTGGAAAAATTCAAAAATCAAACAGAGTCGCGCGTCAGCAGGTCGCCTTGAAGACGTGCAGCATAGAGAGAGAGAGAGAGAGAGAGAGAGAGCAAGCAGAGCACGCGAGAGGGTGAGACTCGTCTCGACGGCGCGCGCCGGCGATATCGACCGACGCTGCAGCGCCAGGCCGCGACTCTCAAGCTTTTCTCCAGCAGTGAGACTCTCGGCTACTCCACGCACACGCCATAGCCACCCCCGGGGCGCTGCTGGTATCCCTCTCTCTTCCTCACTCTGCAGCTTCCACCCTCACTGCCACCGCCGCCGCTGCTACAGGTCGATTCACACGGACCCTCCGAGTGCACGCGGACCGGTGCGCTGTGCCGCGCGGCGGAGGGTGGCTACAGAGAGAGAGAGAGAGAGACGTATATATATATAGCACCGGCTAGACGCACAGACACGCAGTCTGCGTGCGCACTGCGCAATTTTCGCGGCGTTTTTTTCTCCAGCAGACTCGGCCTGCTCTGTTACCAATTTTGACAACCCGAACGTCAGGAGCCCGTTGACCTTCGCTTTATAACATTAACAAAATCACTGCCGCCATTTTAAGCCATAACGCACAGCCGGTACCGCAGCGCGCACACATCGCTGGATTATGCGCATTCGGCTAATTAACGGATCCGACGTATACACGCAGCGCGTATAAACCCTTCCGCCTCGCTCGAAGGGGACCAGCGATTTTCGAGACTTGGTTTTTTTTTTTTTTTTTTTTTTTGTTTTTCAACCGTCGCTGCGAGCTTTTCGGTGAAATTTTCAACGCCGAGGAAGATTAATTTTAGCGCGCTGCGGTCTCGTACCCTCGAGGGAGCTTGGTTAGTCCGTTATTAAATTATTAGCGAATTGGCTGGTTGGTCAGAGGGGAGGAGAGTTTCGCGCTTATATACCTGCGCTCTCGCGTCTCTGATAATGAGGAGGGCGACGAGTGCGGATTATTGTTTTAAACGATTAAAGGAAGATTCGAGTATTTGTTTCGCTATCTATCTCGGGCTGCAGACTCGGTCGATCGATAAGGATTCAATAAGCAAATTCCAACGAGCCTTGTTAATAGGCGCAAACACGGTGCTCCTCCCCCGCACGCGGTCGAATTTAAAGCGTAATTATCGATCTGTCTCGTATACGCTCGCGGAGATGTATCCGATGAAAATTTCTCGCCGCCCCTGCAGGTACACGTATATACGTACACAGCGTCTCTGCAGCCAACTATTCCGATCTTCATCCGTCGTCTCTTTGTTCTCTCTCTCTCTCTCTCTCTCTCCCAGTCTGTTTTGCAGCTCTCACAGCGCCGCAGAGAGAGAGAGAGAGAGAGGCTATCCCTTAATCTTTCTCGTCTGACGCTACTGTCTTTGTCTGGCTGCGCGGGGCTATATCTTTTTACCTCTCCGCGTCGTACACTGTCTTGCTCTTATCTCCACTGTATACCATATATAGTTACTTCGTCTGGCTTTATCAGCGCTGCAAGAAGCTTGGCTCAACGCGTTGGAACGTCTGATCGATGATCGCTTCGATGGAATGATTTCGCGTTTTCAAAGCGAGGCGTCTGACTCCGTTTGTTTTTCATGTTGTGGAAACAGCCTGAGCACTTGCAGCATTAACCCTACAGCCGCTCTCTTATCTCAGTTCGGCGCTACAGTCGCGCGCGCGCGCGATCGGGCCATCCGTCTTTTTCCCTCCCGGCGCGCGTATATACCTATATACATATATACAGAGAGTACCTTCGAAAGGGATGAGGCTTTACGCCTCGCAGTCGCCTTTGTCACGCTGGAGCGGAGGGGCGAGAAGCAGGTATAACGATCCCTGACTCGACTTCTCGTCGCTACTGTCTTCGTTATACGCTCGCAGGACGAGTCAGGATCGAGAAAGACGAAGACGAAGCGAATCGATTCGTGTGAGGGAACGGATTAATGGGATGCTCGTCAAGGCCGACGTCTCCTTTTTATCCGCACTTGGATGGCTATTTTTGTTTTCCCGCCATTCGATCCTCCGGAGATTCGGAGAATCGCCGCAAACGGCCCGTTAACGCTGGTAACCCTTGCGCGTTTAAGGGGGGGAAAAAGGTGATCCACTCTCACGACGGAGGAGGGAAAGTGAGTAACGAGTTCGAGGGAGGAAAAACACACAGAAATTACCGAGTACGTATATACTCATTTCGCGAGGTTTTTCGTTACGCCCCCGCTGGGCTGTTCCCGGAAATTTGATCACGAGACGCGGGAGCTTTTCTATCCTACTATACGAATTTCGCGCTCATTAAAAAGTAATGTCAATTAAAATGAGCCAAAGCTGGATAAATTAAACAAGCGCTTTGAACTGACATTTTTTCACTCGATTCGCGCGCGCGCAGTGCGTCGTTGAATATTTCAAGAGGGTGCATTCGGCGAAAGGAAAATTGTACCCCGGCAAATCCAGGACAGCGACTCTCGAAACTCTCATCCGGCAGACCTTCTATATTCATGGAAACCTCGTTTTGAATAAAAAAAGGATAACGGCGAAGATCGCCGTACCTGACCTACTCTCGTCTCCCGATAATCGCTCACATAGTCAACCAAACAGCTCAATTTTCTCCGAACAGCGGTCGCATGAATTCGTAGACGACGTTGGTCTCAGTTTCGCAAAGTTAGTCGCGAACTTCTCGGCGACTACTTAATTTTGAGCAAAAGCTTCGAGTCTTATAATATAATGTTATCTACACAGCCCGAGGCGATTACCCGACGAGCTTTTTCTTCGATCGCTATCCTCCGAGCACAGTCCATTGATCCAATTTCAATTACTCAAGCTAAAAGGCACAACCCACGCGCAAAAAAAAATCGTTCTCGTTATCCCCGGCAAACGAGACGCCAACCGCGTACCGAATATAAACCCTCGACGAGTTTCTCGGGCCATCTATACGAGCACACACGCCCGCGCTTTAAAGCTCAAATTCTCTTTCTTTCTCACTCTGGGCGTTTATTTCGCAATTAATTATTCCGGCGAGTCCGTCTGGCCCTTTACTCGTCGGCGGGGAGCTTGCAGAGGGTGACCGATTTGGTCAGCGAGCACATCGATGCGTCCCGGAATGTATAGTCATTTGCGAGGGCTATAAATTTCGTTGTTGTTGAGGAAGGCTGCGCGCGGCGCTTTGAATAAAACGGCGATTTATTTCGAGGGTCGCGCTGACGGATATTAGGAGCCTTTTTTTTTTTTCACGCATCGATGCGACATGATTATTCATGGATGATGCGCGTGTATAGGATCAACCTTTTTTGCTCCGTAAAATCAATACAGCCTCATTTTCGCTTCAGCGCAATCATATCCCGCAATCTCTCTCGGCTTCGTCTATTTTTAAACTCGACCAATTCCCAACAACAACAGCAGCAAGCGCACCGAAACTCCATTATTCCCGACCGCATATGTGATATCAATTTAAAAGTTGCGCTCGATCCGCATATAAAATAGCGGCATCGGGAAGTTTCGACTTACTTTAATCGGGATTGGTCGTATACAGCGTAGCCCGAGGGTATACCTATACGCATTGCGAGTCTACACGCACAGTCACGAGCGGACGGCAAAGTATCTAATAATCTATAAAAGAAATAAAGAATTTACTTAAATTCACTCCACTGCAACTAAATTTTATGAGGCGAAAACAATGGAAATACCGTAGAATAAAGCAAATTCACAGCGCCTGCGGAAGAACATCGGCACTACACCGCGAGGATCACCGAGTCGACACTCGACAGGGGCCGCTCACACGAACACAGCATTCTATATACGCGCGAGAGTCAAGTCCTCACTCCGCTGCTAAAACTATAGGGAAACCGCTCTTTTACCGGAATGTCATCACCACACTGTATATAAGCCTCTTGTGGTGAAAAAATTACGCGTTACGTGACGTACGCGATTTTAAGCTCTGATACACGCACCGCGCCAGATAATAAAAGATCGATCGCACGCGCGAGATACTCCAATATTTACCCTCCGCCGCGAAATTAGATTCACCGTAGTGGCCGACGATGAGATTTCAATAAATTTCACGAGGTCGAAAGATTTGCAAAAAAGGATCCAATACAAGTCCGGGCTCTTGAAAATTTAAACGCCTGTACCTACGTAACTAAGACGCGCGCACGCAGCGCCTCCGGCATGTATATCAATCACCCTTTTTTCCACCCACTCCTCGTCTCTGCCTCTTCTTTCACGACGGTGAGAAGAGGAAAAAACAACGTCCCACGGGAGTATTAGAGCCGAATCTTCGATACTCGCGCGCGGCTTCGAGGGACGTGATATCGAACTCGCGAGAGAGAGAGAGAGAGAGAGAATATGACAAATGCACGTACAAGACACTTTTATTCCTACACCCACATGTATAGTCACGGGATGTGCGTTTCTTCGCATGAACGCAATTTTTGAGATGAAAAAAAGAATGGAGGGATACATGGCGCGAACGTCTGGGATCTTGGAAAATGAAATTTTCCGTGCGGCTTTAATACGTGGACGGGGCGGCGGGAAAATCGTTATTTAAATTTTTACGAGTATATGGGGCTTTGAGTATACTGCTTTATGAAAACGCCGGCGTATATGAAAAGGCGCTGATATGGGTGCTTGATTCTTCGAGAAACTTTTTTACGGAACCTCGGACTTTTTCTCATTTTTATCGACGGATACGTTCGAGTACACGCTCACGTAGAACATACGACGTGTTAAAGCCAGCGATACGATGCGATAGGAGCGCAATTAACATGAATTCCGATTTTTTATGATTAATCGGTGCAAAAACGTGAAAATGTTTTATCCGAGAACTTGAATTTTAGTAGGAAAAATTGAATGAGAGCTGAACCAAGCTCGATCGATTTTCTCCAGAAATAGCAAACAGCAGCAGCCGAATCACCTGTACTCTCGCTGTCAATAACGAGCCAATGCCTCGCAATCCTTCAAAATCAACAACGTGGAACCTCGTCTAATACCTCCTGTATACAACCAGAACGTTCCGTCCGAGAAAAAAAATCCATCCCACAAAACCTATATTCTCCCCCCGAAAAAATGAGAAATAACGAAGAAAAATGGGGTTATACGCGAAAGCTCGTGTCCCGGGGATGAAATCGGATTACCCTCCGAGATAGAATAATCGCAAAGTGGGTCACCCCGCGAGATTGACAAGCAGGTAAAGATCGGCTATATATATATATATATATATATATATACACACACACACACACACACACACACACACACACACACACACACACACACACACACACACACACACACACACACACACACACACACACACACACACACACACACATATAGTATAGCGAACGGAATAGGCAAAGCCCCGATGCCTTAGCTCCGTGGATTAGCTGAGCGAAGGCTATTATCGCCAGGCGATTGTTATCGGGCGAGCAGCTGTTAGTTTGCATAAAGCGAAATTGGATCGTACGTGCGCTTGAGATTTATTCGACGCTGTGCGGACGAGTGTTTGACGACTGTGACAGGACGATGTCTGATGAGTGGCCGCGTTAATTCGCGGCTCGTATGCGTGGCTGGGATCGACCTGAGCGTTGGGTTTTCATTTTGAAACTGATGAGACTCGACGTCCGTTGGTTTACAGAGCTGTAATGGAGGGCGAAAACTTTACACGTTGATTGACGAATCGATGAGCCTTTGTTTTGAAGAGATTTCGTCGAAATTAAATTCACGTCAGATAACAGTGTCGATCGGAAATTTCGAATGTTGTAAATTTTTTTGATGTCGAACATCTCTTACGTTGGGTATTCAAATAAGCCATACGACAGTTACCGAAAAACTTCTCGCACCGCTGGCACGGATCCAAATTTCAAAAAGACACTCCGAGATATGAAGTCATGTTCAGCGTTGGACCGCGCAAGCTTTAAACTTCGCCTGAATGTATTCTTCTCTCTCTCTTTCTAGTTTTCGAGCTACTTTATATTCAAACTTAAGGGGACCTCGCCCCACCTTCAATTTAAAAAAAATGAGATATTGAATTTTTTTTTTTGTAAAAATTATCAAACAATGTTTATAAATACCATATGTCAGGTACAATAGGTCTTCGAAAGACAAAAATCACAATTTTCATTATTTCAGCTGACTTACTTCAGTTTTGGGCTTCGAAGGGCACTTTTTTCTTAATGGATATACTTTAAACACATATGTTTATGGAATGAATGTGGGAATTTGAAAGAAAATTTAATTTAAAAAAGTTGCTACAATTTGATAAAAAAATTTGTTGTATTTATAACATGTGGTATTTATAAACATTGTTTGATAATTTTTACAGTACACCTGAGTTAATATAACTGTTTAATTGATTATTTAAACAATTTAAGGTACTTTTTTTTTAATTTAAGGTGGTGAGGTCCCCTTAAAGATTCTGTAGCGCAAGTTTAATATCCTCTATTAATGTTCTGCGCTTAATAGTATATTGAATAAATGCACAGATTTTGTAAACATGATGTAAAAAATCATTAGATAGATTTTTCTTCAGTACACGATCTCACTTATTATGAGACTATGGCACAGAAAAAAAATCTTTATCTTCCCATATCAGTTACCGCACGCGGGCAACAAAATATCGCCAGCTTCCGCTATGTTCCGCATCATTTGCATGAGTGGACATCTACTCGAACCTTCATGAATACGTAACAATCTATAGCGTTGCATAATACGTCAGTGAGGAAATATGTCCCTACTAGAGATAAAATCTGCCGGGCTCATCGCTTTTGTAACTTAGCAAGTATCATTTAGCCTCCAGAGTAAGTTCGCCGCTGTAACTGTTAAGAGTCAACTGCTCGTGTACTTCCCCATGAAAGCTTTGGCCGTTATCCTCGCGGTTTGCCTCGCTCAAGGGCTCCACGCGGTAAGCAACTTTTTCGCTTGAAATAATAGTTCTTACAATTTAATGCGATTCAAAACATGTTAAAAGTTCGATTATTGATCGTGATTTTAAGCTCATCGTTGCTGATCATCCGGACTACAGCAAAGATGACTTTGCGAAGGCGTGGCGTGCCTTGTTCCGAATGATTTGGATGCAGGTAGGCTTCTGTATATTTGTAGAAATAAAATGCTGTTTGTTTTTTGAAAATTATTTTATTTATCATTCGCTTGCAGGTCTTGTAAGACTGTAAAAGTCCGAGCCAAACGCTGCTCAAAAGAAATAAAGTCTACAATCCACACATCGTGTTAAGCGTTAATAAAAATCTCTCCCAATGCATAAAATGTTTCTGTTAAAAATTTTAAATCCAATAAAAATTACACACACGCATATACAAACATCTGAAACGCACTTATTTCAATCCTCGATCAGTTAGATAAATACTTAGAGAGAAAGCTTCTTCAAGAAAGAATAGCATGTCCGATTGGAATATCACTTGTCATAGAAATCACGAATTTCCAATCAACAGATGGCTCTCCTACCCCGTGACGCAATTTTTCTCAATTCACACACTTCGCAGTAACATACGTAACGAGCCATCTTGCTCACAAGTATATGAGACAAAGTACTGTAAAAAGCTTCATCGATATGCTCCTCCTGTTCCACTATAGCCTCATAGTGTCTGAGCGCACGCTCGAAAGCTTCGAGCATGTCTACGGCGTACATGGAAAAAGTAGCGAGATCGTGCCGCCTGAACTGGATCTGGAAATCTGGGTTCCGCATAAGCGACGCTATCTGGCACTGGCATTTCGTCAACAAGTCGAAGAACGTGCAGCCATTGATGATATCAGTGGACTTGGCGATGGCGATATAAATGCAGCAGTCTTCGTAGTGCTTCGACATCTTCGGACACGTAAAGATGTCGGCCCTGTCCTTCAAATCGGGCAGCGACTGGCGAGCCTTCATCATCGCCAGAAACCTGAGCAAACGCAGTCTAATATCTTCGTCAATGTTGACAGTGAAAGCCGTTAGGCCTAAGTCGTCTATGGCGAACACGTCCACCCCGGCGTACATGAGGAATTTAACGGTCTTGTCTTTGACGGTCGCATTCAGGCAGGCGGCGTGTAACGTGGTGCAATTTCTCATTGTCTTCAGGTCGATGTTCGCGCCGCGTTTCAGCAGAGACAACATCACCTCTTCCGTATTCTTCTCGCCATGATATTGCAGAGCGGCGAGGAACAGTGGAAACACGTCGTCGTCCGCTAGCGCGTTCACGTCTGCGCCGTAGTCCAAGAAGAGATTGATCTGCGATAAAGGAGCAACCAGTCATTTTTTAGCTTTGCACGAGAGAAGCTCTCTCACTTACCAATCCAATATTGCCCCATGCTGCAGCCTCGTGTAACGGCTGGTACTGGTTGAGACGTTCTTTGTGGACGAGCGAGACGCCCCTCTCGATCAGAACTCTGGCCAGTTCAACGCGTTCCACAAGACTACTTGCCAGATGGTGCAAGGCATTACGGCCTTGGCTATCCGTGGCGGTAACTTCGACTCCGTATCGTAGCAACAACGCCACCACCTTGTCGGCTTCGCGGCACTTGACCGCCAGCAGCAGTGGAGTCCTACCGTCGCTGCCGGCTACATTGGGGTCGGCTCCTCTTTGGAGAAGCAACCGGATCACCTGGATTCTCTGGTAGCATACCGCGCGATGCAGTAGAGTTTCACCTCGGGAGTCCCTAAATTGAAAATCGGCGGCATGTTCCAGTAATAGGCCGACCAGTCGATCGTTCCAAGAGGACGGATACAGCTGAAGCATCAGGTGAAGGATGCTTTCTATCGCGGCGTGAACAGGGCTTATTTTGACGTTGCGCTCGTTGACCTCGGCGCCGGAGCATACGAGCAGCTCGGCTGTCTTCTGGTAGCAACAGGCGACCGCGACCCACAGTGGCGGGATCTCGTAATCATTTAAAAATATCAACTTGAGCACGGGTCTTTGCTCCAGTAACAGTTTGATCTGGGAGTCCTGCTTGGATGAACGAAGCAGCTCATTTATCTGCTTGCTCTCGGTGAGCTCGCGATGCAACGCCAAGTCGTCGTTCCTGATGCTTTCATCCTCGTACGGATCTGAGACCGCAGGAAACTCTTGCAAATAAAAACCACTGCCGGGGATAATTTTAAACTTGACGCAATCGAGAGGATACATCGGTAGATCAAGCGTTCAAAGCGGTTCAACGGCCAAATCAAAGCTTCTTCCGAAAAATCAACACACAGTTCGGTTGTGAATACGCTGGCTTGTCTGTATACACTCTCTCGGGGGTCTTACTCAAAACTGAGCTTTCCGAAGCTTCGAACGATGGAGATGGGCCGTTTCTCCTTCTCTTGTCTACTTTCAGGCGTCAGCTGGCCCCGACAGCTTCGCCATTGAGACTGCGGAAAATTCTATGAGCTGACTGCTGGCCAATGATATAGTGCTAGGCTCATCATAGAGTAGGAACAAATCTATGTTTTTGTTTTCGTTGATTCATTCGATTAATTTATTATATTCTGCCTCGTGTAGTTGTGATGCTTGTAATGCGTTACACATTCAACGAGAAAATTCAAAATGACTGTTGAATAATATAAACTCTTGAACTTGTTTCGTTTTCTCGCACTATCTCGCTTAAACGATTGAAATATAAAAAAAAAAGTATGTACTGACAAGGAGAGTTTATCGTGTATTATTTTACTTGTGAAATCTTTGTTAAACTACAGCACAACATAAAAAAAAACGTTATCTCCCCTATATCACTCATTGTGCATGTAGATAACGAAAGGCCGGCAAAACCCATTCGTTCCTCTTTTTTTACTGTAAACGACATCTTCTTGTGTCTCTTACTTTGCATACTAATTCGATATGAGAGTGTGATAATCAAAAATACAGCAAAATATTACATTACGTCAGTGAGAAAAGTCCGTGATGGAATCAAAATATGTCATTGGGATAACCAAGCTGTAAGTATATAAAGCCCGCGTATAATAGGTTGAGTATCATTCAATCTCCAGAGTAACTTTAAACTTGTAACGTTAAGTAGTCAAGGTTTTGTTTACATATACTCCACCATGAAAGCTGTCGCCTTCATCCTCGTGGTTTGCCTCGTTCAAGGACTCCAAGCGGTAAGCAACTTTTTCGCTCGTGAAAAGAGCATTATTTAGCATCATTCGAAAGAGTTCTAGTTCAATTTTCAAAATTTATTATCAAAAAATAATGCAACTATAGGATAACTTGTATTTTTCAGTACAGCTTAACGAGCCGAAAAAACCCAGCTTGAATGACCAGATGAAGGAGTGTCTTACTCAGAACGATTTGGATGCAGGTGAACTTGAAATTTTAAAAATAGTTAAAAATCCAATGTAAAATCTGTACTATACACGCGGAGAATATTTTATTCGTCATTTATAGGTCTCTATACCGAACTCTGGAAGGACCATCCTAAGCTAAACGCTCCTCGGAAGAAGGTCAACTGCTTCCTCGCTTGCCTGTACAAGAAAGTGGGAGCCGTGAGTATAGTTTCAGGATTGCTTTGGCTACAGTCGGTAACTTCTACGTAATTCTGAAATAATGATACAATTTATTATTACAGCTAAGCGCTGATGGCGCAATTGTTCTTCCTGAGGGATTCATCGAGGAAAGGATCATCAACTGGTCTCCTGAGCTGAGAGAAAAGTGCAAGAAGCAAGGTAAAGACCATATCCCATTATTTTTACATTGGATGGATTTTTAATTTTTTAATCGAACACGGATGTTATTTTTTAGCTGGCGACGACGTCTGCGAGTTGGCCGGCTGCTTGGACGAACCCAACGGATTCTTATCAGCAACTGTGTAGATAGAGCCAGTTCGCTTTTTTTTCTTCACTACAAACATGCATATACTGTCAAATATACGCACAGTAATCAAAACCTCTTGTGATATTTGAAAATAAACATTCCGTTATTTTTACAATTGGACTATTTTACATGATGCTTTTGTCACCTCGCCTCTCGTCTGTGACACCGGTTCCTGTGTGTTGACGCTTACGATCTTAAATATTACTTGATGTACCTATACACTGAGAAAAATTTGATAGTAGAAATTACTATTTGGGATAGTAATTTTTACTGCTTTTCATAATAAATTGGTAACAGACTTTTAAGGATATTATTTTTTGATGAAATCGAAATTTTTTTAAATTTAATTTAAATTTGGCTTAGTTCTATATTTTACACCTCTTAGATACTTTGCGCTGTTATTACTTTATTATTTTTATTGATTATTATTATGATGTTTGGAAGAAAAAACAGATTTGTTACGTACAAAATTTCCGTTCCAAGTTACGTACAAAGATCCAGCTGATGTATTAATTTAAATCAATAAAAGTTAAATCAATAGACACAGAAACTCATTATAATTAAATAAACGTAAAATGTCAACTGAAATACTGATTAGAGCAGAAAAAAAATTTAATTCGAACCTTATCGACTGAGGATATTATAATTTTCTCCAGATTTTATAGTACATTTTACCATCTCAGGCAGTGAAAATTAAAAAATTAAGTTTTTTGAAAGCCGTAACAATTTTTACTATCTGAGATAGTAAAAATGAATATCTCTTATAGTGAATTTTACTATAAAAGATAGTAAAAATTACTAGCTTCCGAATCTGTAACCAAATTATCATCCGAGATAGTAATTTTTACTGTCAAATTTTTCTCAGTGTAGTACATTCAATCAAGTGTATAGCCAGTTTCGCGTACATTGATTTGGGCTGTGGTGCAGCTGACGCTGCGCTCGGTTTCTTTGTCGAAAGGCGAGTCAAGAGGTCGGGGATTTGATTTTCCAGAGAAAGCTCTTTGTTAACGATTTAGCCGAGGCGTTATTTTTGAGATTGGCTTCTCTGCGGCGCTGAAGAGCTTTCGAGATTACACGAGAAACTTCCCGCTCTTTGTGGATAGAGAGAGAGAGAGAGAGCTTGCAGAACGAAATTCGTTATTCCCCATTTAAGAAAAATAGTATAGGTATAGGAAAGTCTAGGAATTTTTGTAAACAAACGGGTCGTCTAAAAACTCGCCGCGTACACGTGAAATTCATCAGCTGCAGCGACGCGCAGGCAATTTCGTCGGTGTGTCGTAACCAAAATAATTCCGGAAAGCGCTGCACGCTGCAGAGCAGCCCAAGTTGGATAAGTTTCGGCGCTTCAATCTCAATGACTCGCGGATGGTATAACCATCTCTCTTTCCCGAGCGGAAAGCTACCATATACGTCTCTGTCGGCTGGTTTAGGTATCTAATGGCGCAGGTGAGCTATATCCCTTAGATCTGCGCGGAGTCTACTGCATGCGCCTCTATCCGTGTGTAGGAGCGCGTTCTAATGACTTCCACGGAAATGTTTACAGACTGCGAGTAAGTCACTTGGTAATAATATTCATCCGGCGCTTGTAAACCGACGACTCTATGCCGGGGACGTTCGGTGATTATTCTTGGAGAGAAGTGGATTTTGCATTATACGATATTGAAGCGATTTAATCTCATCGTGAATTCCGAAAATATCATCATAAAAACGTACAGCTATATAGTATAATTACCAGTGACATTTCACGCGCGGAACTCAAAGCCAACCACAGACATAGCGACGCCACTTTGTTATTTACCGTCGCATATTTATCCTCATCAATCATCGAGTGCGCCCGCCTAATAATAATCAGTTCAGCGATCGGAAACGGCGCGAAAATTTCAATTATACGCGCCGCGCGCGCATCGCGAGCTTTTCCTCTCGATATGAGAATGTTTGATTACCCTCCGCACAACCGCTTTGGCTCTCCTCTTCGAACAGGTTGATCTAATTTTTTTCCTGATGAATATTCATTCGCATACCGACGTTACGGGAAACCGCTCGAAAAACATAAAAATTTCATCAACTATTTACAGGAAATCGTTAAGGTTAGAAGTCTGTCTGATGACTCCCGAATCAATTCTACCGAAATGAAAAACACACTATTTCAATTTCCCAACATAATAAGGTAATTTCACCAATCATCCTCCGGATAAAAGAAAACCACAGCTGAGAGAATACCTCGTATAATCCGAACGCTGTGTATACAAATCAGAAAAAGTAACATCCATCATCGCGAATGAAAGACGAGCAAAAGCAAGCCGTCGCTTCTTAGCTAAAGAGTAATTGCCCCGTCCTTTGCTCCGAAGATAGTTGACAAAAAATACACACAGCCGAGGAGAAAGAGAGAGAGAGAGAGAGAGAGAGAGAGAGAGAGAGAGAGAGAGAGAAGAATGACCCCGTCGCTCTATATAAAAGACGCCGCGGCGCTGCAGAGAGACGAAGAGAGAAAATAAGAGCGACGGAAATCTTTGTATGCGGAGAAGGCACACACTGCATGCATAAGCGTCCGTGGAAATCGATACTCGCACAGCGTATACCTTCGAACCTTTGTGGAATTTTCATGCACTCGTGCTATGCGCGGGAGAGAGCTTTCGGCGAATTTCAAATGCCCGATCGCTATGAAAATGTACGTTATATTTAATATATTCTTAAGCGTACCTCGCGTATCGGCATAAAACGTTTGAATCGAGCGCTGAGATGGTATTTATCGAAAATTCAACTTTCATCGGAGCTGCCGTTTGTGCCGGAAGAAGAGGGAGCTTACGAGGGCAGACCGACAAGAAATACGGTCGTTAGCCACCCCGAGACCAAAAGACTTTCGACACAGGCGCTAATTATCGCATTGTACGCGCGCGCGCGCGACACTTTGACATGCGCGTGTCTCGAGGATTTTCTTTCTGAGAGACGCGCGCATGTCAATGGGGAATTTTGAGCTTCTCCGAGCGAGCTTCTTCTTTAAGAGACTCGAAGAAGTGTCGATCGCGCGTACTCGTGGTTTTTCGAAAAAAAAAAAAATAATTAAAAAAAATAATCTCTAATCAGTTTTCCTTCGCCAGCCGATAAAAGAATCGCCAGTTTACTCGGCGATGAAAAGAAAATATTTAATAAGTAAACTTTGTCGAGAGCGCGGAAAACTTGGCTCTCTGAAACTGCTCTTGTCCGCGTTTCTCTGTCTCTCTCGCTCTCCTTTAGACTGCAGCGAGAGAAGTTTGCATTAATAAGAGATCGGATCCGATGAAGGGGAAGAGGAGAAAGCCGAAAGGGTGACTTTGACGACAAGAGGAACTTCTGACCCAGGCAGCGGTCGCAGATGCGTAAACCGTAAGCGCGAAACAAAGAAAGATTATTCGTTGGAGAGCTGCTGCGAGTGTACGCAGTGGAGAATATAACACCGATGTTGTACTCGGGCTCTTTTTAATCGAAATTCTCATGACAGTGGCAGGCTCGAGCGGTTCGTTGAAGGTTCGTCAAACAGCCAATGACGTCTGGAATGTTCCTTGTTGTGTAGATATTTTTGAATAAGTCCTCACCCATCAATCGCATAAGTTGTATCAAAGTTAAAGTAAACATAACGCACTGTACTCACAGTCAAAGTAACGGTCAACGGTACAGTCCTCGCTTGATCGGCAACACCTCGTACAGCCCAGTTCCCGAGTTGCCGTCCTCCTCCGACATCCTTGTTTTTAGAGTTTGTCCAGTGATAGTCAAGTTCGGAAATGGACCAGACAACATTGGTCGCGTACATTGAAAAAATCGGTGCGAACGAGCCTCCTCAGGACGTCGTCAACACTGTACTCGATGGCCGGATCTTCGTTTGTTTGGAAAGGCTCGCCGAAGGACTGGTGTGCAAAAAGTGCTATGCCATTCTATCCCTGCTGGACGCGATCGACTCGGACTGCTCAGATTTTTATACGATATACGAGGTGCAATGCCACAATTGCCAAACCACGTCTACACCGATGAAGTGGACGTGAGGCGTACGGTTTTGCACGACGAGTACTTTGGTCAACGCACCGGTATCGAGGGCCGACGCATCCTCGACGTGGTGTACAATGCAACACTGTTCTATCCTTGCTGGATATCATCCAAGAAAAAGCACACGGATTTGCATCGATGTTTGCGATTTCGTGCCGAGTCTGCAAATTGGTATCCAACGTCTACACGGATAAGCAGCATCTCGTAAACATTTGATGACGGATACTCGGACATTCTCAACGGCAAGACCAAAGCAGACATGGACGTATTCTTCAGTTGCGCGCAGATTCCGATAATGGACTCGGAGATGTTGGCGGCGCATGAGAAAGAGATAAGGGACATCGAAAAGAGACTGAGTTACGGCAACGCCGAACCGGAATAGTTGAGAAAGCTTCAACAAAGTAAATAAGTTAGATTTAGTACGATTTTTTAAAGATTTTAATGAGCGTTCGAAAGATGAAGTTTTTATTGTGTTCATCGAACTCTATTCCACGTGACATTGTTCCTTTTACAGAAAAAAAAACTCTACTCTCCCGCAAAAGAATCTCTCGCTTTAGACACCTCACCCCTGATTCATCGCAGCCCGGCTAATAACCATCGATTCCGAATATTCCGCTACTGCGCCCCGGAAATTGCGAGCTCGCGGGCCAGCGAATTTCGAGAGAACTACGCCGAGGATCATCACCTGGACTATGGGTCTATACATACGTACGTGTACACCCATGTGCAGTCGTACGAGAGGGTTTGTAATGGGGCCGACACGACGAGAGTAGGATAGGTCGCTCTATGGTCAGAAGCCGGCCGCGAGTGAGCGCAATTAGAGCGAGAGAGAGAGAGAGAGAGAGAGAGAGAGAGAGAGATGGTAATGGCTCTCGCGTGATAGGGCTTTTCGAGCGTGAGAAAGAGCGATTCGTTCGATCCTAGCGATTTTATTTCATTTTTGCCTCTGCTAGTAGGGTTATTTTCCAAATATAATATACAACCGTACAACCCTAGTAGAAATGACGCTAAGAAAGTCATTAGTAGGCAGGTAGTAGGTTAAATCCCAAGATGTACCTGGGAAATTGCCGAAATAACCCTCCGTCCTTATCTCTAGCGTGGGCATTCGTTCTGCGTTACTTTTATGGTTCTCCACTCCCCCTCTCGATCATAAAAGCTTATTTTATATTTATACGCTTGTGGACGCCACTGGATTCGGTAATGAGGCTACGGGCTGCGCGAAAAGGACGAGGGGGCGAAATTGCGCCCGGATATTCCCGCCAGTTTATGAGCTTGTGACCTTCGGTGATTTTCGAATGGGTGCGGTTTATATGATTTGCTTTATTGGCTATTATAAACGAGAATTTCTTTTTAATCTCTCTCTCTCTCTCTCTCTCTCTCTTGGCGACGGCTTCGAGGTCGTCGTTCCAGTTATTCGAGAAATGCGCGGTGCTTGCACTCGTTGATGTCTGCGTAATTTACCGTGCAATACGTATATCAAATCGAACCGTAAGACAGAAGCTGCGACCATCTCTAAATTAAAACGTTCCCCTGCACGCCGGCAAAAAAAAAAAAAAATCGAACCTCACTATCAATCGCACATTCAGCTCGTACACACGCGCGCACTCGAAATCCCCCGCATCAGCCTGTACATAATCCTCGTCTATAGGCAGCCCTCGAAGAAAACGAGTCCCCATTCGAAAACAGCACTTGGCCCACGCAGGTAGCTCGGCCCCTCCCCCGTGTCAACCGATACTCGACCCCTCAGTGGCGATTGTTCGAAGAGCGAAAGAAAGAGAGTACAACTGCCAGCTTTCTCTTTCTCTCTCTCTCTCTCCTCCTTGTGTGTATCGCATGTTAAAGGATCAGCGGGCCCTTTGCAGGTACTTCTGACGCGCTCCAGCGATTTTCACCCTTTGTGCGCGCGCGATGCGTCTCTCGCCTTTCAAACACGCTCCGTGATTTAAAGCTACGCGCGAGCGAGGGACACGCGTGAGGAGGCGGCCGGAAAGTAGAGCTTTTCGCGGCTGAAAGAGCCGCGCGGATTTATCAAGTGGAAGGAGCTTTTTCTTTGCTCTACGTCTGTTGTACTCGATGTATTGGATTGGAAACGACCGAGTCGAACTTTTAAAATAGCACTGTAAAATTACGCGGCGCAGCACTTTCAGTCTTATGCGAGTAGAAGTCGAAAACCGCGTCTCGCTCACTCTTTGGATTTCTTCTTCTTTTTTTTTTTTCATCATTCGTCGCTGCAGCGCTAATGCAGGCTTTTTCTTCGAGCGAGAGAGACTTCAAAGACACTTTGCCGCGCTTCTCGTGCTTTATACCTATATAAGGTATAGATATCGAGAGGTTCTCGAGGGTGAGCCATGTATGTGAAGGGGCGAAGGGGTGTGAAGGGATAAAGTAGTAGCACTTTTGGGTGCGAATCGATTGATACACTCGACGACTTATCGTATACGCATGTGCGGAATTGGATTATATCGGAGAGAAGCTTTCACGCAGCGGCGGGCTTTTCAAATACTCGTGACGCCGCATGTTTATCGCGCGAGATGGGGACGAGAGCCAAGGCTGGATATAAGTGTATGCAGGGGGATCGAATCGATTTATTTGGGTATCGTCGTATAAAATTCAGTTAATCAAAAAAAAAAAGTTTATACGCGCTCGCGGAAGTAGGCCCATCCGAGTGTCCATTCTTTTTCGCGCACAAAGCTCGCCGGTACTTGTTGCTGGGCTCTGTACGATGCACTGCCCCCGAAAATCTTGAGCCGCGCGTACACACACACACGAGCGAAAAATATGGAGCGTCGACCGCCACCGGCTGCGATTCCGTGTATATTCACCTACGAAAGCTGACGACAAAAAGACATAGATGCGACGCCCGCAGTTGTTCGCATATAGCTGTAAACCAAGTGGCTCCTCTCACGGATGGGCCGCATAGAAAAACGCTGTCGAGAAGAACTCGCTATACGTGTTTGGATTTACTAATGGACTGCGCGTCGTTTTCTCGAGTCGAGGGACAATGGCCTGACAGCTTTACACTCGAGCTCTAAACGCTCGAGAACCGGTGTTAAAGAGAATAAATCGAGAACGAGGTGGAATTTTCGCGACTGCACGGGTGCATTAAGATTTGTAAGGAAAATTGTTACTTTCCATGCAGCGACCGAAAAGGTTTACCTCGTTGCTTATCAACGTGTTTTTGAAAAATTCTTGCATTTCCAAGACATTGAAAAATTTAACGCCGTTTTCACAACCAGCCACGCGGTCACCCCATGCGCGAAACCGCAGAACCGAGCGGAAAGAAGAAGAAAATCGCCGCAACGGAAAATTGGAGAGGCTCCAAAAGGAAGCTCTACTACATACAGCGAAAATTCGTCTTTTTTCGCAGCAGAGCGTTAAAACCACCTACTAACTGTCGATTGTGCGGAATCCGCAAAACGAGAAAAAAAAAACACAAGCGAGTTATGCAAGAGAGAAAAAATTCGCGCGGTTTTCACCGAGTGGATGCAAATTATCCGCGAGAGGCGGTTTTTCAGCGCTGTTTTCACGGAGCTTTTATTTTATCTCGTCGCCGCGCGTGTGTTTTGTTCCATTACCAGTAGGGTCGACGCGCAAATTCAATGTTTGGCTAGCCGAGAATACACGAGCGGCGTGGAAAATTTTTTCCCGCTCTTGAATGTCGCGTTTGAAGGGTGTTTTCATTTCATAAAATCGAACGAACCGAGTAGCTCGAATCGCTCGATTGATTGTTTCTTTTTTTCTGTATCTTCGTTGCTTTTTATTTCAAAAAATAAAAACACAAGCCCGAAGAAGCCAGACCAAAGTCGCTCCGTTATCATTATTATCAATCCCGACGAGCCTTTTCTCGAAAGCGCCGAAAATACCAGCGCTCCTATATCCCGCTGATTGGATCGAACTCGACCGCGCGCCGTCCGATACAATTCAACCCGTTCTCCGCTTCTGCTCTCTTGGAACGTCGAAAAATTTAAAACCCAATTTCTCCTAAGCGAACGTACTGTGCTGTGGAACTGAACGAAAAGAGCTGACTGGCTATAATCGCTCGATAGAGGTCAGTAAACTATATGTATATAACGGGGGAAGACCTGCATAATTCAGCGGCTGCAGCGCATATTTGCTCTCGCGTCATTGTTTGACAGACGTCTGCGACCATGACGTGACAGTTTGCGTCACGCGCGTCTGCGAAATAAATCGCTGAACGAAAATATAATACCGAGCGTTTCTCTTCTCTCTCGCTCTGGTACATCGAACTCGACCACGACTTACGATGCCGGAGTCGTGTACGAGCGAGCGATTGGATCGTCTGTTGGAGGTCAGGGAGAATTGGGGATTTAGTGCTCGGGGGTTTTTAGTCCTCGGCTTTTTTTTTTTTTTTTTTTTTTTTTTGGCACGATGGCTCGTTCCGGTTATTCGAGAAATGCGCGGCGCTTGCAGTGCTCGCGTTATGTGGACTTGTTGAGGTCTGCCTGTGTCCGTTTCGAATTACGTGACGTTTTTTTTTTTTATGATGAGCTTTTTATTCTTGAAATCGTTTTAGCCAACGTTGCTTTACGGAGTATTGCTTCGATTACATAATCTCTACATAAACTCGCGGAAACGCTCTGGTACTTCGATTCCCTTTATCGAGCGACTTTACAGCTCTGGAGTAAATTGGATCGCCGTCCGTTGATCTCCTCGAGTCACCGCATACTTACAATTTCGAACGATATTACTGTATTATAAAATGAAATCTCGGAACAAAAATACAAGCAATCGATCTCCCGTCCGATCCCATAAAGACGTTACACACCTGTCGTGCGGCAAATTGCATGAGCGGACCTCCTCCACCTACGTATCGGAACTCGAAAAAGTCGGGCATCGTTTCCCCCGAAAACTCGGTAAGTGAAATCTGATATCGCCGAATCTAAAAATAAAAAGTCCTGTCAGGCGAGACGTGTGCGCAGTACTCTAGCCGAAAGTGAAGTTTCAAGCGTATGGCCTAACGGGCCGGCTGTCAATCGTTATATACAGGTATACAGCGCTTGGCGAGAAACGTGCCCCATTATCTATACTCCTCTGTCTCTCTCTCTCTCTCTCTCTCTCTTTCGCTCTCCGCTTGCGCTTTTCCCGCGCGTTGCGCTTCGGTATCGAGAACCTGTCACTCCGTCTCTGCGCGAATCCAATTTTTGTGTTTTAGGTCAGAACCACCGCCGCTAGAGCGTGTTTTATTGCAGTAGACGTTCGAGAACGAAAGAAAAAAAGTGTTTGGTGTACTTTGTTTCTCGTCAAATATTTATCGTTGCAGCTGGCGCTTATATCCTCCGAAGTTTCGAGATAAGAGCGTAATATCGCGGGAATAATCAAAAAGCGAGCGACGCGAATTCATTATACATAGGCGCAGAGTCGGACAAACAGCACGCAGTTACACGTCGAGTAACGAGAAGAAAACGTGCTCGTCTAAAAATTAATAATACAGAGCTCGCGATAAATCCCCCGGAGAAAGCCGCAGTGAGAGAGAGAGAGAGAGAGAGAAAAGGGTGCAGCGCAGCGCATCCGCGCAGGGATCAATGAACAGGTTCAATAACCTTATATCCACTCGACGTGTATATCAGAGAGAGAGAGTCTGCGCAACCGAAATAGAGAAGCGATCGGTGTATACATTCAACCGAGAGCCTGATATGCAGACGGGCGTCAAATCTGCGCGCCCATATCAGTCCTTTAAAATTAGAGCTTGCCGAGTTCGTTGAGCCCGGGAACATTGAAATATTTATGCAACGGCGGATGTGGACCGGGTCGTCAATTATTTCATCAACTCGCACGGCTCTTCGCGGATTCTTCTTCTCTGGAATCCCTCTCTCTCTCTCTCTCTCTCTCTCTCTCTCTCTCTGATGGTGTTGCCAAGGACTCGAGAGTAGATGTATGCGCTTTAATAAAAGATCGCCGGGTATCGGCTGTACCGCTCGCGCGCTCGGGGAATTATAGGATTGAAAGCTCGTTACCGCGCGCGAACGAGCTTTCGAGAGCTTGACGGTATAAATATATGCGCCCGCCTCGAGTGCCAGGGATAGGTATTTTTTTTTTTTTTTCCATTTTCTATAATGGTTCTACATTTGGATGTGGTGTCGATGCCCTCACGAGATGCGAGAGCTGTTTTATGAATGAAGTAGTTGAAATTCGACAAGAAGCTTTATGATTAAATCCCTTTAAGAGTTGATCCAGGAAAAGTAGCAGAAAAAATATCCTTTCATCGAAAACAGCGAATGGCAGTACACGACAGTTGCGTCGATAACGCGTGCACGCGCGTTTTAATAATACCGTATTCCTCGCTCACTCGTATTTTCATTTTCAACACGCGCTCGAAAATTCTAGCTTTATTCATCAACCGCAATAAATCCAGTGCTCACTCGAAAAGGGCCAATGATAACACAACATTCAACTGCCGTATATTTCGCGAGTCCAAAACTCGAACCCTCGTGTCTCGTCGCTGCTGCAGTGCCGGGCCCAAGTTTAGCCAAGTTGTCCTGCTCGCCGAAGGTCGTCCTATATTCCCCAGAGCGCAGCCAGAAGCTTGCACATGTCGGCTTACGCTCGATGCACTTATGGCGTTGCGACACACTCGCTGTGCCTTACTTTCGCCTCGAAGTTACGAAAGTTCGGCTGTGGCGCGATTTTGTGTTCGGTATGTTATTTATTTAGCGAATGACACTTGGATACAGACAGGTTACAACAGAATACCCTACCGAGTCATCAAAGGGACGCCGTTATTAATCCTACTGCTCCGAAAACTTTTCCAACGAATAATCCAGTTAAACGCGAATAAATCCATCTCTCCCAGACGGAAATCGAGCGCCGGCCAATTAAAACTTTTCGCTACAGGTGCTCAGCCCTTTCTCTGTGCGCATGTGCGTATTATAGTGTACAGATGTCTGAGCCTCGAGGCAGTTTCGAAACTATATAATATCGATTTTTATCCGAAGAGATTCTTCCTCAGTACCGCTCGGACTTCCTGGTTCAAGAAGCAGTAGATGAACGCCACGAAGATGCCCTGTAAGCGAGGCTTGTTTGAGTACAGGGTTACATACAGTTTTGATTGGCTGTTTGATTGGAAATCAAGTTACATATGCTTACTTGAAACGACGCGAAGACCTTGATGATGAGGAGAAAGAGCAATTTCGGCTTGGTCCTGTCGACGAAGAACCAGGCGACGTAGAGGACGTTTTGGGCACCGAAGAGGAAAACCAGCATGAAAGTCGATCGGACCCACGTCTTGTGCTCCATCTTCTTCTGCTGCTGCAGCTGGACCGAGACCTTCATCTTGGCGTACAGGACCTTGCTGATCTCCACGAAGAAGTAGAGATTGATCTGCCGAATCGTTTCGATTTCGAGCTCGATGTCATACGCCATAAATATAGATATTAAAGCATCATCCTCACCAAGAAAGTCAGGAAAGCCGAGACGGCGATTAGGTAGACCGTCGGGTCGTGCTTCACCCAGTAAACGTCGTTGTGGGGCGAGTAGACGTGGTACGCCATCCACGGAGACGTTACGATTATCGGCACACCTTAATAACGCAAATATACATCGACAGCTAATGGAAGTCCATTAGTCGGAGTTTTAATCCATCGCAGAGACTCTCCGCTGATGGATTGATTGAAAAAGTTCATATATACCCCAGCCAATAATCACGTAACGCTTGATCGACGTTTTCGTTTCCAGCGGCTTACGGCAGATCAGCTCGTACAAAAACCAGCCCTCCATCAGCAGCCAGAAGAGACTGGCCGTCTCGAAGTAGCGCTCGAGTCCGGTCAGCACTATGTAGTGCAGATACGAGTTCAGTCGAGTGAACTGTTGGGTGAAACAAAATTGATGCATAAGCTATGCTTTCGTCGATTAAAAAAAAAAAATAAATAAATAACGCACCATCTGCTCGACGATGAGCCTGAAGTCGTTGGAGAACTTGGAGGCGACGTGGATGTTGATCTTGCTGAGAACCTCGAGGTACATGTAGGCGCTGAGCAGTTGGGTGTCGAAGAGGACGCTGTGCATCAGCCACATGACCACCTGCATTATCGTAGCCGACAGCATGTGCATGTGCAGTCGCGTCCGGGCGTTTCGCAGTTTTCTGAGATAAAAAAAAAATGAAAAATATTCGTTCTACGACGTTCCAGAAAGTCGTATAGGCCCTACTTGAACAGCACGAACACGACGAGGGCGACAGACAGCACGACGAACGACAGCAGGTAGATCAGCTGACTCGTCATGAGCAGCTTGTGCTCCCACATCTGCGAAATCATCGGAGCTTTTTATCCGTATTCAATCGAAAGTAGAACGTAAGCTCACCTGGTCCTCGGTCTGCAGGTACTTTTCGTGGGCGACGGCGATAAATAGCCCCGTGTAATTATCCGGGTCCGGACAGTAGGAGTAATTTCCCATCGTCCAAATGGGCCGATCAATTCCGCTTCCATCGTCGAAGAGAATGCAGTCCCTGCTGGCGGTTTGATCGTCGAATTCGCGCCGCGGACAGGGCAGCTCGAGAGTTTCGTTAACGGACGCCGAAGGCCAGCAGAGCTTCGTGTCCCAGAGCGGCTCGCACCGGTCGCTCGATTTTTCGACTGATAAAATACATTATATACGCTATTGATTGAGATTATCTCGGTCGTTCTGTACTCACAGTCTCGGATCAGCTCGTCGCAGTGGTAGCTCTCGTTCATCGTAAAAATAATCGAATTTTCGCGAAGAAGAGTCGAACTATGCTCTCTACGCGGTCGGAGGACTAACAATAAGTTTGACGAATATGCGGGCTATCGCCTAGAGCTTTGATAATTTCGGCGCATGCGTCGGTCGGAGCTTGTACGCTACGAAATCAAATTAAGAAATGGGCTTGTCAGTCGGCTTTTTACTGTCTGGCATCGCGTCTTTCTCACGCAATAACGAGAGAGAGAGAGAGATGGAACGGACGTAAGCGTATATAACGCACGACTCTACGGGTATTGATTTTGTGTGCTGAGTTAATTAAGAGAACTGTATGATTGTCGACGTGTCAGCTAATTGGAAAACATATACTTTTCCGAAAGCTTTGACCTCGATTCGCTATATGTTATTGACGTGCCCAGGTCCGCATCTCGGGAATCTCGCGGATCTCGCTTAGCGCCAACTTACTACCAAAACGGCCCCACGCACTTGTACTACAGAGAAAGAAGCGTATATACGTAGTCGGCCCTTATATGGCATCAGAGCTGCTCTTCCGCTCGAACGGCTGCATAATTCCTCTCGGAGGTAATAACATTGTGTATACGTATGCAGGAGTGTATACTCTACTCGTGCACGTTGTTAGGCGTCGCTGGAATGTAAAATCGGCTCTCGTTAGAAGAAATAAGTAAACAACGTGCGTTATTTGAAAAACAGCCGAGTATCGATGAAAATATTTAGGCGCTCGAGGCCTTGCGTAACCTCTTTCCGCGATGAACTCGTCAGCGACCGAACCGATAGCCGGGTAAGCGTCATATCGGTCATATCGGACTCCAACCCGTTGACAACTCGATGATAAACCTGAATCCCCTTGAGCAGCTCGTCTGGCCACACCGAGGAGGAGGAGGAGGACGATCTGAGCTGCTGTCACCGGGCGACCTGCTGCTGTCCCTCCTTCCGGGACGTTCTGGTGACGGAACCGGTGAACGAGCGCTTCTGCGGTCCGTTCACCTACGCCAACGTCTTCTGGCTCATCACCGTCCTGGCTATGCTCCTCATGAGCTACGCCAGCCTCTACTTTTACATCGGCGATCCTCTGCTACCCGGAGGCAGCATCTTCGGTCTCTTCGCCGTCGTCGTCTTCGCCTACTTCCTCGGCTGGACTCTGGCCTACCTGCCCTACCTGAATCTTCCGCCGGTTTTCGGGATGCTTCTGGCCGGGATCGTCGTGCGCAACCTCGATTGGTCTCGATTGGTTCGACCTTGCTCGTATACTTTATTAATTTAATTTGCGAACGCAAATAATCGCGCAGGTACGACATCCACGAGTCTCTGGGCATAGGCGCGAGCTCGAAGATCCGCACGTTCTCGGTTACGTTCGTAATGCTGCGCGCGGGTCTACAGCTTACCTCGTCAGCTCTGCGAGAGCATCCGCTCTTCGTGCTCAATCTCGCGGTCGTGCCCTGCACCGTAGAGATGCTCACCGTCGCCCTCTGCTGCCGCTGCTTCCTCGACTACCCCTGGGCTTGGGCTTTTCTCAGCGGGTAGGTTTGTTAAAAATTTAATTATTTAATTAGTCGCATCGATTGAAAGAGACTATCGTCTAATCCTTAGGAGCATAATCGCGTGCATATCGCCGGTAGTGCCGGTCAACTGCGTACTGGCCTTAGCCGAACGCGGCTACGGCGAGGACAAAGACATGGCGACGCTGCTGTTCACCGCCGCCTCGATAGACGACATCCACATTGTCTCGGTGTACGCCATTTGTTTTGCCTTTATCTTTACCCACGGTAAAAAGCAGCGCAATCGGGAGAGACTATATAAATTTTTTAATCACACCTTGTGATGTATAACAATGACGCACATTCGATTCGACGACGAGTCCTATATGTGCTGCAGATGATGAGCCGATGCGCTGGTGGTCCTACGTGCCGGGAAGCTTGCGAGACCTGCTGATGGGAGTGACTTGCGGCGCAGCTCTGGGACTGTTCTTCGTCTTCTTCCCCCATCGGAGACACGTACGTGCGAGAAAAAATAAAAATCGAAGAGTTCGTATACTTGGGTCGCGCGTTACGCGAGATGATATATATTATTATTTTGACGAAATTTTAGGGCCTCGCGAGGCTTTCAACCGAATTCAACCGAGGAGCTGCTCGCGGATAAGCTAAAAATAACTAAGACAATTACGAATCATATATCCGCAGAAATACGCACTCTGGTACCGGGTCTGCTGCCTCGTGCTGGGCTCGCTCATGTGCACGAGCGGCGCCTCGAAGATAGCGATAACGGGCGGCGGCTTCCTGGCCACCATCATCATGTCCCTGATCGCCACTACGGGCTGGCGGGTTCTCAGCGTGCCCTTCGACGTAAGTGCCCTGTGTATAATCGGGTCGTTAGCGTTATTACTTCGAAAATCTCGATAACGAGCAATTTTAACGCCTGCTATATATCGGTTAATTCATGCGTGTTCGCGCAGGTAAAGCCGCTGCGCAAAGCCGTGCACGTAATGTGGCACTTGATGCAGCCGCTCCTCGTGGGCGTCATCGGGGCCGACATAGATTTTCGCGACTGGTCCCTCGCCAGGTTCGGGCTTTACATTATCTGCATCGCCTTGGGCCTTTTGGTGAGGAATTTGACTCGTTTTTTTTTTTCGCATATGCGATGTCTTGAGAAAAAAATATGACTCTCTTTCGCAGATGCGCACTGCCTTCGCATACCTGGCCACCCTCCGCACCCCTTTCAACGTGAGAGAACGAATCTTCGTCGCCTTGTCCTGGCTATCGAAGGGGACGCTCCAGGTACTGGACTTTGAATCTATAACTAAATCTCGTGCTAATCCCAATCATAAATTCATCTTAGGCAGCCCTGGCGCCGATGAGTTTGGAACAAGCGCGCCAGAACGACGATCCGACGGAATTAGCACTGGCTATAGACGTCGTGCGAATGTCGGTCGTCTCGATAGTCTTTCTGGCGCCGCTGGGGGCAATAATCATGATGCTGACCGGTCCGCTGCTTCTCGGTAGGACCTCCGACGAGGAGCACCGCAGACGTCGCGAACTTAGCTATCTCAGGATCTTAAGCCTTCAGCCGCTCAGAAAACGACGCAGCACAGCTATACGCGAGCTCTGACCGAGGCCAATTTGTTCTATTTTCTTCCCCTAGCCTGGGGGGACGCGATGGCCGATCAGTTGGTCGAATTCTTTTGGGCTTGTTAGTTTTTAATAAAGGGACTAATACTTGTTGACAACGTGAACAATCATTTACTGCAAGTCTACCTCGTGACTACGTTCCTCCGAGCAATAAAATTGTTATAGGGTACCGGTGTTTCTGACCTGGATACCAGTGCAAAGCAGGTATGGTATTTACCCGATGGGCGGAACTGTCGCGTCGAGTAGAGGCGTAAAATTTATGAGGGGCTTAGGTATTAGAAGTCAAGTATTAAGACGGGGTTCTGGCGAACTTTCTAATTTTTCATGTAGTAGTCAGATTTTCTTAAATTTCGTTTACTCGTATTCGGTACAAAAAAACAGCAATATTTGTATATTGCTGTTTTTTTGTACCGATATTACTTGAATTATTGCAAAAAAATAGTTAAAAATTGGGCTTACTTGCGCACTCAACAAAGGTTTCTTGCGCACTCTTTTTCAGCTAAAACCAAAATTCTTACGGCCAATGTTTGCATTTGTTCTTGAAGAATTTTAGTTTTAGCTGAAAAGGAGTATGCGCAAGAGACCTTTGCAAGTAAGTTAAGTACCGAATGTGGGTGGGACTATGCTATAATAAAATAATTAGAAAGTTCACGAGATGCCCACCTTAAGGTCCGCAATCTATATACTTGGCATAGTGCAATTACTACGCCGGCGCCGTCAACGCCTTGCGCTATTGGCTGGTGCAGCTGGAGAGAGGGAGTGGCTTAGTACTCGACAGTAGCGCGGCGTCGTTGAAACAATGCGTTCTTATGGAAGTCGGCAGACAAGTGCCCGTGGCGGCCGCTCGTACTATTTTGTCGTGCGTAAACTGCGACTGCACCCTTAAATAGACCCGTCGGAGCAGAGAAGTCAATCAGTCTCGCAGAGTTCCTCGAGTACTAGCTACCTTCCGAACAGCATCGGTATACCTCATCAGCCTTCCGAATCAGCCAAGATGTTTGGATCCAACTACATCACGTTCCGCGTCGACAAGTGCCACGGCTACTACGTTGACTCAACCAGCTCGGACCCGTACTGCGACGAGCAGGTGAAGAATTACGACGAGATGCTGTACCGTGCCCTGGTTCAGATCTTCCAGAAGCACCGGCAACCACAAGATTCCTTTGTTCAACGCATCTTCGGTCCTGTAATCCAGCCACTGACGAGATATACCAGTGGCCAGATGATTGAGTTACTTCGAGCTTCAGACCGGGACATCATGGTGAAACGCATACTGGAGCTGGAACCAGGCCTCAGCTCGATATTTCCAAAGGGAAATAATTTTCCAATCTTGTGGATAGCCGTCCTCGGTTCTTTACATAACTCAGCCGAGTTACTCGTGCGCTCGGGTGGCTACGTCAACGAGCGTTGTGTGATCAAATTGGATCATTGTGTAGAAGAGAAGTGGAACATCCTACAACTCGTGCTCAAGATGTACCCGTCCTCGAGGAACGACCGATTCATCGGTCTATTACTCGATCACGGGGCCGACTTTGAAGATCACGACCCCAACGGCGAGACGGTCTTACATTCTGCAGTGTCACGATGCCGTGTCCGGGTGACCAAGTTGTTGCTGGAGAAAGGAGCTGACGCCAACGTCAGAGGAGCCGAGGGCAGAGTACCGATTCTCACGGCAGCCGGCGGCAGGAAAGCCGACGAACTGGTACCAATCTTGGTCAAATTCAAAGCTGATGTCACCGCCAGAGATAGCAACGGCCAGAGCGTATTGCACCGCCTCGCATCTTCCTCCTACGGTGAGCACGTCGACTTGGCCAAAACCTTAATCCGGAAGGGTGTCTCAGTCGACGGCAGAGATTCCATACGCCAGTACCAACCGATACACTGGGCTGTCCAGTGCGGAAAACACAAACTGGTGAGTAAAAGAACGCTTATATCATAATATACCGCGGGAATTCATCAAAGTGTTGCGAATGAGACTTTAACGAATATTCGTTTTTTACAGGTGAACTTACTCTTAGATAATGGCGCGGACGTAAACGCGCAGATGATCGGCGGCGAGTCCCCGCTCTACCTCGCTGTCCAGTATGCTTGCCCAATAGCGCTGCTGCGAACTCTGCTCAACCGCGGCGCCAACGTCGATCTGAAAACCGTCGGAGGCCAGACCGTGCTGCACAACGCCTGCAGGCACTGCAACAAGAAGAACGTCAAGATAATCAAGCTGCTTCTGTCCGTCGGAGCGAACGTCTTCGCCGAGGATCGCCACGGTTTCACCCCCTTGGTCTACAGCAACCTCAACGACATCGAAGACATCGACGAGAAGTTTGAGAATCCGAGCATCAGACTTATGCTCAAGTCGCTGGCGCTGAAGAAGGCCAGCATGGAGTCGCCCGAGGAGGTGAAGGACGAGAGAGTCATCAAGATGTACCCAAAGCTCTGGACCTACTACCAAATCTGCCAGGCTCACTTGGCCAAGGCGAAATCCATGAAGTTCATCAAGAACTACACCTACTTCCACCTCCTCACGCAGGACCACCGTCATCTCGTAACGAGCCTAAGCGATGTCAGATTCGACAGGAGCAATGTGAAACAAACCGATTTGCGGGGATTGTTTATCTATGCTGAGGACATACTCAGAGCTTTGCATCACGCGCAGAAGCACTACCACTTCGTCGCCAGCAACGTCTTGCCGTGGATGATCCTGAAGAAGAGGGTGGCCTGCTACTTGGACAAGTGCGAAGAATGTGATATGAAGCAAGTAGTGCAGGACTCGCGGAAGAACGGGGAGAACCCGGCCAAACTTACGATCAAGAACGTTAAGATTTTTGACGATGATTCTGAGTAGAATTAGGAAAATTTTGTTTGTTTTATTCCGAATGTATATATATATTTATGTAAATTTAAAACTTTAAAAGTAAGAAATTAATAAACATGACATTTTTTATACTTGTAACATTTTTTTGTAATTTACTTTTTAACGGCTTCTCGTTGAAAGCTCGGCAGAAAGCCACTTGTAGCTATCGGATTTTCTTAAACGAAACGATACGTACACGGTGTATATATTCCTACCAGTTTGTGCTAACTATTGATTTACACGCTATTATTATTAGTCCAGAAGCTGCGGTAGTAACTCCAGAAATAGATGCCAAAGTTACACCGTTGATTTTTCACTTGCACCTTCTTCTTATATTTATAATTACATAAAATAAATACTTTTCCTAAAAACTGTGTTCAAGATGGCCAATGATGGAGTCTAAATGTTTTGATCTTGATAGATATTCTCTAAGTGTTCTAGTCAGTCTCAGGCAGTATCTATCACTATAGTTCCTTATATCATGCAGTGTATTCATGCAAGATATTTAATTTGTGATGTAGATGCTTATTTTATTATGTAGAAACAGGCTAGTGTAACAATTTTTGCTTGTCATGTACACATGGTTGTTCATATGGAAATTTAAACTACAGCACTTGAGATAAAGTTGATATATTGTATTAACAGCTTGGAAAAAATCACCATGCAAAATTTCAGCCCTCCAAGTATGATAGATTTTAATTGAGAGCAAAAAGAAAAATTGAAAAAAGTAATTGTACAATCATTGAGATTTTGATTTTGCTCTCAATTAAAATCTATCATACTTGGAGGGTTGAAATTTTGGCAATATATCCACTTTATCTCAAGTGCTGTAGTTTAAATTTCCATATGAACAACCATGTGTACATGACAAGCAAAAATTGTTACACTAGCCTGTTTCTACATAATAAAATAAGCATCTACATCACAAATTAAATATCTTGCATGAATACACTGCATATAAGGCAATATATCAGATAGATACTGCTTGCGACTGACTGGAACACTGAGTTGGGAGAATATCTGTCCAGATCATCACTTTTACACTTGATTGTTGATAATCTTGAACACATACGAATTTCACCTGATGTTGTTTCTAATATTCACACTTACATAAAAACATGCATGCCAGAATAGGTTAGGTTACTGCTCTAAACACATTGCCTGGTGTTTTGAAAATTTATCGTAAAATCCTTTTTTTAAACGTAAATGATTTCAGAATTTACTGCGTCAAAAGAAATTTGATTATTAAGTTTATGGATTTTAACATGATGTGGGCATATTACGTTGACATATTATCCCAACAAAACAACGGCCATATCTTATGACGTATTTTCTACGAGGGAGGGAGAGGCCGGAGAGAGTAAATGATAATTATTGGCAAAGTGAAAAGTAGGACACGCGATTCCTTCGCTTTATATACATATATACACGTTTCTCGCTCTTCGCTTGCATACAGGCTTCCTTTGTTGGTAAATTGAATCGAGGACTACAGATAAAAGCGAGACACGCGCGGTCTTTCTTAATAATGAATTCTCACAATATATATATATATATATATATATAGGAGGAAAAGTCAGGTCTCCGCGGAATTTTTCACTTTTCTCGTCAATCGTCAGCTGCAGGCGATAACGAGCGACGTTTATGCTATCGACAGCTGTCGAGAATAACGCTTACATATATAGTTGCAAACTGAAATAAGGATTTTCATACTCTTTCGAGTGGCGCGCGTCGATCGAAGACGTCTCCGCGCAGATAAGGTATATATACCATAAAAAAGTAAACAGGCCGTATATCTCTCGATTCGCAGGCAGCCTTGCGATGTAAAGTATTCGTAAGATATATATTATAATCAGCTCGAAAGCATGATTATACGCCCTATAAAAGAAACTTTGCGCGCGTGTAAGTAGGTTATATTTTTACATAACCACGCTGTGTGTACACGAGAGAGAGAGCGAGGTAAAAACTTTTCCCATTATATCCGAGAGGCATATATAAAGGCAAGGCATTAATTTCAGAAAAACTACTTCCAGTTTACCTACGATATAGCTGTAGTACTTACACGCTGTACTACACTGTGCAAATATAACCGATTTGCCCTCTTCGAACAAACCATAACCGGGGGGTGAATTTTTCAAGAAGGAAAAATGTTAAACGATTTACTCTTATCTCTCTCTCTCCTCGTCTATTGCTTATACAGCAGCGCGGAGAGAAGACTGGTAGCTCGGAGGCACGCGACGACAGAGAGGATGAAATCGCGCGCATATCGCGGAATAAAATATCTCGCGTAAGCGTCTCCCTCGACGGTAAATCCGATCAGCGAGAGGCGAAATCGCGAGACTGGCCCGCGCTATATTTTCGTCCCAAACCTCGGCGGAGGTCGCAATGTACGCTATAGATTTATCAATTTATCAGACGGTGCACGCCCCTATCATGCATACACCTGAAGAGAGGGAGAGA
Source organism: Trichomalopsis sarcophagae (assembly GCA_024372645.1). Taxonomy (NCBI): domain Eukaryota; kingdom Metazoa; phylum Arthropoda; class Insecta; order Hymenoptera; family Pteromalidae; genus Trichomalopsis; species Trichomalopsis sarcophagae. The sequence continues at coordinate 3,247,732 of QLSS01000003.1, forward strand.
GAGAGACATCGAAGCTTCTGAGACGATAGAGATGGAGATTGCTTGGGACATGGGGTATATATTCGCGAAGATTGCGTTATTCGTTGCGGAAGGATTGAGAAGGCAGTGTGTACGTCTATTATTCTATGCTGCTGCGTTCGCCGGGATTATTGTCTATTCTGTGTATACGAATTTACTCGATATCGCCTGTATTATATTGCAAAGAACCGCGAAACACGGATCGTTTGTACTTCCTGGTCGGACATGCGTGTTTATCAAATACGTATAACGAATCCTCGGGTACGAGCGACGACCACTTTCGAAATTCCTCGTATACGCTGACGTATCACACTGTATAGCTGCGCAACGGCGCAGTATAATTGTCACACGCGTGTATACACACGACGCAGCCGCTGTACACGGGCCTATAAAAAAAGCCAAGAGGAATCGGATATCTTCGACGCGCGCGAGACTTTACGGCCGGTGTAACGATCGGACGCTCTGGAATTTTACGGCCGCGCGCGTTGTTCTCTTCCCCCCCCCCCCCCGTCTCGTCGTTGGCGCGTTATATTTCGACGTTTACGGCGGGAAAATTTTTACCTTTGATTTATTACTCTCCTCCTTATTCCTGATGCTCGCGACTCGGGAATTACGCCCTCATCTGCGGCACGACGATTCCTGCAAAAAGTATTCGAATTATCCTGCAAATATATACAGGCCATGGAAGCCCGATTCCCCTGATGTCCACACGACACTATCCTTTTACGAAGCCGAGAATATCCCTTATCTCGCGATCTCGGCCACTTTTTTCCCCCGTATCACGCCACGCGGACAGACGGAAAATTGGCCCTTTTGGCGCTGCTGACGTCGTCGAAAAAAAAAATGTCCTCCAGAGAAATCGAGACCGACGCACGAACACACGGTGATAAGCATCGGGCGAAGGTCTCCCTCGCTAGCGAGGTTCAATTATATCCCCGAGAGCGAGGCTATTAGCAGCGGGGGAGACATGAAATATAAAGAAGGAGGAGAGGGCTGTATGCGTTTCGCGAGAGAAGGAAGGGTTATAAACACCCCCAAAGCGCGTTTTTTTATACGCTCTTATTTAATTATTCTTCGCTTCGAATGCGTGCGGGCTTTCTTTCGTTGTTCGGCTTTTGGCGAGCTTTTTGTTCGCGTGCGCTGATGTGGGGGTAGAGAGTTGCGTATAATGGCTAATTTTAGATTTTTTTGTATAGAAGTTAATTGCAAGTAGGTATATATGCGCTCTCGTTACTCCGAATGCTTACATTATAAATAATTACTGGAATGAAACTTGGAGGTGTGAAGAAAAACATAATATCACGACACATATTTATACGATTAAACGAGTTCCAGATATAAATTACAGCTCAATAGGGAACAGACATGGTTCTGCTATATGCATATAAATACTTATATACAGTAGAAAATAGCATATTGAAAATAGCATAATATGATTAATTAAAAATTCTTATGTTTGAGTAGTTTTTAAAACGGCAGCTCTCCAATATGCGGCGACTCAAAGGATAAAGAGCTAACCTAACGTACGGGCATTTGAGTACGTAAATTCCGTCATCACGAATCTATTTTGATTTTGAAGCATATTATCTCTCATCTCTATTATGATTTTGGAGAAAACAATAAGGTTATTTTATGTATTAAAATTTACACGCGTTTGTACATCCATATATATATTTTCATCCTTAAGATCGTTTGAACGTATCTTTAGGAAACCGAATTTTCAAAACAATATTACTTGTAACAAATATTGCAGTAAAAATTGTGAATCTTGTACTTTTGTGTAAGATTTATCCTTAACTTTATTTTAAAAGAGGTTTTAAAAATCATGTCTGTTCCCTATTATACACGATTTAAATTTTCACGCTGTTGTCTCCTGATGCAAATATTTGAGCACCGTATTTTTGGAAAATCTTGTTAAATATTAAACGAGCCGCAAAACGTTTCCTCGTCCCCCAACAGCGACACAAAAATAAAAGCCCAACAGATCGTCATACACGTAGCTCTGCGAAATCTCAAAGGCGCATCTCTGCTACGGTCAAACCTCCGGTCTGTATATATACACTTCGACTTCTCTCGCGCAAACTCTGCCATTACACGCGCTTATAACGCGGTCCGGCGCCAAACGCACCGATAAGCAATCCTTTATATAGATGTATATAACAGGGCGCGCAACCGATCGACGATGTATACATGTATATACGCAGCAGACGAATTTCAATTTCCGGAAATGAGATGCGCTAAGCCCTTTCCACGCAAATGCGCTGCATCGCGGTATTCGGGGGATGAGAAAAAGGGGCGACTGCTATGCAGCGCTATTATGTTATAGGGAAGCCATCTCTCTCTCTTTACGTCGTATAAGGGAATAAATGCAAATCGACGGCTATTTAAGCGCCCGAGGAAAGTTGATCGGATATATGTTTTCGCTGAGTAAGGGACTGTCGCGCGTAGCATCGAGGAATTCGCTGCTCGCGAGGATTGTATACGTATATTTATATACGTCTGAATTTGTAATTGGAACGAGCTGCGTCCGTCGCTGCGTCCGCACATTCGAATCGGATTTCAGACGTTTTTGCGCCGAAAGAGTAATCGTGATTTATATATATATATATATATATATATATATATATATATATATATATATATGGCGACGATCGGCGTCTATACATCTCAAGACTATCGTCGACGTCTCTCCTCGGCTATATATACGCAGCTCTCGAGGGTTAAATAAGGCGCGAAATTCAGCGCAAACGCATCTCAACTTGCCGTGTCCTTGAATCATCCGCGTCAGCTCGCGACATTTCCGAGGGGCTAAAGAGCCAGACACACTCGAGAGAGCTGCTGCTTCTGCTGCATCAGTAAAGCGAGTTGACGAGGGTGAACGTGTATATGCGCAGCTTTTGGGATAATTTTTCAAAAGGAACACAATCCACAAAATATGGCAATTATTGCATCGATAGCTACAGGTATACAGCGACTCGAAAAATCTCGAGCGAAAGTGCGAGGGAGAGGACGTGACAGAGTCTCTGTGCGGGCATGTGTGTATATATATATATATATATATAGCGGTCGATATTTTGGCCGTCCGCCAGCCAGACGCCGACGGCGCTCTCACTCTCGACTCGCGCGCGCGCGCGCGTAAATATAGAGAAAAGCCGCATATACGCGGAAAACTATATTATATACGTAAACGCGCTTATTTGTCCTCCCGCTGCCGAGCTGCGGCCAAGTCACGCCAAGGAGCTTTTCGTCTGGATATGATACTATATGCACAGATATATATATTCATCGTATCTATATATGTTGGCTTAGGTACTCCAAAACCTAAAGAAATTATGTATGTGAAAATTAAAATTTTTAATAGGGTTTCACAAAATTGAACGCATTTCCATTACTCTTCTTCCATCTCTACAAGTTTTCTCGTTTTGTGAGCTTTTACCTACAGTATGTATACTATATAACGCGATGGTAAGGTGCGTGTCTCATATTTGTTTACCTTCGGTGCACTGAAAATCGTACACAAATTTTCATGTAAAATCGTGTAGTCAGTTTTCTGTAATTACATCGCGGATATAACGTTCGAAATTTCGCGGTTATGTACTTTCAACTATATATATATATATATGCATAATAATAAGATGTATAATAATAATGCACCGTCGGTAATACGATTCGCTACCATTCCTACGCACGCAACCACCTCGTCGTCGGCATATACTATATACATATAGTGAGAGGGTGGTGTTCAGGTGACAGCTCGACTTGTCTTGTTTATTTACACTTACCTCCGCATTTACTTGAGCCAGAATCAATCAATCGCAAAAAAAATGATGCTCCACAAAATGACAACACTCAAGCTATGCAGATTATGCGGCAAAGAGAAACAGCAAGGCACAGATTTGTTCAAAGATAAAATAAAAGGATCAGTACTCATATCAATAATAAATAAGTATTTTGCGAAAGAGGTAAGTTTGATGATTTTTCTGATAGCTTGTATTATTCTCGTTGAAAAATAATGATTTTCTTTATACAAGATCATTAGCATATCTATCTCCGATGCATTTTCCAAGTATGTGTGCAATGAATGCGAACAAAAAATTTGTACATTCGATGAATTTTGCTTGATGGTGGCCAACGTTCAAAAACAACTAGCTGCACCATCTTTAGAGCTTGATTTTGCAGAGGTAATTACTCTGCGAGCTGTCATTCGACACTTGAAGAATTAGTAAAGTTAAACTTTTACAAATATATTTGCAATGGCTTTTCTTTCAGGATATGCTTTGTCACTTGAAGGAAACTAGTATACCAGATAAATCAAGTCAGCAACCTATGGGTGCTTATGAGAAAAAAAAACAAATATGTCACATTTGTGCTAAAAGTTTCAGGTGCTTAGCTCACTTGAATAGGCATAAACTCATTCATACGGGACAGCGTCCTTATGTTTGCGATGTATGAGAACTCATAATTATATCTTTATCAATTATTGTTGAAAGTTGCATTATTTAAAACCAATAATTTTTCATGCAGATTTGTAACATGTCATTTAATCAACAAGAAATCATGATGAAACACAAGCAATGTCACGAAGGAAAGAAACTATTTCAATGTGCCAACTGTCATCAATCATTTCGGTATAAAGTCTCTTTGAAATCACACATGATAAACTATCATTCTGCAAATGAACAGTCTGTAATTGGCAATCAAGTAATGTGCATACAAGACCAGTTGCTTCAATGCACGGAGTGTGGAAAACAGTTTGCAACTAAATACAAATTACAAAGGCACAGGAGATGTCACACTGGTGAGAAGCCGTACCATTGCAATTACTGTGATCGGTCTTTTTCTCAAACAGGTAATTTAAAATTACATCAAGTCAAATATCACCAAATCCCCTGTTCGATTCCCGAGACAGCACAAGAGCAACTTCAACACACAGTAACTCAACCACCAGAGCGCGATGTTAATAACTCCATGAATACGTTTCAACCAATTTTTCTTACGGAAACTGAAATCCAAAATACTATCAACGAGACGATTAACTCCACTAATCCGAGTTCTTCTTATATGAACAAATCGTACGAAAATCCACTGTACATAGACGAGGAAATTGAAACAATGCTGGATCAGGATCTCGATCAGCTAGAACGTCAAAAGTACGCCGCTTCAACGCAAGAAAAAGTTTCCTTTTGTCTAAAAGAACCGGAAACCCCAGAATTGTTACATAGTTTACTCTATGATGATTAATGTAATTTCGCTAGTTTATCAAGGATATAAATAATGTGACGATTGATTTTTATATCACCAATTTATTGGCATTTTAAATATTCATATAAAAAGCAAAAGATTGATTTGGTCTCACAGTCGCGGAACGGTCAGTGTGTTACTGTTATAAGTAGCATCTCGTTGTTTTTTTAATTTTTTATATTTATATATATATTTTTTTTATTTATTAAACAATATTAAAAAATTGTTAATGAATTAGGAACTCGATTATGGTGTATTTACAAGAAAAACTTTAAAATGATTTCAAATAAAAAGAATTACTTTTCATTTAGTTAGTACCTCACACATGATCGTTCCTTGTCTACAAAAAATACATTTACATATGCATTATCGTATTGAAATATTCCGAGATGCAAGACATTAAACATTATGCAGTATGGCAATATTTTAAATACTTTTGTATAAGTTGCAGACTACTATTATATGTAAACATATACTTTCATATTTCGTAATAGAACCAAATTTTACTGAGAATCATGTAAAAAAAACACCCTGTTGCATAAAATAATTAGGATAATCAAATGGCACAAGAAATTCATAGCGATAACGTTTAATGCAGTTCTCAGCAATAACGCAAATTATTGTAGAGAATAATAAAAGAAGAGAAAACTTTGGAATATTAACACATTGCAAATTAATGCAACAATCTACACTTCTAATCGCTATTACAAAAGTATATTGCAATATAATTAAAAACAAAAAAAATACTCAGATCGCAATTTTAATTCAGTCTGACAGTAAAAACAGCATATGGTCATAAAGTACGGCTTAAATAATACGTTACAAAATCTTAGAAGTTATTACAACACACGCATTAACTTCGAATGCATTTCGTTATTACGGTTAAAATAACACCTCATTTATCGTTATTTTATCATTTTGTTATTTATACAATAGTTCTACGATAAACTTTAAATCATGTTTCCTTATTGTTAGAATAGAACTTAGAAATAAACAGATTGATAAGGCACAGCCCCGCAATAAATTCCGCGCTCCACCCTTTTTCTGATAATGTAGTATGTGCATAATAAGATCGGGACTGACTGTTAGTGATAAAATATCAAGATTTCATGTATGCCAAGTGTTTTTATGCTACAATTTCTAATCTATCAAGAGTAAAATATATTACTTCCATAGAGGTCTTACTAATCAAATATTTCCTATCTGACTCGAATTAATGCTTATATGCAGAATCGATAAATTTCTCTTAATATTAGTCGCCTCATAGGTGGGAAAGGTAACCGGCTGTCGTACTCTTTCATTAATAGAAGCCATAGTTCTAATTAACTATAAATTTAATTTTTTACAATTTGCTTGAATAATGTTTCAAGATGTCCCATCAACATCTTTGCAGCAGTCGTACTACACAATTCGTCATCCATTTTTAAATATAACCACCAGAAACCACGATAAATCATGGTTTCCCGTATCACACAATAAAAGCATTATTTCCTGCTAAACGCTTCGAAAAACTTGCTCGATAAACTCAAATCTTGCTCAAGAGAGAATAGGGATTAAAGTAGCCCTCTCAATACAATATATTCAACAAGCCAGTGTTAGTGGCATAAACCATACCTTGACCCGGTTGCGGGGCCCATCTAATACAATTTAGACTCATGTAGCTTGGAGTCTCGCGATTTTGCAGCAATTCACGCAACAGTATCATACTTTTTCGAATAGGTTTGCCGTCACTCGCATCGGGGTACAGTGGCGTTCTAGAATTCATTGCAGCTAAAGCAACTCTCGTCAATCTACTAAGCCTATCCCGTACCTCGCCATTTTGCTGAGGCGCTTGTTGTTGATTTCCATTTCGCTGCTGTTGAGACTGATTTCCATTTTGTTGATGTTCATCGTTAGTTCTTAGTCTACGCAAATCATTAAGGTAGTTATTAATGATGCATATATATTCAGCATGGCGTGAAGAATAGTCCGGACGTTGTGGAGCATTTATGTTGCCAGAATCGATCGGATCAGTCTCGGGATCGACGAGTTTATAAATAAGAGCCATAGGAATCGGACGGGCCGGTAAAGGAATACGACGCGAAGCCAGGCCTACTAGGAGATGTTGTTTGGTAGGTGACATCGATACGGAAATGACTGTCTGATCTGTTTGCGTTGAGTACACCTTTTGGCCCAGCGACTCCCATTGTAAACTATATACACCTAAGATAAAAAAATCATGAAAATATTAAAATTCATTCTAACAATTTAATCACCAAATAATAGCAAAGTATTTATTACCTATGGTTGTAGTTGGACTGTAATTCCCCGTTGGCATTAATGTTGCTAATAATGTTCCGTCAGATGATATATCAATACTGGCATCATTATGAATTTTACAATCACGAACTATCACATTTTTCTTTGCTGTAAAAGAAAGGAGAATTATTAAATTATGAATCGATAAAACAATATTTTATATCTTTTTAAAACCTACAATCATGAATTTCAGGAATACTGGAAAAATCCCATGCTTGTATTCTGTAACTTTGAATTTCAAGTCCGTTGAATGCCATATTAATTTGATGCTCTGAAATAAGATTAAAAAAAGAATTTAAAACTTTTTAAATTCCAGTCGTAACAATTAATTTTTTCAAAAATTTACATACCCCTAATTTCGACGTCGTCGCTATCATTTTCAGGATCCTGTCCTCCACTTGAACCTTCACCAGCTCTGAACAATGATTGTGCTCGGGATACTAAGCCATCTCTCCACACATCTCTCCATGAAGCCTGTGTATAGACCCTTTGTTGAATTTGTTGAATCTAAGATATATATATATATATATATATATATATATATATATATATATATGCCGATAAAGCAAAATAACGTGGCCAAAAAGCAAAGCAGAGTATGACAAGTGATTGTAGAATTCATTGTTATTCCACAGAAGCATTATTCCATTGGATCATATGATAGAACAATCAGCCAAAACATTAACTTTAAACCATGTTTGTAGTAACTAATATTTCAGTAAATTAACTTTAAAACTTTTTTAAATATCACACATAATATGGAAGATGTAACATAACTTTCTGTACGATTAGCTAACGTTACCTTAAAGAGGCTCTGTATGTTTTAACTTTTGTTCTCTAAGTTTTTTAATTTACAGGGCAAATAAAATTAGTCAAACCTGTCTCCTAATACTGTTCAAATATAAAGAAGACGCGGAATGGTAGCCTGAGTCGTTGTTGGGTGCAGTGGAACTGGTCGCATTGCCCATGGTAGCGCTACTCCTGTCGCCTCTAAAAGAACTTCAATAGAGCATATTATGTATCAATCCTTGGAACATTGCGCTAGAGCCAGCGTGTTTCAAGTACCTAGAGCGACTGGGCCGGCGTCGGCGAATAAGTGGCGGGGACGGAGGTCCCCAAGAGCTATCAACAGGTAAGTTATTGATGCGTATCACTGGTACATTTAGGTACTGTCGCAATGCAGCTGAAGGTGAACCAGCAGCGGCACTGGCCCCGGACATGGGATTGAGACCATCACTGCGCGAATTGAAGAATGTACTGAAGTCTGGATGGCGGCCCCGTTCAGGTAAACTAGACGTGTTAGCATCACTAGTATTATTGCTACTCGAATTGTTATTGCCCAACAAGTATTGTAGCCTACGATGTAGCGCATGACAACGTTGAATTATCATTAAGCGTTCAAGGGGATTCCGTCTAAACAGGCCAATGGAAGGTGGATTAGTTGTGGTTGTCGGCCATGTGCGTCCAGACTCTCGGTTCTGAATCGGATCATCATTGTTCGGAGGGTTTGATACACCTAGATAAGATTAACAATATGGATTGTTATATTGACATTTATTTGCAAATCATAAATAAATAGCTTTGATAAACATATAAAAATACTCACTGGGTGCATATTCGTCATCCTCGCGATCATCACTGTCATTGTCGAAGCGAGTGTTTGCCCCACTTCTGCTTTGGTATCGCTGACTTGAGTCGACGGCATTATTTGTGTTGTTCTGAATCCGCTCTATGATACTCTGAATTTCTGCCGATAAAGCGTTCTCATTACGAGAGTCATTCGCTAAACTGTTGTCATTATTATCGCTCGACTCGAAACTAAGCGTGGACGCATTTGCCGTCATACTTGTCGAACTCACAAAGTCAGACCCAACTCCTAGGGATGTATTAGCTAACATTGATGCAGTTCTTAACGTTGTACCATTTATCTCGAACAATCGCGACAATCTCGCCAAAGTATCTCTGGGACTGTTATTCGATGAAGAAGAGCCCGCTATATTTGTAGATGTACTCGCTGATGCAGACCCTGTATTAATGATATTTATAAAGTAATAAGCCTATTATAATTTGTTAATAAGATTGCATTATCTGAATAAATAATATTGAATAATAGTACTAACCAGTATTGGTACTATTGCTGGCTGCCGGCATTACAGTTGGCCCATTATTACTGCTCGTATTAGTAGTAGAGGTTAGAACTTCAGCTGAACTAGTCGTACTTGTTCCAGTACTGGTCGATGGCTGAGCATTATCAGCTACTGGCTGCGTTGTCGAAAGCAATGAACCGTATCCATAATAATTCGATTCAAGATTACGCTTCGTTGCAAAAAGATGTTCAAGAAGTAGATTCGTATGTTGCAGACCAAGACCTTGCAATACGTAGATCTCCAATATCTGCTCACGCAAGACGTTAGTTCTACCTATTGCTCGTCTATTCTGCTGGAAGGAATCTGTCAGATTCTGTACCATCGTACTGAGCCTAGCCTTTAAGCGCTCCACGACACCGAAAATGTCCTCAAACTTGTTCTGTAAATCGCCGCACGCTCCTGGGGCTCTATTTGCGGATTGCTGCTGCTGTCTCCTGTACATGCACGTATTCCGTTGCTGGATCAAATTGCGTAAACTGACAAAACGTTTAACATTTAATTAAAAAAAAAAAAATGTTTCTTACCACAACACCAAAATATTTTTTGAAAAATATGTTACAAACCTGCTTATCGTAGACTGGAAGGATTCGAAGGTTTGTGAACGATCACGGTCAGTATTATCAGTAGTGGTGCTAGTGCCAGCAATTGTACTGGTACTTGGAGTAGCTGTATTACGATTACGCTGATTTCTTCGTAATTGATCGTAGTGCCGATAGATGTGACTAAAATTTTGCATTCGGGCAATACGTTTCATATTCCTCGGACCTACAGAGAGCAGTCGAGGACGTCGGAGATACATTCTTCTTCCGTAGCGCCAAACCCTTTGATACCTGATGTTCAAAGTATCCATTAAAAAAAAAAAAAAAGAAATAACAGCTCAATAAGTGGTAATTAAAGGATAAAAACTAATCTTGATGTGATCGACTCTTTTAATTAAAAATAAATGAATTAAAGGTTAGTAATAGAGATGGCTAACCTGGACTGTCTTTCTTGAATACTTGTACTATTTGTAGGAGATTCGGACATATTACTCGATGCTGAGCTGTCCGTTATTTGCGAGGAAGAACTTCCTGCCACTGCATCATTACTATTACCAGTTGACGTACTCGGTCCGACATCTCCTGCTCTTGAGGTAGTGGCGTCGCTAGACGATGGATTGTTATTACTAGACGGCAAAAAGCCTACAACTGTGGGAAGGCGTAACGAGGCGTAACTACTCGAAATATCATTTACGATATTTGATATAGTAGTCGAAATGTCATTTACGAGACTTGATGTACTTGGTAGCTGTATATTGTTGCTACTATTATTACTGTTGTCTGCGAAACTGCGAGATAGCGGATTATAATTGTTGGATAGATTCGAGTAAGTATGATCATTCGAAGGTCCCGGCAATGTGGAACCTAGCATCTGAGTAAAAGAATTCGCATCTTTTAATTTGTACATGGAGAAAAATGTATTGATGAAGTCACGAAGGATTTCATGACGTTTCTTATTGAGCTCTGTCTCATTTGGCAATGATAGATTCGACGACGTCGATGCTTCTTTGCTGCCAGTTGCTAATTTAATGAAGAATATATAATTTTATTGTATGTAGATAAATTAGTAATGAAAATAAACATAAAAATATTTGACTAACCAGGAACATCACTACTTGTGCTAGGTTCGGGTTGTGACGAGCCAGTCGTTTCTTGACTGTCTAACACTGTTGAAGTAGTAGACGTAGACGGTTGAGGTTGATCAGCTTCATTCCCGTTATTTTCCCTTTTGTAATTATCCAGCAAAGCTTTTTTAAAATTACGCGCTGGCTCTGTTAGCGATTCGACATCAGAAGTTGAAGTCCGGGGCGCAAACGATCCTTCTCTGTCGGATCATAATGAAGCAACATTTTGAATTATATTTAATATTTATTTTCAGAAATACTAAACACACAATTCTGGCTAGGTAACTATTGTAATTTTAATCTAACCTGCTTGTACTTGGTTGAGATTTATCATTATTGTGCGTCCCTTCGAAAGAATCGCAAACATTTATTGTATTCACAAGATCTTTGATACATATTTGTAGTCTTTCCCACATTCGACGAACTAGCAGCAGGTGAAAGATTTGCAAACGAACACCAGAAAGACTCTGAATATTATAGAAGTGCCGACCTTTAAATTTTATAACAATAATTAATAAAATAACGTATTAGACTGATATATTTTTTTAAATTTTGATTATGCATATATATTGCTAATAATTGTACTGATAATTACCAAATAACATTAGTTTCCGAAAATCTTGTTCGAATCCAACTATTCTTTCAGTTGCGGCACCGATGCTTCTAACAGTCCCCTCCAAGGTCCTTACGGCCGGATCATCGGTATTCGTGGATCTATCCACGTTGCCGACTTCTTGTTCTCTTGTTCTACTACTTGTGCTAGTACTGGTGCTAGCAATATTCTGGACTGCTTCAGCAGACATCGATGGCTCAGCAATCTTAGTAGAGCTAGTACTTGTACCGGTGCTAGTACTTGCACCCACGTTAATACCCGTACTGGTGATAGCACTTGTACCAGCGCTAGTACTTGCACCCACGTTAATATCCGTACCGCTGATAGCACTAGTACCAGCGCTAGTACTTGCACCCACGTTAATATCCGTACTGGTGATAGTACTTGTACCAGCGCTAGTACTTGCACCGCCGTTAGTACTTGTATTAACGCTAGTACTTGCACCGACGTTAGTACTTGTATTAACGCTAGTACTCGCACCGACGTTAATACCCGTACTGATACTATTACTTGCGTCGGCGTTAATACTTGTATTAGAGCTAGTATTTGAACGGACGTTAGTACTTTTACTGTTACTAGTACTTGCACTCATGCTTGAATTCATACTGCTACTAGTGCTGGTGGTGGTACTGGTACTGGCCGCGGTGGTAGTCGACGTCTGACAGTTTTGAACTCTGGCTAGGGCATTGGCCTGATTCATTTCAGCGCGCTGACTCACGGTTTCCCGCAGACTTCTGAAGGGAAATAAGGGTGGCTGCTCATATCGCGTTGAGCTCGCAGAGATCGGAGAAAGACAATTTTGATCTGTCAAACTAACGTTACTTATGTTTTGCAGTCGTAAGCACAACCGACTTAGACCATAGTAGTCGTTTGCTATGTTTGCTGTGTTATCCTATCGACAAAAAATTTTATCAATTACTAGAAGAGTAGTATCACTTTGTATAAATTCACTATCAACCGTGTTTTTATAAACTAATTTCTAACGATAAAATAGTTGAATAGTTTAACAATTAAGCAAGCAAATAAATAAAAAAGAATACTAACTGAAGTCGTTGATGTCGTTGGCTGATCATTGGTCGTATTAGCATTTCTACTCGAAGAATCAAGCTGTATCCAGCGACTAGCTCGTCGACGTCTTGGACCAGGAGCCGCACTAGTGACTCCAGGTGGTTCCTCATGATTCGAATCCGAGTTACTGTTCTCTTCAAGTAGCCAATAACCATTCTCCGATTGCTCACCAGCGTTTTCATGGTTATCATTGTTGTTACTACTAGTGGCAGGAGCCTGTTCATCGATATCGATTGAGTTTAGGTAGCGCTGAAACGAATCCCAGAATATGTCAAAGTTATTCTGAAATAAACGTTGAGCGCTTCGGACATCACTTGACGTTCGCCGAGTGCTTAAACCATTGAAGTCACTGGTACTACTGGCGGCGGCAGTATTAGTATTGTTAGCAGAACTACGTCCTGCTGTTGCCGTCGCTGAAGGAGCTGTGGGCTCTACACGACCAGAGGATGTTGAAGGACCTCGATCATCGCTACGATTATCACTATTATTACGCTGGCTGCTCGAACGTGTGGGATGAAAAGCCGAACGAGAAGACACGGAAAAGTTGAGCGAGCCTCGTTGTTGAGTTGACGATGAATCTACGTTACCGCCGGTACCACCACTAGCACTTAAACCACTGTCTTCACTTGATGGCGAACTTGATACAAAGCCTGTGTTGAGCCAATCTGTAAAATTAATGTTTTTGTTTATTAAATTAGTAAGGATAAATTCGCTTTTCATTAATGACTACCTTTAAAAACCTTGTAAAAAGTTTCACGAAATCATATTCAAAAAATCACATATATTTACCAGGTCCAATATCATCTAGTCGTATTTCAAAGTCATTATCTAATCTGCGCCTGGTTACACGAGGTTGCTCATCATCGTTAGTGTCTTCCCAAGGCCTTCTGGTACCGGTACGTGCTGGCGTAGTTCTTCTGGTCTCTTCGATACTGGCAGATCTTGGTTCCTCCGATGTCGTTTGCGACTGTGAGGTTTCAGGAGTCGCAGAGCTAGTTGCAGCTGTTGGTCCATCGCTAGGCCGGGCGGTCGTGCTTGCAGTTAAGTTTGCGGCTACTTGATTTGACTGTCGAAATCGCAGCTCATCCATGAATGACGACAACTCACCTCTGAGCGTCTCGATGCGAAAGTTCGTATTGATAAGTTGTCCCTCCATATTATTGAGAGCCTGTACTTCTTCGTTAAGGACGTTTATGAAGGCCTGTAACCGAGGATTACGATTGTCAGCTGCGAGGCCTGTCATTACTGATATACGCGAACGCAAGCCAATGCGTAGTCTGTAGAGGTCCTGTAAGCATGTGCTGTTGTTCTGTTCAGTATCGTGCAGATCCCCGCGTAGGATGCGCATGCCCACGTGAACTAGAATCTGATTAGATTCCTCCATGAGTAGACGCAGATTACGCTGCAACCTTTCAAGACAGACATTTGTCTCTTGAGCATTGAAGTTCAAAATGTTGCGAAGCATCTGTGCAAATGCTTCGGCGAGTAAGTAATTGTTCGTAGTCCCGCTAGAATTGCTCGTGCTATTTGTACTTGTTGAGGATGCGTCTCGATCTCGATTCATGTGATTAATAAGCTGCAAAATGATTTGAAAATTCAATTAAACAGTAATAAATAAACTTTTATTTCATAACATAATTTAAGAATAATAATGTCATTACTTGTTCTCTTAAACGATATCCAAGGCTCCTCTGCCGTCTATTTCTTAATCTACTCCGCCGAAATCTCAGATGCCTATCAAACGAGTTGAAGAACTCCTCGTCGTTGCTTTCGTCATCTGACTCCTCGGGTCTTACGTTATTCGAAGTGTTGTTAACGAACGGAGGCGTGTTGCTCCGATCCTCATCAGGTATTCTTTCGATGGCGATATTGGGCACGCTAGATCTGCTGTTGCCGCTACTCGCTGGTGGCATTGACGGGCGATTTTGGGGACAAAATGGAGACCACCTAATGGTCCTAGGTGCATAGCGATCGATTATATAGCTAGTGTTTCGCGGAGTACCGTTGGCTACGTTGTTATTGGTACTAGAAGTGGAGGGACTTCCTACTCGATCCTCGTTAGGTATTCTCTCAAAAACAATATCCGGTCTAGATCGAGTGCTATTTGAATCGGGCTCCTGGTGTGGGAATGCCGAACGTGCGACTCGTGGTGATGGTGCTACTGAAAACCTGTGTGCCGTGATGCGTTCACTTCTGAAAATCAAAGATAAAATGCCTTGAGTAAATAATGCAAATCTACTAAACGAGATAAAATTCATTGTGAGCTGCGCTAATCTAAGATAACTATCATTCTCAAAATAACTTTATGATACAATCTTATAGTGCAAATCTAGTTACCTCGAAAGTGGGATGGACCTAATAAGATGTTCCACTCGAGGTCTGTCTGGAATATTCTGAGGATTAGCTATTCCTGTGATCAATTTTCTCCCTAAATTGTCAAAAGCTACGTATCTGGAAGAAAATATTTTTCATCAAATATTAATGTTTGATTGCATTTTTATTACCACAAATATGTGAATTTCAAGATATGATACATACCGAACTTTTTCTTTGTAGTTTTTTGTGGTGATAAACGTGAATGGCGTTGGTTCATTCCAATCCCAAAAGTGTACTTCATTGTATGTGGCAATAGCAAGCAATCTATCTACCGGATGAAAAGCTAATGAAGCAATGGGATTTTTTGACATCCAAACTTCACTACCTCCCTAAAAATTAATCAAAATATTTATTGAAGATCTCATCCTTTTACAACTGCTATTTGATTCTACTACATTAAATTGAACAAACAATACTCGAAACTCACACTAAGATCCCAGATACGAACTTGACCTCCTAGACATCCAGAAGCCAAAATTTCATTTGAAGTGGGGTGAAAGGCTATACACCAAGGTGTGCGTAAATGACCAGATAGAATTCTTACATTCTTTCCAGTTGTCAGGTCTGTAATGTAGATTTTGTGATTTCCATGAGTAGATGCCACTTTTGTGCTAAATAGAAGCATTAAAGATATAATAAGAACAACTGCATTTCATTTTCACCATCACTATTTGATTTATTTGACATATTTACCCATCAGGGCTGAAAACCATCAAAAAAGTAGTTCGAGGCACGCCTGGCAAATCGCATTTCTGAAACAAGAAACAAATAAAAAAAAATTAAAAATTTCAGCTAAAATTTAACAAATCATTTACCAGTAATAAACTTCAGAAAATCATAATCTGCTTACCAATTCTTTCAATTTCTTAAGAATAAAGTTTGTTTCTGCAATGGGTTCAAATTCCTTGGTACTTGTTCTATGAGTGGTGCGCAGGCCACAGTCGCGCAGCATCAAGTTACGCAGGACATTTTGTGACTGACTGTTGTGATACAGCTCAGGTTTCTTTGTTGTTTTACCCATTTATTCTGATTTTTATTAAATAAGCTTTACTTCTGAAACAAAAGAATACAGCGTCACGCGAGTTTTGGCTAATCTTTACAGTTATTACATAATACATCAATATTCTTCTCATTCAATCAAGCAATCCCAATGCCAGTTTAGCACCGATAAAGTTGTTCAAAATACAGATAACATAAATTATTTTCAGCTCTTGCACTTGACACATTTTGAATGAGTCATCGGACAGGAATCAGACAACAAAACTGACTTTTTTTAATCTGTATAACACTGGCAACACGGTCACGAAAGACCGCAGCTACTATCTCACGGTAAATTCATTTACACCGAACGGCGAAAAAAGATGTGCAGCAAGTAATTACATCAACAACGGCAAAATCAACGCTGTGGAAGATGCTTGCACGCGCGGAGAGATGCAGAAATACGTAGGTAAGACTCGTATCACTCTCGCATTTTAAAGCAAATCAAAACAAAACAAACTGGTAACAGTCCGCGCTATTAGGTTATATATCTTTCTCTCTCTCTCTCTCACTCACTTCAAATAGGTGTAGGTATACATGTATGCATGTACGTATAATCAACGGTAATATGAATTCATGCACGAGCGGCTACAAAGCTAATCCAGGAATAGCTAATGGGCTGCAGCGGCGTCGGTAGGTAGAGAGCTGCTGAACAACACCGCGACCGCGAAGTCCTCACTCTCTCCCGCAGCATTATCGCGAAAATGGAGCGGCGACTAAGCAAGACACGACGACGATGGCGGCACGAAAAGCCTGTACTCGCACTACTCGCACTACTCGCGCTGTAACGTCTGTCCCCGCGAGCGAATGCACTCGAAGTCAAGAAAGACACAGTGGGAGAGAGAGAGAGAGAGACAGACAGACAGACAGAAAAAAACACAATACGTTATCGCTGCTGTGTGTGCTCCGAAAGATAATGCGAGCGCGATCGAACGCAGCAATCTACCGCACAACTTGAGTGTAGGCTCTCTCCGCGTATATCCTGTACATCACTCACGGAGACTATTATTATTAAGAGTATCGTGATGTCGGGCGAAAAAATACGCGGTGGACGACGAGGGCGACGATATCGCATCCCGTCCTGGCTCCGAAACGTAGATTAGAGAGAAAGAGAGAACGAGTGTTTTACTATGCACGATATCCGCCTCTATCTCTCTCTCTCTCTCTCTCTCTCTCGCCTATTCTGAATCAAATGCCGAAAGGTCAGCGCCGAGCCGTGCAACTATATGCCTATTTTCTCGTGAGCCTTGTATGCTCTCAGCCGTTGGAGAAGACCAGTAGAATATATGGCTACACGTATAGAGCGAGAGAGAGATAGAGGACGGAACCTATATCAGACATAGTCAAAAAACGTAAAAGAACAAGCGATTAGCCTTGTCTATAAAGCATATGCATTGCGAGCAGCTATCTTCCGTCGCGCGGGCACTAGGTACGACGTACTTCTGACCGAAGCGATAAATTAACAAACTAACGGCCAACACTTTCGAAGCGATTATACAGCCCGGACATAGCGGTTTGGTCGATCCGTGCTTACACAAGGTCTCACCTGTTTTCTCGTCGTCCGGGTCGCGGAGACGAGTCTGGCGATGAGGAACCTGCAGGGCAGGAAAGAACTACAGGCCCAGCAGCTTGATGGACGTAGCTGCAACAGCGACTGATGGGGCTCTTCCTCTCTCTCTCTCTCTCCCTCTGCTCGGTGTGCTGCCAGCACACTCTCCCCTTCTTTTTTAAAGTCCCTTTGTATCCAGCTACTGGATGACGACGTCGACGAGGATGGGCGCAGAGCGCGAATTTCATGTGTGCGCGAGCGCAGAAGCTCCTCTCTCTCTCTCTCCCTCTCTCCCTCTCCCTCTCTCTCTCTCTCCTTCTTATATTCCTCGGGATGATCCTGTGCACACACTATCTATACTTGCGACGACATATCGCGCTAACACTTGGCACCGTCCGCATCACCAATATCCAACCCGCCGTCTCCCTCGCGGACACACGCACCCAGACAAACTACTACTGAATAGCTGCAGCTTATGTGTCGTCGTTATAGCCTCTGCAGCCGCTCGGCTCTCTCTCTCTCTCTCTCTTTCTGGTAATAAAGTGTCCTATAACCATACACGTACCAGCAAAGCGTATAGAGATGTATGTGTGCGGATTGCCTGCAGCGGCAGTGCAGCGCGAAAGGAACTTTATTGCAAGCGAGGAAACGGAATTCTGGGGAGAGAGAGAGAGAGAGAGTTAGAGGCTCTATAGGTTATGAATAACGCGGTATAGACTTATAGAGAGCGCCGCGCTCGCACCGATTAGAATGGATGGAAAAAGAGAGTAGGATGGGATTTATGCTTTTTTTCGTGATGTTTACATCTCCGTCTTTGTTGCTCTCTTTTCTTTATATGTATATATACATATACGTATGCTGGCAGCCGGCCTGCGTAAGACGAGGAGCTCCGGAGCTCGTTTGTTGCGCTGCGGGATGTAGAGTGGGATGGACCGTTGTTTGTTTTTCGTTTATTCAATTTAGTAATAAACAAGAGGTACACGGTAAAAATAGAAAAATAAGGAAAAAGATAATTACTTGGATAAAATAATATTTTAAAAAGCTGACGTTATTTTTATTTATTCGCAATCATCGTGCTTCGATAAAAAAGAGAATGACCGGAGTAACCTTCATTTTCTTTATGGAAAGCAATTTCATTTGTGTATTTTTTTTTTTTTTTTTTTTTTTGGCTTTATTTTTTTTTTTTCAGGAAAAGGGGAAAAAATCAAGAGTTTGTCTATTATATGAACATGCGATTTATTGAGCACATTTATTAACATTTGTCGAATTTCTTTTCTTCTTCCCTTGAATCGTATAACGATATAAATTTTCGACGAAACAATGTAATTGTTTCTATTTAGTATACAGGATTGGAGCACGTAAATGTAATGAAAAATTACACTCGGTTGTTTGTTGTGAAAAAACTTTCTTTCATTCTTCCAGGCACTAGATTTTTAATCACGAAAAGAATACTCGAATATTCGCTAGAGTATATAAAGATTATTATATACGATGAGATCGAAATTAAATTACGTGTGTTTTATTCGAAATATTACGTTACTACGCCGATCGACGTCTAAGGGTTACGAGTTAATTGTTTTTTTTTTTCGATTAGAGACTGAATTTCATTGAAAATTTACTATCACTTCCTATTTTTTTTTCTTTTTTTTCTTCCTTCTTTTTAGTGCTTATTTGTTTGATTTTATGACAACAAGATTATTACGCTATAAGTGGCATAATAATAGACTGTTGAAAAAAACTCGCGTACTTTTGTAATGGAATCTTTGGAAGATTTGGAGAAATATTCTAGCTACTTATTTTTTAATCTTCCAAATTGTAAGCGCTTATTAAAATTACGAAGATTCCGTTACGAAAGATCGAGCGTATTTTTTTAGTCAACCACATAATCGAGATAAATGTAAAGTATAAGATATGATGAAAGACACGCGACAACAACATGCCGCAAACGTCACAAACCTACTTCTTTGTCTCCTAATTTTTTTTATCTACTTCTGCATGCTAGATTTAATTTTAATTTTCTTCGAGGGAAGCGATACAAACAATTCCATTTCAATGTGTAATAATGGATTCGCTCGACAAAAGAAAACAAATATTTTACACGTGGACGTATGAAGCAGCTTAAAATAGATACCGTGCGATTCGAAATGGATATTTTTTATTTTTCATTTTTATACTTGCATGGCCCTATTTGTACAAAACCCTCTTGGCCCCCAATAATTCTTATGTACAAATGTAATTGCATTGTGTGAAATATTTCGTCTTACGTAAAAAGCCGTGATTATTTTACAAAAACGCGTGGACAAACTTCCGCTTTGTACAATCCTACATAAGTCGATAAAATGTAGTCGCTCTAAAAAGTGAGATTACTTACAAACATGCTTAAAAATATAATTGCAAAATTAAAACGGAAGCAGCTTGTTATTGCAGAGATTTTCTGGTTGCGGGTGTGGTTTTAACAAATAAACGCTGTTTTGAAATTATCTGCGTGTATGTACATAAAAGTAGAATTTTATACATTGCAAAAAAGTTATTTGACTTGAATTAACGAGAAATGCTTCCTAATAGGTGTATGCAACAAAGTTGGACTTATCGATGAGTAGTGTACGTTATAGCTCAATATTAAAAATGTTCTCTAATTTTTCTATTTAATGAAAAATATTCTATGAAAAGTGTAACACAGTCTGTCTTCCAGAGCGCGATGTAAAAATTCGAAAAGCAGCTCTATTCAAGCCTGCGCTTTTTTATTGGAGCATATCCTATCGTAGACCATCAAATTTTTAT
Organism: Trichomalopsis sarcophagae; assembly: GCA_024372645.1. Lineage (NCBI taxonomy): Eukaryota > Metazoa > Arthropoda > Insecta > Hymenoptera > Pteromalidae > Trichomalopsis > Trichomalopsis sarcophagae. Next base: position 3,268,524 of record QLSS01000003.1, read on the forward strand.
TCTTTTTCGTTATTTCGGTAGTTCGGAGAAGTTGAATTTTATGGCTGAGGTAGAGCTACTACAGTCTTTCAAAGCGTATATATATATATATAAAAAAAGTCGCACCAAAATAAAAAAAAGTTCCTAAAATTGGCGTGATAAATATTACAGTATATCTACGTACACGAAGTCCTTTTACAAATCTATATTCATTATATTTTCATGCGATCGAAAAATGCGCGTGCGATATATTAAAAGTCGCCGGGCATATCGTGGGAATTTTAGGATGGAAGAAGATTGAATTGCCTAATTGCATTAATATACCTTATGCATTAAACTTATTTCGAATATAAAACAGATACGGTGCATCGTTAACGTACAGGCTGACTCAGTGGCAATAGTGCATTCGACAAGTATTGCATCAACTATTGTATACATTTTTATAAAGCGAACTACATTTTCCGACGAGTCATAATGAAATATTATCTATTAATTTTGATTACGTAAATATAGCGTAAGAAACTTGCGCCTATTGAGTATCTATTTACAGTAATCGGCGCTCAAGTTGCTTATTACAAAGTTAGGGTGTTTCGCGAAAAATACAGTAAAAACTTGACGTATGAAGATTTGAAGAATGTTGAAATTTTAGTTAAAAAATGATTATTTTGATTTTATTTACTTTAGAAATATGATAAACTTCTAATTGAAGAGAGAATCGCATGCACTATTACGGACAGCCTAAATAAGCCATCTGACGTATATGTAACGTACACACGTGACAACAGCGTATCATTAATGCAGGACGCAATCGGGATTCTAGATTGTCTTAGTAACGATCTCCTATTTTTTTTTAGTGTATAAAAAAATAGATTTATGCATGGGAAAATCTACGACAATCTTTAATTATGCCGAGAAATCAAGTTACATTCGGATAACTTGATGGCTTTCGCTTAACTCACTTCTCGTTTAGCATGTTTGCGTGGCGTTCATGAAACGTTTCGTTTTACCTTCTTTGCACTTTCACTTCGAGGATCTTTGACGTTTCATTAGAAACTAAAATCGAAAAGTCAAGGAACTGTTTGCGGAATTAAGCAAGTGTTTTAGCATCGAAAATATTCTACATCATCGCGCTGGAATACAAAAATAATCGGTTTTTAATAAAGACACTGATAGCAATTGTCTTGGCCGCTTGCCATTTTTTTCACCTTCTGCTCAACTATATCTCGTGCCTACGTTTGAGTGAAAATGCCACGATTGCATTAATTTCGAGCTCGTGATAACTCGTTTCTTTTAGCACAATTTTTCAATAGTATTGGCACTTTTGCAACTTCTACAGCACAACATAGTTTGAAAAAAAGCTTTCTCTTCGTGACTTCGTATTTGTTACTATGAAACTATCGTTAATTTTAACAGAAAAAGACGCATTCAATAACATACAAAGCGCTAAACAACTCATCAAACTTTATGACTCAACTTTCGAGAAATAAATAAAAAAATCTTATCAACTATTGTCATATAAAATAATTAAATTTTAATGTATCGTTATAGAAATTTTGTATGCTTTTAATTTAAGGGAAATATTTTTTAATTTTAATGTATGCAAAAACATTTTTTACATTTTTTTTGCAGAATGTCAAATAATAGTTTTCAAAACCTGTGACTTCAATAATCTAGCATATCACACTTAAGTTTGTTTCAGTCGTTAGTTGTATTAAAATAGAAATTAGGAAAAAAAAATGTATTCTCGTTTAAAATCACGAAACTTGTTCCCGAACTGTTCTAGCATGAAAAAACTATGCAAGAACCAAATACTTTTTGATACACGCCAGAATGTTATCCCTCATTCTATAAAAATATTTAAAAATCAGCCTTAATATTTATACAATGATTTGATTAATAACTACTCGTAAAAAAAATAGTTAAAAGTTGACTCGAGTGCAAGATCAAAGCTATCAAATATTTTCATACAAATTGTTAAGTAACTGTATAAGAATCCTACTCAAGAGTAAGCCATACTAAATTTACCATATAGCTTTGAAATGCCAAGTAAGTGTCACCCTATAAAACAATTAGCACTTCTTTGTAACATAAATCACACGATAATTATGCTCTTCTTTACACAACTCTCACACTGTATAAAAAATTTGATTACAACACTCTCACAATCATAACTAGTATTTAAACTATCTAACCAGACAGTTCTCCATCGTTCAATTAATATTGCGTGCATACTTTTTGTATAAAAACAAAAGCTTTATCTGCTTTTGATTGTTGAATAGTTTTCTCTAAGACAAAATAGCTATACTGCGTCTAGGTCCACCTATGCACACATTGTCTAAACTAGACCATTTTTTAATACCATTTCGTAAAACGTCGGCCATGATTTTGTCTTCGTATACTCTGGACATTGCCTCGAGCTTAGCGGCTTTCTCCTTGCTTAAAGGCTCGCTAGGGAATGTCAATTCATTTGCTTCGGCAAGGGTGCGTAGATCAAAATAGTATTTGGCATAAACGCTCGAAGGAACATTAATGTTAAATTGAAGCATTTCCAAAAACTGCCTTTCCAATTCATTCCTATAGATAATTGAATGTGAATAACAGTATTCTATGATTCTTGCGTGCATCTTTACATCACAAAAGTATACTCACATATCTTCTACGGTGATGTCTTTTAAAATCTGACAGTAGTCAACATTCCACACAGCTTGATCATCCCACACTTTTGAAGCCAATAGAATAGCCCCAAGAACGATTCGCTTCCAGTTGGCTGGTGTTACATCTATTTCAGCATATATGAGTAGGCGTTCAAGATAAACTAGCGTTATAATGGCACATTCAGCCGTGAGTTGTGCAGCATTGAAAAGAGTTCTGACAAATTTGTAGATTTGCTTATGTTCTGGATTATGTCGGTCATAATCATCTGACACACCATCACGCTAAGAGTAGAAATTTCATATATGTAAATCTTGAATATGAAATGCACGGACGAATCAGTTAGTTTTTACTTACAGTTAGAGGATGCAACTTTTCATCAAATATATCAATTTGCCTATTGGACGTTCTATTTTTAATGTTATAATAAACAGCTAGAGCTACACATTTGACAGTATTCTTCAAATTAGGCTGAGAAACTGTACTGTCATCTAGGTATATCGTACTACAACTGCTGCTCTTCTTTAGAGGTCTGGTATCTGCTATTTGGTATTGACTTTTCTTTCTAGTTAATCCATCTAAAAAATTGCAGCAGTTAAGATGGATAATTATTGTCAAATTTAAATATGATTATTGTTTAAAAAACTACACTCACTTTCAATAGCTTGTTTAGAGCGCTCCATGAAAATTGTGCCAGCACTTGGATGTAGAGATGGATCCGAGTCCCAATCCTCAGGCTCTCTTTCACTTATATGTTGGAGATTGTTGATACTGATTTCACCTTCGGCTAGGTGTTCCTCGAGTCCCCTGGGACCTCCATCGCCTGGCAGATCTTTCCGTCCAAGCTGTGGACTAGAATAGGCGCAACAACTATTCTTGTTCCCCATCTCTTCTTCTTCTTTTCAGAGTAACTACCCTCGGCAAACCTGCACACTCCTTGGCTCCTGAAAGACAATTGGTATAAGTAGTCAATCCCAAGTAACGAAGTGAAAGAGTCATTGACCCTCTTCGACGCAACTGTACAAGAGGCCAAATTTGCAAACTTTCAGAATTCAACCGCAGGTGACGACAGAGCTCTCAAGCGATGTACATTAGAAACTATATGCCAGCCACATTATAGAAACAGCATTAGTTCCTTATCAAACTCACGATTGTTTCTCGGCTGAATTTTTCCCAGACATTAATCTCAGAATCAACAAATTGCCAGGTAGGTAAGAAGGCAGAGGAGGCCCGCAGCAGTCATGTCTGCATAAATAAACGCGGAATCCGCCATTTACGCGAGTAGACAGGCATGCGAGCTGCGAGAACGATTTACAGCCGCGCGCTTTCGCGCGGAGACATGACTTTTGGCGCGCACCCACGAGAGAGAGAATAGCAGGCAAAACACAATAAGTATCTCGTATAGTCGTATAGGTGATGGCTGTGTGTGGGTGTACATACAAGAGGAGAGAAGAGATAAAAGTAGTGGGACACTCACCGAGTATAGCAGCGACAATCGGGCTGCAGCAGGGGCAGGGTATCGGCGCCCCTCTGATCAGCTGATGCAGCTGGGTAAGGCCGCAACGACGACGACGTGTAGGACGCGTTTGAGGGCCTCCTCGCTCTCGCTCATCTTGCTCTCGATGGCCACTTCCTCGACGCTCGGCAGCTCGTCCGCTCCATCCAAGGAAACACGTCTACAACTCGTCGTGTCGCTCTGCTGTAGCTGCGTGTGTGTTATACCTCTCAGCTCTCTCCCTCTCTCTCTCTCTCTCTCTCTCTCTCTCTCTACCTCTCTCTCTCTCTCTCGCTCTGCAGCGCGACGGCCACCGACGATGTGTGTCTCCTTAGCCTAAAAGCGAAGCCGAGAGCGGCGCACAAAGACACCTATATTTATAATCTCGCCTCTCTCTCTCTCTCTCTCTTTCTGTGTCTCGCACACCACTTTCTCGCGCTCTCGGCGGCTGCACCCACACACGCGAGCCGAACGTGTATAAGTAGGTGTGCGCTATACGCTACTGCTGCTGCGATAAGAAACGCGCGCGCAAGAGCTTCCCCGCGAATATTACCTATAAATGTACACCAACTCACCGAGAGAGTCTCGTCGACGTCGCGTCGTCGGGTCAGCAGTACTTAGTGTCCAGCGCGAGCGCGACAACGCCTCAATCTCGCGCCGGTCTCTCTCTATATTCGCGGACTTGAAATTCGCTACCCGATGCTCATGATTGTGTGCACGAGCTCGCGTGTACGTGAGCCCCTCTCCTCCTGATGATGATGGCAGCAGCGAGGTCCCTGGACGACACGCGCGCGCGGCCAGCTTATATGCGCATGTGTGTGTGTGTGTATGTGTGTGTGTATATATATAGCTACACTTTCAGGATGCTCTTTGGGATGTTATTGTTATGATGATTTTCGGAGCAGGCGGGGCGCCATCCGTATAGCCGCGCGACGACACGACGGCTGATGCTCGTCCAGCCGCGAGTGCACGAGACACACTGCTCGAGCGAAAAACACTAGCTGCCGGATTGCGGCTGCGTCTGCAGATAGCTGCCAGCGGGTTAAAAAATTGATTCGAGCGAGGCGTCCATCGATCGATTTCGCTCTCTGTCTCTCTCTCTCTCTCTCTCCCTCTCTCACTATATACGAACGGATAAAGGAGACGACGTAACGCGATTATATTATTTCGAACTGTCGCCGACTAATACGAGGCGCAACGTTGCATGGACGTAATACCTCTCGATGATATACAATATGAAAAATAAAGCATCGGCACATATTTGCCGAGAAAGAGAGAGAGAGAGAGAGAGCGGAAACGAGTTATTATCAATCAGTCGTCGCGGACACGCGAGCGAGAATATAACGCAGGACTGCGCGAGGGGCACACCTTTCTTCCATCACCGCAAGTCGCTCCGCGCGAACTATAAAGTATATCTACAGCGTGTGTATGTATATATCTATATATCTGGGGACACACACGTGCAGCAGCTGCCAGGATAGGGTTGGGTGCGCCTGCACCTATACCTACAGAGTGCACGTGAATGGAGGGAGATATGCATTTGCGGCCGATGCAGGACTAGACGACGAGTGACGACGCTACTCCGGATGAAAAGGAGTCTGCAGCCGTGCACGTGTATACATATATATATAGAATGTAATAAGGCTCTTGTATACAGGCGGTGCCTTTCATACACATATGTATACCGGGCTCTTATAAGCGAGGAAAAATCAGAGCGACTCGAGAGGACCCGGCGGATAACGATGATGCGGTTGCGCTGCCGCCGCCACCGCCGCCGCTGCTGATGAACACTTTTTGTCTCTCGGCAGCGTCGAGTGCGCGAGAAACGAGTGTATATGTATATAGATATACATAGAGCGACGAGTTACATTAGAGCATTCTTCCCGAGGATCGATTTGACTTATTTTCGTTTTCGCGGGGGAGTCATTTAGTTTGGCCGCTGCGCCGTGTGGATTTTAATTGTAGAGCGGGATATACGATATTGTAGGTTGCTTATCTTCTAGAATTCATCGCTGGAAAGTTTCGATCGTATTTTCGTCATCTCGGAAAAATATACGATACGAGATACGCGTACAATTTTTAATCAACTAATTGGCTTCGTATGTGCTATTTTTAATGTAGGATTATAGAATGTACAAAGATCACGCGACGAGAGAAAGCTTTCTTTATTAATAACTACTTTTACAAAACTCGTCAGCAAAAGTAACTCATCCCTCGCGGCATCGCGTTGCAGATTTACATCGATAGGCTCGGCATCAAAGAGTTAAAAGTCTGCTTTCGCGATCAAAGTAGCGGAGAACTCGCTCCGAGAGGCTGCGCGCACTTGAGACTCGCTGAAAACACTTTAAAAATCGCGCAGCTGCTCCGAGGCCAATATTGCGAGAGAGGGACGAGAAGAGCAATAGCACTTTTGCCGGAAAAAAAAATGTGTTTTTTGATATTGCCGAGTGAAATAATAGGTTTTATTAACGAAACAAAGTTTAAATTATTGTTTACGTGCGGCTGAGGCACCGGAAGCTGTTGTGGTGAAATTTCATGAATAGTGTTACACGAGACACGTACGTGGGTGTTTTCGAAAATTTTGCAAAGCCAAAACTATTAATAAATAGATACGTGGTATTTTTATTGCGGTAGTTGGGTGAAAACGTTACTTTCTATACAAATATTTCATTTTGGAGCAGCTTTAAGTTTCTTTCTTTGAAACAAATAGGTGGATTATTGTATAAATGCGCGATTAAAAACTAAGCACTCGATAAACGAAAATAATCATCGAGTATGATTGACATCGGAGACTGATAACGCTTTCGTCATACCACGTTCTGAACTAAAATACGATTAAACTTCGTGTACTCGCTGTACACGTAAAAGCAACTATTGTAAATAATTCACTCGACTCCGATTCGATCGAAATAACCATCCGAAATCTCCAAACAACAACCCACTAACGAAGAGTCATTGATGTAAACAAATCCTCGACACGTGCGCTCCTTCATCAGCAATGCGCTCCAACGTCTAAAAATAGCCTCATATTCTGATGCAATTTAAACCAGGCGCTCCCGTCAGCAGTCGACATCGCGCGGACTTTTCTCGCAACTATTCAAACCCAAATAACGCGTACTCCCACGAATACAAAGTACAACGTCGATATAACTAAATGAAAAGCAAAGAAAAACACTCGCTATAAACGGCTCTCGTACACTTACCCACTTACCGCAACAAATCAAAGAGGCCACATCGCTCAAACTGCATCAGCGCGCGTCCCACGTCGTTGCACAAACAACATATTATAAGCCATCGTTGGAAACTCGGGAGCGCGCGCACCGCGATTACGTCGCTCATAACCTCGCCGAGAGCGATTACGAAATACCGAAAGGCAGCTTTTATCGAGCCGATAAAAAAAGTCGCGCTCGCGCGTGTACTCGCGCAGATATTAGGAAAAACAACCGCCGCATCTTGAATTGATTATACCCCTCTTATTCGAGCTCTTGTCGCACACAACTCCGCGCACACTTATCGCCTCGTCTCTCTCGCGCACGCAGCGCTCCGGCCGTCGGCGCGTATACTCTTTGCTGCGAACGTATACATATATACTCTTATAGGCAGACAGTCGCAGTGTATATGTTAAAGCCGTGCAGAGCAAGCTAGCCTCTCTTCTCTCTCTCTCTCTCTCTCTCTCTCTCTCTCTCTCTCGCTAAAATGTAAAATGGCGCTGGATGACTCGAGCGAGGTATCAAAGGTCGCCGCGACTCCCCTTCGTTTTCTTCTTCTTCTCTTCTACTCGGCGGCTGAGCCGCGGCAGCAGTAGCTCTATATCGCCTGCAGTAGTCGCAGTCGTGCTGCCGTCCGCGCGCGAAGACAGTCGTACGCGCCGCTCCAAATGCGAAGGCGGTCTTGGAGCGCTCCTCGCGCAGCATTACGACAGCACCATCACCGCTTCGTCGTCAGTTCTCAGCTGGGTATCCTCGTCTACGGAGAAGCCTCATCAACGGGGAGACATGAATGTCCATGATGGAGGTGGGTTTGTTTTCCATAGTTTGCGTGTCTGTAACAGCATCACCTATAGGTATACATACTTACGGACGAGAGCTGTCTCTTTGTGTATTTTGCCGTTTTTGCCCGAGGGCACAGCTGTGCGATACCGCCGTTATGCCGCAATAGATTGGGTAATACTTGGTGAAAGTATGTTCTGGAGTCTCTCGCGCGGCCCGATGTGCGTTGCTTATCTTTGATAAGCTCGCTCTCGTGGGATGCCGCGGCCAATACCTATATACGTGGGTTTTTACCCGCGGCAATGGGTCTTGATTAGAGTCCAATCAACTCGACGGATCGAGAAAGAGAGCGCGCTGTTTCTTTGTTTGTCGTTGGCCCGATTCTTGCGAACGATCGTAATTGTCGGGGTTCGCGCATTTAACCCTTTCGTTGCTCAAACGGGGATTATTTTTTGTGACCAATGTGCTGAGGAGCCTCGTTTGGAATATGTATCAAAGCTTATGAGTCATAGTAGGGAAGAGTGAAAAACAAATTACCTGTTGAATATTTATTGTCATTCAAATATCTGGGATGTGCGGTAAACAAAGCTTCCATATCATAGTAGATTTGCTAAAGATTACATTGTGATGGCAGTTTTTATTGGAGTACCGCTATCATTTCACTTAAATATATTAAATATATATTTTTAAACGTTGCAAAAACAGATTAATAACACGCATTACCTCTTTGCAGGTTGTGGAGCTGATAAACAGATTTAATGACAGCCTTGGCTCCTACGCATTTTCAAGATGGATAGAACATCTGATTATAGAGTACCAGACATCAAAGACACTGCTAGCGGTGTCCATTGGTATTCTCTTATCAATTCTGGCCATATCGATTTATGTCCTTCGAAAATGGAAAACCAAGGAGCTCTTGCCACAAGTCAGAGAGTTCGTAGGTGTAGGCACGGGCAGGCCAAGGTTCAGAAAGCGAGACAAAGTCTTGTTCTATGGAAGGAAAATGCTCAGGAAAGTCAAGTCCATAGGTGGCCAAGTACCCGGCACAGGCCAAGGAAAAAAGAGAAGAGCCGTCATGAGATTCGCCAGAAGGCTTTTACAGTTAAAGAAAGATAATGCTCCTCAGCAATTGAAAGTATTAGAACCACCAGCAGAATATTTAGAAGAAGATGTTGGTCCTGGTGACAGAGTTCCACCGGATGCTCTTTACATTTTGCAGAGTATAAGAGTATTTGGTCACTTTGAGAAGCCAGTTTTTCTTAAATTGTGTAAACACACGGAAATCATGAATTTACCAGCAGGAACTCCTTTGTTCAGAATTGGAGATCCAGATGAAAACGTGTTTATTGTTCAACAAGGTTTAGTTAATGTTTATATAACAGGTTCTGATGGATCTCAGATCTCACTTAAGTTAGTGAAAACTGGAGAATCTGTTACTAGTCTTCTAAGTTTTACCGATGTATTAACTGGTCATACAAGCACATACAAAACAGTAGCTGCACGAGCTGTAGAAGATTCTGTTGTTGTAAAATTACCAATGAGCGCCTTCCAAGAAGTGAGTACTCTTATCAAAAAAAATTATTTCTCATTATTAAGGACAAAATTAAAAAATTGATTATTTTACAGGTATTTCAAGATCATCCTGATGCATTCGTTCGAGTTATTCAAGTTATCATGGTGAGATTGCAACGTGTAACATTTACGGCATTGCATCAATACTTAGGTCTTTCCGCCGAATTAGTTAATCAAGGTTCACATAAGAAAAAGCATAGTTCAGTCTCCCAAATGGGCTCGCCCGTCAGATCGAGAACGCGAGAAAATTTCAACCTACCCGTCTCAGAAAATGCTACTTCGTATCCAGGAGCTTCCGATTTACAACAATTGGATATTCCTGTAAGAGAATTTAACAGTGCATCCCAGCCAGTTCCAATAATGTCAAGCCGAAGGTCAGCAACTCTACTACCACCGCCGCTTAATCAAAATTTTAAGCACGAATTATCTAATCCATCGTTAATTATATTAATTTTTTTTTTCACAGATCAAAAACGAATTTAGAGTGGAAAACTCCAAACTCGGGTTCGCAATTGAGCCAGCATACTTCCGATATTGTACCGGAGTGCGACTCGCCCTGGCCAAACTCAGCGACTTCGAATCAACATTCGTCGCATCCTGGTGAGTCGTCGGATGGTGGCATCGGCGTCGGTAGCACTGGCCTACACTCCGGCAGCGCTAGTCGGAAACAGTCTAGGATTGAGGGCTTTCAGCAGCCGCCACTGGACGAGGCGCAAGTCGTCCAGATCGCTACCGAGGCCTTCGTCAAAGAATTAGGCCTGGAGGATGATACTCTGCTGAAAGAAGGCAAGGTTCAGATTCGGGAAGTACCGGCTGGCACCTACCTAATGAAAGAGGAATCTCACAAGGTATGTGAATAAACTTTTTTTTTTTTTATCAGGGAACATTTTTTGACGGGCAGATACATGCTGCTATTATTATGAAAACCGGCTTTTCCAGTTAAATTAACTGGTAAGATTAAAGCTTTGCTTTGACGAAAAAATATTGAAAACTTTTAAAGGAACTGGTTTGACTAAGTGCTATTTTTTTCCACAATCAGTTCTAGTTGAGGAAAACGATTTTTTTTCAATTTCTAAGCAAAAACTTTGTAATGAGCTGAAACTCAAACTTACTTGATTTCGCTGTAGTTCATAATATTCTGGATTACTTACTAATGATTCAGTAATTATTGCAACGACACTTATTACATTTATTTTAATTTTTAGGATGTTGCACTGGTTTTCGTCGTGTCGGGGTCGTTGATAATTAGTCAACGAGCCTCCGAAGGTCGCGAGGCAGGCGAAGATGTACATATGTTTAGCGCCCATCAAGGCGAAATTGTAGGCGGATTAGCTGTTCTAACAGGCGAACCATCGTTTTATACAATCAGAGCGAAACACTCGAGTCGCATAGCTTTACTTAGTAAATCCACATTTTTCTCTATAATGCGAGAAAAACCTACTGTTGTATTACACGTTGCAAAGACTGTTGTAAAACGATTGAGTCCTTTCGTCAGACAGGTAATATATTGCTTGAATATCGCAGAAACTCACTTATTTTCGCAAATTTATGCTTTGCTATCGTTGATTGCAGGTCGACTTTGCACTGGACTGGTTGTTCTTGGAGAGCGGAAGAGCCGTGTATCGTCAAGGCGACGAGTCAGATTCGACGTTCATTGTCCTTAGCGGGCGTCTGCGATCGGTCATTACGTACGAAAATGGAAAAAAGGAGTTAGTCGCCGAATACGGAAAAGGAGATTTAGTTGGAATCGTTGAGATGGTCACGCAGACTCCAAGATCAACGACTGTTATGGCGGTTCGTGACTCAGAACTAGCAAAACTTCCTGAGGGTCTTTTTAACGTCATCAAACTTAGATATCCAATTGTTGTCACAAGACTGATTAATTTACTTGGTCATCGATTACTCGGCACTTGGAAACAAGCAGGCCCTAAAAATGGTTCTCGTGATGCAAGGTATAGGCACATTCAAATACATTTATAGAAATTAAGTATAGTAGTAAGTTTGTTGTAAAATCAAATTTAAAATTTCAGAAGAGCTGTGGACGCGCGGCCATCACAAGTTAATTTTTCTACAGTGGCAATTGTTCCGATCACGGATGACGTTCCATTGACGGCATTTACTTACGAACTGTACCATTCTCTGTGTGCCATCGGTCCTTGCTTACGTCTAACGTCTGATGTCATACGAAAAGTGAGTAAAGTTTTTTTAATGGACGACAAATAAAAAAAAAATAATAATAATAACCTGTAATAAAATCTATATAAATTTCTAAAGACTTTGGGCTCTTCGATTATGGAGTCTATGAACGAGTATCGATTGACATCGTGGCTCGCCCAGCAGGAAGACCAGCATAGGATCTCCTTGTACCAGTGTGACTCGAGTTACACTCCGTGGACGCAACGATGCGTTCGCCAGGCTGACTGTATCCTGATAGTTGGCCTGGGCGATCGACCGCCGTCGCTTGGCCGAACAGAGCGTGAGGTAGAGCGACTTGCTATGCGTACACAGAAAGAACTCGTCCTGCTGCACAAGGAACAAAACGGTCAGCGACCGGCTAACACCGTACAGTGGCTTAATATGAGGTCATGGGTGTCTAGTCATCATCATATCCAGTGTCCAAAGCGCATGTTTACCAGAAAGTCTCAGTATCGTATTGTAAGTCTATTTTTTTTCTAAAATAATTTAAAATAATGTAACGACTTCAAAGTGTTATTCAATGTAACATCCAATTTTCAAATACTCGAGTTTGTCGTAATAATAGTCGAAAAAATCCGCTACGATTACATTTTATTCCACTATCAAATTACATATCGAACGAATAATAGTATCTTAAGAAAATCGGCAGAGACTGGAATGTAGAACAACCTCATTAACGGTCAAATCTAACGACATCATTGAATCAATTGAATGACTGCCAGAAGAATAAGTCGTATCTGAACAGACATACAAAGAATATTACAGATGATTGTTTTCGCATACCGTTAGTTCAAACCGCATTCACCGCAATTTTCTGCATCCTTCGTATAATGAGTGGCGATCCCAGTGCTTTTAAAGTCGACTTCTCAATAAGAACAATCATACCAAGACATTTACTCACAAGTCGATCCAACATTTTCATAATTTAAAGAATTATGAGGCAACGCAACTGTATAATCAATCTTTTTTACTAATGACAAAATAATACTCAATTTTCAGAACGAACTGTACTCGAAAGTACTTATGTCAGAACCGAACGTGCACAGTGACTTCAGTCGTCTAGCACGATGGCTCACGGGTACCTCGGTGGGCTTAGTTTTGGGCGGCGGCGGGGCCCGAGGTGCCTCGCACGTTGGCATGCTCAAGGCTATCATGGAAGCCGGCATTCCCATTGACATGGTTGGCGGCGTCAGTATTGGCGCCTTCATGGGTGCGCTCTGGTGCATGGAGAAGAACATCACCACGACAACGCAGAAAGCTCGAGAATGGTCTAAGGTATTGTATAATACGCTCTCCTTATAGAGTGCCATGATGACTAGGTTGGTTTGTTGCTATTTGACCTTCGAAATGTACTATCTAAGAAGTCAAATTTCAATAAATACTTCTCGGTGTTTAATTAATGAAATATTAGATATTAAAGTATAATATGAATAATTAGTATTTTTTGGAGCAATGTTGTAAGTATGCTGACGCGATGTATATTTATATATGGAATTGTTTATCGCAGAAAATGACACAATGGTGGAGGCAAATTTTGGATCTTACGTATCCAATGACTTCGATGTTTTCCGGCAAAGATTTCAATAAAACAATCCATGGCACTTTTGGAGACGTGTATATCGAGGACTTGTGGCTTCCCTATTTTACGATAACCACTGACATAACCGCTTCTTGTATGCGCACGCACACACACGGTCTGTACGCTAGTTGTTTAATTGTCATTGCTTTGATTTACATACATATCGAAGACACTTTACATTCAAAAAAGAAAAAAGAGATAAAACCAGATTCCAAGTATAGGGACACGGTAAACAATAGTTCACCGTTTCTCTGTGCGATCATGGAAAAATTTAATACCCACGTTCTTTATTATATACTTTCATTTATTCTTAGTTTCGCACTAATACGTAGATGCAATTTTTTTCAAATATAGACTGCTTGAATAGCGGGAGTGAGCTGTGTGAACAAAAAAAAAAAAAAAAAAAAAAAAACGTTATTGACGTACTCTCCGTTTTGTGTCTCTGGTTCAGTCTCACGAAGTGGAAAGGCAGCAAATAATCTTTTTGTCGGTCTTTTTTTCTTAAATTTGATCAAATTGTCAAGAACAAGCTTCCTGCCCGCTTTTGAAGCGTCGCGCGTCGAAGGCGGATGCAAAATTTTTATACTTGAAGCGTCTTGCACAACGTGCGACAGCCGATTAGTGCGGTAGGAAGAGCATCGTGGGATTAAATGTCAAGTCGTCGTATTTATCTGAAAAGCAGAAAAAAAGAGAAAGTGTACATAGACCAAATCTAGTTAAGAAGCAAAAAAGTGTTGCCTAATAAAATGTCGACGTGTTTAGGATCGCTTTGGCGGTACATACGTGCTTCGATGTCATTGTCCGGTTATATGCCTCCCATGTGCGACCCAACCGATGGCCACCTTCTCCTCGACGGCGGGTACGTCAATAACCTTCCAGGTAATTTGACTTGTACATCACACTGAGAGCTTGTTGCTTAATGCTTTTATTTATTTGTTATGAATCATTCTTTATAGTGTAACTGTTGTTTATGTTGTTATGTTGTCTGAGAATACGATTTGCATTGCACTGAAAAACTAACTAATTCCGAATGTAAATTCCTCATTAACTTGAACTCAGAATTCTTTTCCTGATTATCATTAGAATGAATCTCTTTCATGATAGTAAGTCAATAAATAAATGAACAATGTACAAAACATATTGCCGATTTAAAATATAGGACTGTTCATCTGATGCCTGAGAATGATTATCAAATTTGTCTAAAATTGAAAAAGTATAACAAATGAACAGTTCTAAAACGTACTAATGGCTAGAAGTATCTTCGTGATCGGAATCATCGTTTGATAGAATCGTCATGTAGTAGGCGAAATTTAAAAAAAGTAGAGCTTTAGTTGTAGAAATACTTCGTGCCTAATAGTTAAAAAAGAAAAACGCCAGGCTCGCTCCCGTTGATAGAAAGATGCACACAAACCAGCTTGTAAATAATTGAGTTTGCCTAAAATCAGGCTTACTTTGGAAGTATATTCGAGCCAGCATGACGATTGCCGGTGTCTTTCCACCAATTTGTGATCCTATTGATGGGCATCTTTTGGTCGACGGGTGTTACGTAAATAATGTCCCAGGTATGAGCTTAACGCGATTTTTTATTTACTCAAAGAGGCTGGTCTGAAATTTTCTCGTGACTAAATTGTCAACAAATATATTTTTGATTTTAATTCTAAGTATCTATGAATGTTTAAAAAAATCTAAAGTCGCATTAGCAAAAAAATTATTATTTTTTTGTTTTATATTGCCGTGCAGCTATAAATGTTTTTCTTACTATGTTTCAATATGTTTAGGTTTATTTATACATAAATGTTGACATTCAAAAATATTTCGTAATATAGAATATTTAAAATTGTATGATAGAATGGCAGCGCGTTTTCAAAACGTTGAATGTAAAATGTATATACTTTGTACAAAAAACTATTCATCCAAAGAAAAGGTTTTAAAAACATGATGCAGGGAAACGACACAGAACTTTCAATACTGCATATAAATTATCGCGCGCATGATATTTCCTTCATGTACTTTTCAAAACTTTATGAAAAAGCGAGAGTTTTTTTTCTAAAGATGGAATTTAACATAAAACTTTAATTTTCTGGGTAAGTTATGTTCAATATTATGTAGTATTTAAATTTAAACTCAAATTATTCACTCTCAAGATAAACTATTAAATCTTCTGTGCCGTCTCTTTGTTACGTCTAATAAAGACAGTAAAGTCTTTATTAATTTTGGTATATCGTTTTGACATGTACGATGAATTTTGTAAAGTTAAAAGGGATAAAGGGATAACAAAAGGTGATGGAGTTATTGCGTGAAGAAGGAACGTCTGAAAAAAAAAAAACCACTAAACGTGCGTAGGTGGAGGCATACTTAAATAAATCAACACGGTATTTGTGATTGTCCATTATTCTGTGTCATTTATCGGCGAAAAAAAATACACGTTTTGAAAACGTGTTCATTAACTAAAAAATAAAATTTGATTGGTTTTACTTTTTCAAATATTTCTAAATATAACGAGTTACTACAATACATTAGAATTAAAATTAAAATGTATTCTAATCAGTTTATGGAAAAAAAACTTTATTTTACCATCAATTTTTCTTCAATGTCTCTGGCTCATCAAACAATTTGAATGATTAATTCGAGCTTGTACAACTGCTAACTGCTAGAGATTCGCTAGAGAACCAGTAAAACCATGAAATTTCAGCGTAGTCTACAACCTAATCAACCCATCTCTCTCCTTTGTATGAAATATACAATGAAACTCTCCTCTGACACGCTATCCCACAAGCTAGTCAACCTCTTGCAAGCATCCGCAAAGCTCGCAACCCTCCCCTACACTTCATGAGCCATGGATGCACCCGCATCTCACGCACCTCTTGTATTGTTCTCGCGTTCTCTCTGTCTACCTTCACGAAGCTGACGAGATGCTGAGGCAAGGTGCGCACCACATCCTCGCCATCGACGTTGGGTCGCAGGACGACACCGACCTTACCAACTACGGGGACTCGCTGTCCGGTTGGTGGCTACTTTGGAAGCGCTGGAACCCCTTCGCCACTCCTGTAAAGGTGCCCAATTTGCCGGACATTCAGTCGCGGTTAGCCTACGTCAGCTGCGTTCGACAACTCGAGGAAGTCAAGAATTCAGATTACTGCGAATACATCAGGCCGCCCATCGACAAGTACAAGACCCTGCAGTTTGCCAACTTCGACGAGATCAAGGACGTCGGTTATAATCACGGTACGAATGCGCTGCCTCGATGATTTATTGTGCGAAAATGCACCGTCATAGCGATACGACTGAAAAAAAAGATTTTTGCACGTTGCCAAATTATTATGATGCGCTTATCGAAGATGGATTACGTAAATTCGCAAACATATTACGGAAAACAATACCATGCTTGATTACGTTTCTTGCGAACCGTGGTGCAAATTTTGCAACAGTTTTATTGAGAGAGAAAAATTAATTTTCAGGAAAAACTTACTTTGAAGGACAATCAAAGGCGGGAATCCTGCCGCGGTTCAACGCCGATCGGGAGAACGCTAAGGCACTGAGGGCCAAACACCAACAGGCTGCGAGCCAGCAGGCCCCGTCCTCGTATACGTTCACCGATTTGGCGCAAATGGTTTGCAAAGTGTCCCGCGGCAACCGCTACACAGACATCGACTCGGATTCGGACGGCATGGAAGAGTACGAGGCTGACTTGGAGGAAGACGCACAAGAAGTTGGATACGCTTCAGAACCCACCGCTGGCATTTTGGATCAGGTGAATCATCGAACTTGGGCAGTAATATGTTGATCAAAAAAGTGAACGTACAATAATGTGAAGTATTTTGTTTCGCAGAGTCCGGAGGATGCCAGACTCAGAAGGAGAGCCGGAGTTTCGCTCAGTCTCTCCGACACCGAGGCGGACGCTGATTTAGAATACCGAATGAGTGGCAGAAATACTCCACACCAAAAGTTTTTCAAGTACGGAAATTCCAATCTTGAAATGTGACGTTTAAATATTAGAATTTTCTAACTTTAAGAATAAAAGAAGTTATCTTTATTATTTAAAATAAAACATGATTTTGGTGACTAATTCTGCAACCTTTTCCAAAGTGGAGAAATTAGAGCGCAATTCTTTGTATGAAAATTCGATTATATTTGAAATTTTCATTCGGTACAAAATTCGGTGTTATCAAAACATATCAAGCATAACAACGTGTGCTTAACTTAAGTATCAATAATAATTAACAATGTGGTTATAGAACCATGCTTTTTCCATCGCAACGGATGACTGATATATGGCAACAGTAGCCATGGAAAAATTTGATCTAATAATAATTTCTTACATTTTTTTCATTTCTTTCTAATACAAAGAAATATCCATCTGTGCGCATGTGAACCTTTATCTATCAGAAATGAATTCCTGAATTCATTCAAAAGAAAAAAATACAATCATAACAAGATATAATTTCCTACTCGCGTCGTAAAAAGTAAGATAAAAGCACTAGTTTCAAAACACTGTCCCATATTAGGGAAGAATCAACAGATGTATCATGCATACAGCATTCCTGAGTGTACAGCATCCAAACATCCCCCAAATATGGATTCACTATCTTCTTTCATTCATCACTCAAGTTCACTGGTCAGACGTAATTTCTAACATGATTATACTATCCGGATAATTGCACTTTTATCTCGCCTCACAACAGCGAGCATCAATGAACACTAAAGTCGATATCAGAAATTGGTGGACATAGTCAACTCCGGATCGATGATAGACAGAAGGGCCCCAACGAGATGAAGCGATCCAGTAGTTAATACTTGAGGTTTGCAGCGTTCGACGCTAGCAGGACTTGCTTCGGACTCTTTCCTGATGATCGTGAGAGCCTCGTAAACGTTGCCAGCTAATACTGAATTCTCGCCCCAAATCTCCGCGTGTTTCCGTGCTTTCTCCAGTTGATTGGCCACCGGCATATTGAAGTTTTCCTGATCCACTGTGTAAACAACACCGGCGACGTTCGGCACGAAGAAGGCTTTTTTGAATCCAAGCTCTTTCAGTGGGGACAGCAGCCTCGCTGAGTCCCGGTCACCCGTGGCGTTGAAGATGAGATATCTACTTCTCTCTTTTCTATTAAAATAAAAATAGTTTGTTATTATTATTTCAAGGTAATCCTTTGCTAACATTTTTTTTCGAATACACGTATACACTCACTTTGTATTCTTGATGATATTTTTAAACCACTCGACGCAGCAGCCGATACTCTCGTCCGTGTGGGCACCGTCAATGTAAAAGTCGATCGTCCTTCCAAGCAATATCTGCGTCCTGCCAGGCCACGTGCAATGTTCGAGGGCTGTTGCGACCTTATTGAAACACAGGCTGGTCTTCTTATAGGACGTCGTCTCGTCGATGATGTACTTGCTACTCTCTAGCTCGAGTTTGTTCTCGGTACTTTCGAGGACACTGGAACGTCTCGTTCCTACTCGACCACTGTTGTGTCGAGTCATCCAGGTGGAGGCCAGTTGGATAGCTAGTGTAGCGTTGTCCTTCTGAACACTGCTGCGAATACCTAAAGCAGATTTTTCGAGTTTAGGCTGTCTCGCTGGTTACCAAGCGAGTGCCTAAGATTAGTAAGGGTAGATTGAAGTTTATAAATGTGTCCCAATGCGCTATTGCGTCCCAGCTGCAGTGTGGTGAATCGTGGCTTGCAGTTGCTTTTTTGGAAGATTTTGTCACGTGCTTGGTATCCCCAAAGTCATCGGTGATGGTATATAGGAACATGTAGATGAATAGCCCAATAATGCGACTGTATTATGATCCGTTGATAATGTGATAAAAAAAAATAATGATTGATGATCCACTTTGAAATCGTGCAGCAGAAGATGATCCATACGTGATACTTATCCATAATTTCACCCAATTCTTCAAAGCCACCTCTCAGAAGCACGTAAAAGCAATCGCCGTCGTTGAAAATTTCTTACTATAGCTTACCTAAAGCTGGCACAGACTTCCTCCAAGGATAAGACTCGATATTGGGTACGACGTGAAGGGGACAATTCTTCTCGACTGCTCGAGCCTGAAGAACCGTCATAGCGTCGTTGGGCTGCTGGACCGTGAAAGCCGGTACTCCCGGTTTGAAAATTCCTGCTTTATGGTAGGCTATGGACTCGAGAGTGTCACCCAAAAGGGACGTGTGGTCCAGCCCGAGACTCGATATACCAGTGCAGACGCTCGAATTGATTATGTTCGTGCAGTCGTACTCGCCGCCTATACCCACCTGAAGGTACAGAAACAAAAATTTAATTTTTTTTTTTTATTACTCGAGAAAATAGCCATACCTCGAGAATAGCCACATCGACGTTGGCCTTGATGAAGACATGAAACATAAGTATCGTCAGGAACTTGAAGTACTGCGGCATATCGCTGTCCGTCTCTTTTTTCTGCTGGAGTACGTTAAAAACGTGCCAGAAGTGTCGAGAGAACTCGAGCTCGTTGATGGGCCGTCCATTGATGCGAAATCGCTCTCGAACGGAGATGAGGTGAGGCGAACTGTAAAATCCTGTGCGGAAGCCATGTTCTCGGAGAATAGCCTCGGTGAAGGCACAGGTCGAACCTTTGCCCTTTGTACCCGCGACGTGGATCACTGATAGCTGGTCGAGTTGTTCCAACGTCAGACCTGAGCTGCGGATGAAAATTTCTGATTAAATTAAGATAACTTAAAGCTGTACGCAACAGGACTGATTGATGACGCTGAAGCGTGTGAGTCATTACATTAATCAAAAATAATGATTCTTCACGAAGCAATCATTACTTTGAGATAATGATTTCTCTGCTCATTAATTCTAGCAGCAACATGAAGTTACTATTTTAATGAACCAAAATTGATGTTATGATAGATTGTTTACTAAATGAATTATGCTTCTTATATGGGTATTGACTATAGCTGTCGTTGCTAAGTTTAAACATTTCCACGAGTTAATTGCGACGTTCTCTCGCGTACGTATTTGAATGATTAGCATAGCTAATAAAAGATAACGAGTAAAGTCTACTGTGAATCCTACATTATCTTATATAATCTGCGATTTACAAAATCTATCGCAACAGAGAGAATAAATATTTTTGTTTTTTATTATAACACTTACCGGATCAGGTACTTCTTTGTCTCTTGTAAAGTAGTATTCTCCGTCGGGCTAAGCTGCCTGGCAACTTTTATGTAAGCTGCATTACTTTGCAAACTGTTCAAACTCCTCACAGCTTCCTACAATTAAAAATATACAATAGAATACCACGTACTATGGTATAGAATTTCATTTTCGCTATGAATGCGAAATGTGATGTAAAGAGCTGTGGTCGAAAAAATTACCATGATTTCTAGCATTCTAGTACGCATAAGTTTCAGTAGGACAAATCGCGAGGATTTTCAGATAGGAAAGAACGTTTGGTCGGTCTCATTTGACGACGAACTTTGGTATGACGAAAAGTGTCTTTTGTTATCGCGAATATCGCGTATACTCATTAAGCTTATTTACGGAAAAACCTTTTGTTGAAGCTGATTTGTTGTTGTTCGGTAAACACCTTAGTAATTGCCTTTTTATCAAAATACTTATAAAATATAAGAAATCGGTATTTAGAGCAGATCTATGTACATGTCGTAGAAAAGAGTTTTTTCAAAAACTTTCATCTCGCGGTTGAGAAATAGTACAATCTATTTTTACGTATAATATCTTATCGAGTTATCACCGTCGGAGTTCGGAGTAATAAGAGAGAATCGACATTAGGGAAAGCACACTGTTCATAAGCTCGACTACAAGTCTAAAAACGTTCCTCGTATTTCATCAAATTTTCACAACGACACTTTCATCACTTTTCGCAACGATTTTTCTCACGGTTCACAAGATATTCAATATTCCAAGCAAACGAAAAGTATCACAGTACAAACAATCTTATGAAACGCATTTTCTTTACGCGCACAGCTCGACCAAAAACTCAAGTTCGCTCAAAGTCACAAAACGCGATACCGATGAAAGAACACTTTCCGTCCGTGCCAGCATCCG
Organism: Trichomalopsis sarcophagae; assembly: GCA_024372645.1. Classification (NCBI taxonomy): domain Eukaryota; kingdom Metazoa; phylum Arthropoda; class Insecta; order Hymenoptera; family Pteromalidae; genus Trichomalopsis; species Trichomalopsis sarcophagae. The sequence goes on from QLSS01000003.1 coordinate 3,290,011, forward strand.
AGCAAACCGATAATAAATCTCCTCGTAGCGGCTGGCGAGCAGTGTCAGCCTAAAATCAGCGCTATCTCAATCTCATATTCGACGGTTCAAGAGGTCGAACCTAATACTTTCGTCACATTTAAAAAACGTCCCGCAAAAAAATAGCCAACCGATCGATCGGTATATTCGTAATATATTCAAAAGCCACGATAATACAGTTAAACTCACCTCGTAGCTGCCGGAGGAGACAGCGCGTCCGCTCGGTGCACTCTGGATCATCTTCCTAGCCAGAGTAAACATGAAAATCGCATTTATTATGCAAGTCTCGCTCGGAAAGACGATATAGTGGGGCGAAATCCCCACGCGAAGCGAACCGCCGATGAAACCGGTTCGCGCTAATACGCAGCTGTTACCGCGATGCGCGAAAAGGGGGGAAAAGCCAAAAAAAAAAAATCCTTCTGCCAACGCACTGCGAACCGATAAAACTTTATTTACATTTCGCGCCTATCGATCTGGATGTCATATACATGATGCGAGAGAGCAGCTGCGACTACAATATCGACTCGTGGCTACGTCGCTCAGACCCTATAGTCGTATAGATCTGATGATGGAGCAAAAAGCGATTATCTCGCCGAGTTTTTGTTGGCTATATCGGAGACTGGAAACTTTAGTTTCTCTCGGTTATACGGCAGTGTTTGGAAACACGCTGTATCTAGTTTTATCTAAGACGTTGTATGCTCGGCTATTTTTATGGTTTGGAGAGATACATACAGTCTATGCGATGCAGTTTGAATTTTTCTCAGTCTCGTGAGTCGTTCGTCGAGAGATTATGGTTGGAAGGCTTTGGAATGTTTGTACCGTATAATTTTAGAGTTAAGGTACTTTCGAAAGTGGTTTCAGTAACCGGATGATAAGCCTGTAATTGCAGCTGTGGACTTTCTAAAAATGCAACTAATAACACGAGATACAAATATATGCAACTGCGCGTGCAACAAACTGTTTTATTCTTTACAAAATTAAAAAAAAAAAAATTTGTTTTATGAAAAACCGCAGGTATACATTTAAAATCAGTTGTGTCAGTTTTGATAAAATTTATATTGAAAATTTTTCACGTGCCAAGATTCAAGAAACGTTCGCAAAGACACATTTTTTTCATCAAAATATTACTTCTTCTCGCGAATGAAAGCGAAGGTCAAAACACAAACGGAACTGCCTTACAAGCATCTCTCAAACACATTCGGGCGAAACATTGAATATCAAAAACGTGTTCGTGCAAACTAACAATCCTCGCTATACCGCACAATTAAACGGAATACATTAACCACAAGTAATACCTCTTTCTTCCACAGATATCAAATGACTCACACTGTTCACTCCGCGGACTTTCCCATAGTACTGTTTGCACAGACACTTCGAGCTATACCGTGTATTACGAGTTCCCGCAGTGTAACCGTAAAGAAGAAAAAACTCGATCTGCACCTGCCGCTCAAAACCCGATTGTCAGCGAAAAAAACGTGTTCTACACCAGTCCGCACACGAGCCGTCCCTTCATAGCAGCGAGCAGCCACATATGCTTTCGTTCTTTCATTCCCCCCCAAACACATCGGCACGATTCGCAGCTACTCTCGCGCCCACGTGTATACATGTACACAAGATACCCACACCAGAGAAAAAAAAAAAAACGCGTCTGGCCGAAACTAGTGGGTATATATATATATATATATATATATATATATACGTCGGATTTTGGCTCGAGGCCTCAGTGGGCACCTAAGTATATCTCTAACGGCTCGGAGTTTCTCTTGAGGATTTAGGAAGTCGCGTAGCGGCACTGATAGCAAACGCCGGCGGTATGGTGATGCCGGTTGTTTTTCTTATCTCTCTGTGTATCGCTTATCTTATGCTGTAAATTATTGCTCACGGATGCGCGGGTCTAGACAACGTACTTTCAAATGGTTTTCCGATCTGGATATAATAGTCTGCACTTTTGTGGCTAAAGAAAATTTGTCTATTTTTAAATGACCTCGTCTGCGCACATGTCCGGCTCTGTTATATTCTATAATTGTCGAGTTTTTAAAAAGTTTTGAATTTTACAGCTTGTACAAAAATTAATTATTACAAATATTGCTTCAGTTCAATTATTTTATTGTCAAGTAGAGTGTATTAAGGAGTCGTTAATGGTGAAAAAAAAAAAAAACAATACGATGTTTAATCTCGCATGGACCAACCGAATGAAGCTGATTAATGCTCGTAATGAAATTCGGAGCGGTCAAATTCTATTTCGTTCAATTAAGAGCATTGAAGCAATTGTTGGAAATACCCACAGACATCAGAGGCAGCGATAACTTCATCAAGCTTATAATTTATGGAATAAAAATCAGGAAGTCTACTTCACTTCTCTGTATTATATTATCAGCTTTGCGTTATCGGTTTTCCGCCAAGTTGCTCCATTTCTAATTTGAACATCGTGTTACAACAAACTGCGTTTAAAATATCAGAACATCACTACATTCCACGTATTTATAGTAAGTTTTCATCTCGCAATAGAGCGTTAGAAGAAAAGAAAATTTCCAACGATATTTTTCAAACGATTCAATTTTTAAATTTCCCGCGCTTGCAGAAGCTCGGCCGACCGTCGGTAAGTGCGATCAGCTGTATCAAGTATATACTCGCCGAAAGCTCTTTCCGGCTATGCAAGCTGTGACCTGCATTAGTGTGTGTGCTTTTTTAAAACGATCTCTTCGTTGTCAAAGCATACTAATACTAATAGTAGCTCGAGTCAACGTTTATTTATCATCGTGCATTCCAAACTCGAAACTATTCCGTTCGCAACGTCTTTGCTATATAACGTACGAACCTAAAAATACACCCATGTGATTCCATGAAGACGTCGTGTATAAGCTAAACCTTAATTTCGAAAGAGGAAATCACGTGGATTTTCTCTCACGATAATCCACGGTGCAAAATCTACTAGCTGTATATTCATCAAATTTTGCATACCTAAGAGGTGAGAGCTGCTTCGTGCTCCCGAAACAGCGCTGCGAAATCATAGCTGAAGACGGGACAACGCAAAGGGCCGCCACAGCTGCCCGCAGCATTGTCACGTGGCTCATCCCGAGGGCCACTTATCTTCTTCGTAAATATAAATAGCTGATGCTTCCCCGGCGACGACGGCAACACGATCATCAGCTTTCATGTCAATAACTGTTAGCGCTGCGGCGGCGCGACGTTTCCTTATCAGCGGTCGCGCTCGTGGTGTCCACTGGCGAATCGATCGGTGCGCACATCACCGCACGCGCGTATACGTTCCACTCTGCAGCTTATATAGGTATACGTATACTGCATACAGTGCAGTCGACTACAGCCCTGACCTCGACACTGCTGCAGCTGCTGCTAATAGTCTGCTCAGTGAGTCTGCTGCAGCGGCCGCTGCTGCTGCTGCTGTCGGACACAACTTCGCTATGGCAGACGTCAGCGTGAACATGGGCACCTCGAGGAAGATGTCCTTTGGCTTCAACGGGAAGATGAACGGCGTCGAGGGCAAGACGCCCTTCCTCATCGGCGTTTCCGGCGGCACCGCCAGTGGAAAGGTATAAACGAGCTTTCTCTCTGTGCACGATAAGCTTTCGTTTTACTTCTTTTTTTTATGCCCTTGTCGCATTTATAACCTACACGGAAGTGACACTCTTGTGCTGGAATTTTTCGAAACGACGACGAGCCTTGTCGTAATTTTTACTTGGCAACGTTTCGGGTTTTTTCATTATTGCAGGGCTCTGCTCAAGGCAGTTTAGTTTTTTTTAGAGGACCAGTATCGCTCGATCGGTACTCAATTGTTCGTCATAGTTTACTGCGCGTTTGCAACTGTTGATGATCGCGGTCACGTGCGTCGCTGTTTTGTTTTTATCATCGCGATAATTAACATGTTTATCAGTCTTAGTTTGCGCGAGTCTACTTTGCAGTACGTATATTGAATGATCTGCGTTCTTTCTCTAGGAAAGATCAGATTGCGAAAAATTTCTTTTCTTTTAGGTGTACTTGATAATATTATGTAAAATATTCAAGAGATTTTGAAACTGCAATAAATTGCAATCAATAATGTGACCTTCTATTTCAGTATATTACGTTTACACGAATAAAAAATAACCATCAGTCCACTTCAAAAACTTTTGATCTTGATAGAATATGTAATATTTCAAAATTGAAAATATTATTACTTGTTTAAAAAATGAATTCTTGTCTTAAAATGTGAAGAAAAAAAAAACAAAAATAAACTGTCATACTAATTATGCGTTTCATCTTGCAGTCAACAGTATGTAAGAGGATAATGGAGAAACTAGGCCAAGTAGATAAAGACCATACAGAGAGACAGGTGGTGTGCATATCACAGGACAGCTTTTATAGAGACCTTACACCGGCAGAAAAGCTTAAGGCTGAAAAGGGACAGTATAATTTTGATCATCCGGATGCATTCAACAATGACTTAATACTGCAGACACTTAGGGATATTCTTGCAGGCAGGAAATGTGAAATTCCTGCCTACGACTACAGGACAAACAGTTTGTAAGTATCCACAGTATGTTGGGAATTGTATTGGAATATTCATCAATGAAAGAGACATTTTGATTAATTTAATAGTAAGCGTTTATTCACGCAGTCTTGTAAAAAGAAAGTAACAAGTAAAAAAAAGATGTAACTAGTAGCAAAGGCGACGTGGTTTTAACAAGCGTCTTCGGTGCAGGTAAGCTGGAGCCTAGAAGAAAAAGAACAAATTCATTAATAAATGAAATCCTATTTTTGATTTTATTGAATATTGCTACTTCTGACTTCCCTTATGGGGTTCATAATTTTAAGCTTTAAGCAATAATGAAATTGAAGTTATTCGTAAGTCTGTGTAAAGCAATAATACGAATAGAAACTTACATATGAGTATGCTCCATAAGAATGGCATGGAGGTGGTGCAGCTCCATAAAGTCCACCATGAAGACCCAAATCTGCTCCCAATCCATAGCCACCTCCTAGAGCTCCCAATCCATAACCGCCTCCCAGTCCATAACCGCCTCCCAATCCATAATGAGCACCCAGACCCAGTCCAAGTCCAAGGCCCAGAGGAGGAAGGCTCATTGGTGGTGGTGGTGGTGGTGGCGGGTACATCGGAGCTGGTGCCGGGTAATACGGAGCCGGTGCTGCGTACATTGGTGGTGGCGCGTACAGTGGAGCTGGTGGTGGGCACAGTGCAGCTGGTGGTCCCACGCTAATTGCTGGCGGAGCTATCGACAGTCCGTGTCCATATCCCAGGCCATGTCCATATCCCAGGCCGAGTCCGTGTCCAAGTCCGTGTCCAAGTCCGAGACCGTGTCCGAGTCCAACTCCAGGAAGACACTTGCACGTCGAAAAACCACACTTTTTGCAGGCCTCCGTAAGATCCAGGCAGGCCAGAACGACCAGAACCGCGAGGATGAAATTCAGCACCGATTTGCCGTTCATTTTGCTCTTTCTGTATACACGACTGTCGCGGTTGACGATGTGATGCCTTGTCGAAGACATCGTGGAGTTTTATAGCCCGGTCCATGGATCAGGATATTTTGCTTGTCTCGAAATTGTGGCTCTTGTTTGTTTAAACGCACGCGCTTCGCCGCCAGCGGAAGGAAAGAGGAAGTCGTTGACTTACGCTTTCTTCATTAAAAAGTTTAGAATTTCGCAAACTGTCGTACGCTTGGAAATTCGTCGGCTTTCGTCATTGACGCATTGATAATTTTCGTTTATACTTACAGCCTGCCGAGATCATAACATCCTCATACCGCTCGTAGTATATGGATTACGATTTTTATAACGTTGCTTTACCTCTATGTTAAAAATGTGCTTTTTTATGTGTTTCAGAATCAAGGACAAAGTTACGACGATTTATCCTGCCGACGTAGTGCTTTTTGAAGGAATTCTAGTATTTTATTTCCCAAACATAAGAGATCTTTTTCACATGAAGCTGTTTGTTGATACAGACTCTGATACAAGATTGGCAAGAAGAGGTATGTTATTAAATATTTAACGTTTGATTACTCTATAAAAATCATTGAATATTTGGATGATGAAAAAGTTAAGTTTCGATTTTTTTTACATTATTCAACAATATTTTTATTTACATATATATATATTTTAAATCAGTACCAAGGGACATTAATGAAAGAGGAAGAGATCTGGATTATGTGCTAAATCAATACATGAATTTTGTAAAGCCAGCATTTGAAGAATTTTGTCTACCTACAAAAAAATTTGCTGATGTGATAATTCCGCGGGGAGCTGATAATACAGGTATATTATTTCATTATTTTTTGCTACTGCCTGGAATATATATTTTTTAAATGCCATAATATTAATATGGGCAAACGCAACATTAATGCAATCTATTAATTACTCTATTATTAATTTATCAATATTGGTACATTTGCATGATGATTTTTTATTTCATTATTATTTTTATTATTATTTCACAAAAATATATACTTTAAATAATTTAACACTAATATAGAAAGTATCAATCAATCATATATTGTGCTTAAGCTGGTTTTACACTATCAAAATTTTTTAATTTATACGATCAAAAATGTAATTAATAATTCAAATTTATTTTCTAGTCAATGATAGTATTCTAAAGGTTTAATGTTAATTTAAAAAAAAAGAACTTTATTGTGGCTGCTGCCCGGCATTTGTGGATTTAAGTATTATAGGATTGAGAACTTGAGAAGCGTTATTTAAATTGAGTGTGATTCAAACACTAGAAATGTTATGATTAATAATAGTTGAAAATAAAGAAATTCATTTTCAGATAGCTTTGATTTCCGCGGTAGAAATTTATTGAAACGAAATTCAATTTATATCGTTGAACACCATTATTATTTAGTATCTATAAAACAAAATAAAATCTGCAGTTGAATTTTAATAAAACCTTATGATTTTTAAAGACGTTTTTCTTTAGTCATTTTTCTGAGGAACTGATTGTTTAATTTTTCAACATTGCATTCTTATTGTGAAAGAATGATGAAAGTGATATTGATTTAAATAATGAAATGGCGATATATTTGTTGAATTTCAAACCACCTTCAAATTTTTATTTATACAAGTAGACTATTAAATACTAAATAGAGAATTTGCAAAAAATGATTTAAATAGTAGATAAACTAAAGAAACTATCATTTTCAAAAAAATGATAGTTTCTTTAATTTTATAAAACCGTCAAGTTTTTGCTATGTGATAGTTACTATCTTTCTAGTGTTTAAATCTCGCTCTTAAACTTAATGCTAAAAGGAGAGCAGCTCTCCTTGAAGGATATAAAAAAAGAAACAAACATGCACAGTTTTGGTTATTGTATGTTTACAGTGGCGATAGATCTTATAGTGCACCACATCTGGGACATTTTGCATACTAAAAACGGCGATTCCGCATCCGGGCAGCATCCATACATCGAGCATAGACGAACGTCATCGTCGTCAGACGCCCTCAGCAGATGATTGACTAATACTTGAATTACATGGCTATTTTTTTTTATAAGAAAAAACCTTCCACTTTTTTATCACATTTTGTTTTACAGTGTTATATTACATTTTACAATTTGATACAGATTATCACGTCGGATGAAAAAAGCGTGCTTATATTAATCACCGCGATGAAAGTCTATCGATAAAGTACAATAAGGACACAAAAAATTAAGTAGTATTTTCTTATAGCAATCAATTTCTAATTGCATACATTTTTGTATGCAATCTCTGTTAAGTCGTTACTGACACTTAATTAGTCCTTTTTAAAGCTTTATACATATTTGTAATCATGTACCTTTTATATCTTACATTGTAACCATGAGTTGTCTACTAACATATCTGGTTTTAATAAGAGAAAGCGCATAATTTATTTTGAGTAAAGCTTTTTAAAACTGCCGAACTTTAACAAGCATCTAACGATTTTAAAATCCTTAGTTTCAAATGTTTATTTACGAACATGAAAAAGAAACACAATATGTTAAAAATTCGATTTTGAGCATAATATATTAATAATCTATATCTACTTCAAGATTAAGATTTATGATGCAGTACAATTTTTTATTGACTATTTGTAAATATACTTTTTTTTTTTAACCTGCACAATATTTTCTTGTGATTTGTACTACCAACATAATTTGTACTAGTGCATAATATTTGCATTTATAGATTTTTTACATACATATAATTTAAAAAAATTTTCTAGTATTATAATTAAATATACAAACCATAAAATTTTATGTCAAAAATAAAATGTTACTGCAATTACGTACTCTGTGCCTATTTGTTAAAAAAGAGAAGCTGTATGATAATTAATTGATGGTTAGAAGGTGCAATCCATATATTTGCATGATATAAAACATTTTAATTTGTAATTCAATTTTATAAAATATAAAAATATACTTTTTTCAATTATCAATATGTAATTAAATGATTATTCTCCTGTTTTCCATTCTGTTTCAGTGGCCATTGACTTAATTGTCCAACACATAAGAGATTTTCTAAGCAATCGATGTAGGGTAATTGTAGAACCTGAAAGTCCAATTAGCCGTTCGGATGAAACACTCAAGAGACCTCACTAATACCTCATAGAGATTCTATAAGAAATACTTAAATAATCAAAAGAAAGCTCATATGATCTGTGAGCATAGTTTGAGACCTATGCATATTAAGAATTGAGCTTCAGAAAAATATTTTTAGAAGAAAAAAAATATATACAATATATTTTAGACAATGCGTTGCACCTCCTAATTTAAAATAAAAAACGGGTGCTGAGGCAACTATCAAAATTACGCAAGTAAAACTTAATGAGCTTTAAACCAAAGATTGATTTATAAAACCTATAAATTTATTTTTGTGAAAAAGTTAAAGAGAGTTCATAGGTTTATTATAAAATTTATTTACTCAATGTTGTCAATGTTATAAATTTTAAATACAAAAGTCATAAAATAACAAAAGAAAAGTTACACAGAAATATGTGATTTAGATGAGTGATAATTTAACAAATTTATATAAGAAAAGCATTTAACAATGATTATTTTTAGATATAAACAGTAGGATAAGTGTAAAAACAGTATATTTTTCTTACATGATTAATTTAGTACTAATTTTTTCAAATGTTGTATTTGCAAAACTTTGTGGATTAAAGAAACATTACAAAATATACATTATGCTTTTATGCAATCTTAAATTAAATTTTAACTATCTTGCTGTAGCTTATTGATAATACAATTCTAAATTCATACCATCATGAATCTCATCTATAAATCAAAGTTAAGGAAAATATTTTAAAATGATGAATATGATCAAATATTTTTTAAAGGATACAGTCCTGTAATTTTATGTGATCCTTGAAAATTTGGTACCACTTTTTCAGAACTATTTTCTCCCAATGTGTTCCAGTTTGAGCTGCTATTAATTTTTTAAGATCACCAACTGTGTCATCTGGGTTACATTTCACTCTTACTTTTTTTCCAAGTCTGTCATTGCATGTGATTTCAATCATATTTGTTTTTGTTGAGTCTATAAGCCAAATCAAAAGAAATTATTTAAAATTATACAAATGCCAAGTAATTTTTATTTTCAAGGAATATTTATAAAAAAACGCAATAATAACAGCTTATTTCTACCGATGAATGTTGTAAAAATGTTATATTTTATTAAAATGTTCAGTATATACTTAATCTATTTGTGTTTTCACTAGCACGTTACTATTTTGATTTGCACAAAAAAAAAGTAACGGGCACAAGTTTTTTAGTTAAAAAGAAATTCATTTGTTATTATTAATTTGAGGTTAGATATCTAGAAAATTCATAACCTCCGAAATCAATTGTAGTCCATTTATTTGCGGTTTAAAAATATTTGTAAAAAATTATAAGTTTTCAAGATAAGTAGTACTTTGCATTAAAGAACAATGTATAAAGAATAAGTATTCTAGCAAAGATTAGATGATAATAAAGTCGCAAGATACGACATAAAATAACAGGTTCAAAATATAGGTAATGATATGCACTTACCTTTGAAATATACGTATTAGAGAATTTTGAAATATTTATGGATTTTTATTTATTCTGAATATTACGAAGTCCGCACAATCGTGAAATTGTAATAGCAGGTAAATGTTTTTGCTGTTTTGATATAAGATGCGACTTAGACACCTCTACTGCAGTCTGCAATATACACGTATAAGTATATATATATATATATATATATATATATATATATATATATATATATATATATATATTCATCGTCATTCGTCGCGCCAATAGTGTTTGAGGCATTGAGCTGAGCACTGCTCTCAAATACTTATGATGAATGATGATATTTTATAAAATAAAGCATTAAAGTATAAATGCGAATATAGCATTAAAAATATGAAAATGGAATGAAATCGCATTTTTTTGACTACATAATATTTTTATCAGAAATTAAAAAAGATTGTGATACATTTTTGATATTTTTTAGATGGCGCTCTGAATGCCGCGAAAATTAAAACACGTAAAAGCCATTTTAAACTTTTTTTAAAAACGTCGCTCTTAACATTTTTTAAGTATGTAAAATTTTCAAAGGTAAAGGGAGTCACACAATACCTGACAAATGTCTCTCAAAGTAAAAAGAATAGTAAAATTGTTCTTTATAATCATATATAGATATATGGCGCGCAGACGCAATAGCACATAAAGGTTGGCTACAGTAGAAAAATTTTGCCGGTTGACGTTACATGAGTGCCTGAACAAAAGAAGCCGCGAGTAAAAACATACATACAACAGACCATTACTTGCCTTAATCAATATCACAAAAATTATTTACATTAAAATAAAAGCGTACAAGTGAAAGAAAATCCTATTTAAAACTCGTTGGTTCACAATCAAGTGCACATGTTGTCTTTCAGCGGATTCTAATACATGCTGAGATTCATCAATCCAAAGTCTGTCCTACTTTTTCATCGTGGTTTGAATCTAGTACAAAGGGCAAAGGTTCTTACAAAGAATCGACATCAGTTGCAGGCTGTGGTTACAGCACACGCTTTTTCAAAGAACTTCAAGGAGGCTCTAAACATGCCGCCAAAACGGGGTCGTCCACCTAAGGTTATTCATTTATTTTTCTTCCATCACAGAGAAGCTCGTTCACTTGTTTTTTTTTATTTATTTATTTATTTTTTTTTTGACATTGTTGATTTTATAATTTTATGCATCAAAACTGAATTTTAAGTCATACATCATCCAACACTAAAAAGTCACATATTATACATAAATACTTTTGTTCCAGGCTAAAGGTGAAACCAAAACTTCCAAAAAACCAGCTGAAGAAAAAAAAATATCAAAAAAAACTAAGAGATCAGAAGTTGAAAATGATGAGAATGGAGCGGATGAGCCTGCCCCAAAAAAAGCAAAAACTGAATCCAAATCAGAGCCAAAGAAGTTGATGAATAAAACTGAGTCCAATTTAGATGAAATCAACTTTGATTGTGAGAAAGTCAATGCTGATGGAGAAAAATATAATATTAAAATCTGTACATGGAATGTTTCTGGGATTAGGGCGGTACTAAAGGTTGGTATATACATATAGCATTTTATTGATGGTTTTTATTGTTGCTGAATCTTCATGTAAAATTTTTTATTGCAGAAAAATGGTATGACATATTTAGAAAGAGAAGATGCAGACATTATAGCTCTTCAAGAAACAAAATGTGAAACAAAGAAAATACCCGATGAAGTAAAATTGAAGGGATATACTCGATACTTTCTTGACAGTAAGTTTCCAAATTAATAACATTATTGTAATTTTATAGGCAGCAAAGCTGAAAAATAATATTAAAATTTGCTTTTAGGTAAGAAAGCTGGATACTGCGGAATGGCGTTATACTCCAAAAAAGAACCTATAGATATCTCTATGGGTTTGGATGAAGAATTTGATGATGAAGGAAGATTAATAACTGCTGAATATGAAAATTTTTATTTGGTTAATGTTTGTAAGTACTCACTTTGTTATTTGCAAATTATTTTACTTTCTACTACTTTAAGATGAAGAATTGAAAATTTATTCTTTTTAGATGTTCCAAATGCTGGAAACAAATTGGTAACTCTACCAAAGCGTTTGAAGTGGAATGAAGCATTTAAAAAACATATTCAAGATCTGGATAAAAAGAAGCCTGTTATCATTTGTGGTGACATGAATGTAGCTCATCAAGAAATTGGTATTATTCTGATTACTTAATATATTCAGTTTCATGTTTCTGAATTAAAGACTTAAAATTGAAATATTGCTCATTATAGATTTGAAAAATCCAAAGACAAACACTAAAAATGCTGGTTTCACTAAAGAGGAACGAGATGGAATGACAGATTTTCTGCAGGCAGGTTTTGTTGATACATTTAGGCTTCTTTATCCAGATAAGACAGATGCCTATACATTCTGGGCATACTTCAATAATGCCAGGAGCAAGAACATTGGCTGGTAAGACAAATAAAAATTGTTCTATTTATTACAATATTAATTTCAAAATATGAGCTTCATAAATATTATACTTACAGGAGATTAGATTACTATATTGTGTCAGAAAGGATAAAAAATAAAGTATGCGATGTAGTGAACAGGGATCAAGTATTTGGAAGTGACCATTGTCCTGTTGTATTTTATGCAAATCTTTGAGAAAATTGAATTTTCTCTATTATAATTCAAAACAAGAATAACTTTTTTTGTAAAAAACATTTCTATTTATGAAACCTCCTTTTTAATTTTATACATATATAAGATAAATAAGTGTAATACATTGCGTTGCAACTGTTTTTGTATACAACTACTTGATTAATAATATAACATTTACAGCGTAAATCAACTTATTTTACACATTAATTAATGATACTCGATTTGAATAACTTAGTCTTCTCCAGCAGGAATGGCATCTTCCAACCTTTTAATAAATTTCACTCTAAGTTCGGTCACATTATCATTTTTCAGCTGATCTTGAACAAACCAAGCAGCAACTTCCATCTGTACCATTTCACATGCACCTCGTAATACTCCAGGTAATAAATTACAGTACTTTAAGCTTAGGCAATGATCCGGCAGTTCAACAAATTCAGTAAGTGGATTCGTTTCAAAGCACAGAGAAAACTCATCTCCGGTGACACTCCAATTAGTAATTGTTGGTGTAATACCCAAAAATATTTTGAAACCTGTTTGAATTTTGTCTGCTGTGTCTTTGAAATCGTAACATCTTCCTGAACCTGTCCGAGCCAAAAAATCTTCAATTAAACGGATTCCCATATTGTAACCCATTCTTTCTAACTGTTTATTGACGTCGTCTACGTTTTCATAATCTTTCAGCAATTGAGCTACCAGAGCCCCATATGTGAGTGTGAACAATTCCGAATTCTAAAAAATAATTAAAGCATGGCAATTAAATATAAATAACGTTCAAACTTGAATACATTCCGTTCACCGCAACAATATACTATCAAAAAAACTCACGACTTTCTTAGCATCTAATCTTGTTCCCGTTCTTGACATTGTAGAAAGGGTATTTCTTTATTTGGTAAAATATTAATCTAAGGAATGTACTATGTACACAGAAACAAAATTATAATCTGCAGTTTACAACTTCTGGCTATGTCTATGCTTCTGGTTCTGACAATTAAAACATAACCAAATCGTGACAAACGCGTAGTAGCCTACTAGTGGCTTTGCACAGAAAGTGTATATATAGGTATAGGTAGTAGCATGATATATGGTGGGTGGTTACTACTTCTTGGTATAGGTTAGGTTAGGATAAGTAAATATTGCGGACAACTCTAGCAGATACTGCAGTGCAGATCATGAAATTATAGTGAAAGCAGTTTATGGCAAAAGAAACTATTTGTTAAATAATCCCGTCATGTTTGGCAACAAAAAAAATACTTTGCCACCGAGACCCAAACCTCCGGCTGTTGAAGAAATTTTGGAGGATTTAACAAATTCGGAAAATAAAGATGATGTGGCCTTTAAACTTTTGGCTCAAGGTAAGTAACGTTTATGAATTTTTCGAACTATAGTTTGAATAGTATTTAATACTTAGATACATTTTCGAAATTCCATAGTAAAAAGAATATTTATTCTTTTATTGAAATCTAAATTTAGTTAATGTTAAGTTAATACTCAATATTGTTATTACCAATTTAATGATAATTCGATAAGGTTTCAATATGCAAAATATTTTAATAGTGAATTTGTATTTAATATAATAAGTTTACTATTTTTTAAATTTAGAATCAGCATACAATGACAGCAATGCTATAACAGCAGAATTAAATGATTTAAACAATGTGTATGAAAAAGTTAAAACCTACCTTGATGTCAACAAAGAGTTAAAAATATTGAGAGATTCTATAAATGAAAATGAAGAGCAACTGCAGTCTAACGTGAAAGATATGATTCAATTAACAGAAAATATTAAAGAACAAGCTCAGGCAGCTTTAGTCCAATAAGTGATATTTTTGGTTTTATTATAAGACAATTGTTATTTAAGTTAATTGGGTTATCTTTAATTAAAACCATTTTTTGTAAATATGAAACAAAAATAAAGTAAAACGGTACAGTTAAAATGAATACTAGTGTAATAAACATCAATAAATCCATTTTATTTTTCATCATCAACATATAAACTTTCATTATAATCTATAATCCAAAAATAATTGTTATAAAACTACAGTTAAGTTAACCATGTCAAGTGACATGATGTAAATCGTGTGGCAGGTTATCAAATCGCAGAGCTGGATCGGATAGGTAAGCACACCATGTGAAGCCTGGAGGGTAGCCTGTAAAGTTGTATTTTATTGAATTATAAATTTCTCAAGCAAAGCAAATAGAAATAACACAATTCATAGTAAGTTTTTATATTGTTTGTACTTATTTATTTTTTTTTTAAACTTCAAGTTCTTTGAAATACTCACACATATTCAAAACCCATATAACTCTTATGCATTCAAACTGTGTAGATTGTAGAGAAATGAAAGTTGTGCCACCTCCTTTGTCCAGCTGCGTGCAATTGATTGTTAGTTAAACTTTATATGATATGAGTATTGGTTAGACGGGAAGTGAGAAGCCAGAATTTTGCATACCAAATATACTTAATTTTTATTTAGTAAAGCTTTTAATGTACTATTAACCCAATTAACAATTTTAAGAAAATAATTAAAAAAATATTAATACTAATCATTCGCTGAGATGATAAACTTACATGTGTGCTTGAAGTACTATTCAGATAATCATTAGGTCCACTGAAAATTTTTGACAAAGGATACAAAGGATACTGGATTACTGACATGTGTGCAGGAATACCGATTCAATTTAACTTGAATCGAATAAAACAGACGCAATCAATAACATATTGGTGACTTAGATATGTTTGTATTTATAAAAATATATGAGCAAATATAATAATCACAAATATAATTGTAACAGTAAGTGTATGGATATTCTCATCAAAACAATAACAAACATATTTTTGTTTTGAAAAATCAATGACTAACTGTTTTGCATCTGTAAGTGCACTTGTTTTACAAATAATTTATTCATCAATGTAGCTAGCTATTTTTTAGTTACATGACTTTTTTTCTATTTTTCTATATAAAACTCTTCATTTTAAACTTTTCTTAAGTATTCATTTCATATAAGTACAAAAATTAGTTTGTAGCATATACAAATATTTTGGTACATACTGTAAAACAGTTATAAATTTTTGAAGGACGGATTTCACAGATACAATGTATGTTATTTATCTACTAAAGCAAAAGCATATTATAAAGTAAAATGTAAATTATAATCAATTTTTCGGAATAGAATAAATTATTGAAGTTCAAGTTCATTACTATTCTCATATTATTTGTTACTTGATTATATTGTTAACAAATGCAATTTAGTTATAATTTACATTTTTTATTAGTTACAAAAACGATTGCAGGCAAGAAGTAAATATTATAATAATAATATCAAAGTTAAACTAAATTGCATATGTATGTGTAATAATACTAATAAGTACTACTCTAAATATATTAAAAATAAACTAATGATAAATTTTCTGTGTGTTATTGTGTTAGTACAAGTTAAAAACAGTTAAAAATAATATATTTGCAGTAGATAGTAAAAAAATTCGATTAATTAAATGAAGTTTTGTTTCTGAGTCACCTTTAATTCTTCTACGAGTACAATTCAAATTCTACGGTGCTATAATAGAAGTATAACCATTGTATAACGATATTGGTGACTACTATATATGTATGTACAAAAAAGTAATATATATGCTGGAAAAAAAATCTTTTTGTGATAATGATTGAGTACGTTCACCTTCTATGTATATATTTTTTTTAGATCTCTTTGTTGACGTTTTTAATGAATATCAGTCTCACGGTTAGACATATTTATTTATTTATAGAATAATACGTTAGATAAGAAGATAAAATTATTCAAAAAATGTTAAAATGACTTGAGATTTTGAGTACAAAGTATGTCAGTGTAAACTATAAAGCATATTGTGCAAAATTAGTTTTGATTTAATTTGATTGGTTAATGTTTTATCACAAAGCGAAGTCCTTTTGGTTAAAATTAGCGTGATGAAATTATTATCAATCATAAGTTTGTGCTACATCACATAAATATATTTATGCACAGACAGTCAAATAATAGACAGAATTATCATGTTAAAAAAAGCCAAAGAAAATTTTTGAAAAATTGTTAAGTAACATTTTTTACATTAGTTCTCAATAGTTCATAATATTACACAATTCCCAAAAACCATCTGTAAAATAGAATTAATTATACAATAGAATATTGCAGACACACTTTGAACACACTTGCCATATATGCTAGAGATCATCCATTCCTTTCAAGATTCGACGTACTAAATATATCAGTAAAAGAGAATTCACCAGAAAAAAATATATTCGTCATCGTCGTGCTATAGCTTTGAAATTAACAATAGCAAAAGTATATATATATATATATATATATATATATATATATATATATATATAT
>QLSS01000003.1:3307038-3393088 GCA_024372645.1 Trichomalopsis sarcophagae
TATATATATATATATATATATATATATATATATATATATATATATATATATATGTATGTATATATAAGCTGAAATCAGTTCACCCACATGAAAAATATACACAAAAAATCTCTTGATTGCATAACTTTATAAATTCACCATCATATATAAATATTTGTAAAAAATATCCGTATAAAAACGAGTATTGTTGTCGTACAATTTGATTCCTTTTAAGGCAGCTATGGGCGAACAGAGTTTTGCTTAGATTCTCTTCGGTTTATACTATTTGCTATAAGTACCTACGTCATTTGTTAAGTATTTATTTATCATAATAAGTAGGAATGCGCGATGAATCAGATACATTAGCGAAAATTACAAAATCCCTTGCTGGCGTTAATGCATTTATGGAGAGACTTTTGACAAACGAGAGCGTGTGCGAGAGTCGTTTGATTTTACGCGATATACTAATGTAACGTAATAACGTTAATGTAACTAACGTGAGTATAATGACTCGTAATTTAGACGTACATCTTGTGCGTAAGCGAATGTGCACCGAAATAACTTATTTTTAAAATTTCAGATCAAATAATTTCCACGTCAAAAAATCATAATTAATTTTGTTTATACCAAATGTTCATTCATTGGTTAAACGTGTCTATAACAAAGAATAACGATTCGCGTTCATAGAGATTTAAATAATTATGTTTAACGATAACGTTATTCTGCTTGATAGATTTTATCAGAGTGATACTGGGCGAGTGTACCGTCAGAAGTCAATTTTTTTCATATAATGTGTAAAAAAATCGACTATACAATTCTACGATAAACTAAACATTTCAATTTGAACAATGAATAAAACGGTTCCTCGCCTAGCTCTAAGCCGTGAACTAAATGATAACAGCAGTAGTTACAGAATCTCGAAGTGTAGTAGCTAGCAGAAAAAAGTATCTAGCCGCACATAAGTATTGCAGAGGCCAATATAAGTATCATCACTCGAAATCAAAATTTGGCATTTTGAAAAAGTTACACAAAGTTGACTTGCCTTTGGGCTTGTACTTAAGGTGTTCTTCAATGAATTGACAAGGGCAGCGAGCGGAGATACAGTGACGAGGTGGCTGGACCGAGATCCCGATCGAGTTGCGCCCGTTGCGCTCCTGCGAGTCGACGGCCAGGGCGAGCCTGTGCCGCACGAAATGATGCGACCAGCGCAACGCGTACCTCAGCAACAGCAATTCCGCCCGTTCCTGCCAACACACACATTACAGGCTCCTTTACATAGGTACTTGCTGCAGACTTTTTCTGATTTCATTTTTGCTTTCCGAACATTTCTCTTTTCATCGATGAACATACGCGAAGCTTCAGATCTTGAAAGCTTGGAATTCAAGTGATTTCAAGCTCTGAAACTCGCCTATAGAGTTACAATTAGATATGGATATTTTGAAAATTATTAAATATTAAATAAAATGCTTCTGGCCCTTTTGCCGAGTGATGCTGCCGGTGCGTTCTTGATGCTTTGGAGTAATGCGACGATCCACGACAATTTGCTGATTTTAGAGTATATATAATAGAGCATTTTCATAAACGTTAATTGTACGTTTAAAAATACAGACATACATTGATCGTACAAGGTGGAAATGTAAATATGACGACGGGTCTATAACGTAAATACATATTGACATTTGCATGGTAAGCACGCAAATGACTTATTTACAATTGCAGATAAAAAAGCTTTAAAAATAACTCGGATAACGTGTGTCAAATGCGCTATTATATACACAGTCAAGGGCAGAGGAACTAGTTAAATAATAAAGTATCGTGGCATCATTGTAGAGAAATAGAAACTCTTTATTTTCTTGATTTTCTAGTCTAATTAAGTTGAAGATTTTAAAACTACAGGAATTTTTCCGCGACTTTCCTTGCTGACTTCGTCAGGGGAGAAAGTCCACGTTTCTCGACATATGCAGCACTCGATACAGTTCAACATACCGTTAAGCTTTTACTAAATAGTTTCTCGTCAACGTCATTTAAAATTACAATAAAGATATTCCATAACAACACATTTAAAGTCTCTTTTGGACAAAGAGACCTTCATATACATCGCACAAAATTCGTGTGTAACAAGTATTTATAATATCATGCTCTTTGAAAATTTCATTTTGATTTCAAAAATGCTACGCAGTAATGGACGGAATGTTATACAGTTCTCACTCGTTAAAAATCGTTTGGATCTAAAAGTTTAAAAAATTTATATTGCGTCATACGAAATATCGTACGCTGAAATTCATCAATTCATTTTCTTATTATACATATACACGTAATGTAAAAATAGTAAGTACATTCGTTTGAATCACTTTCCTCGATTGCTTATGATTATGAATTTCTCCTTGCTCCTATACCAAGAGCTAATTGCTGTGAGAAGGATTAATCCCCTTCGAGCTTAATTTGTTAATAGTTGAAGTATTTAAAAATATATACCTTATTTGTGTAAATTGTAAAATTTTTGTTATACAAAAATATCTCTTTGTTAACAATGTATATAGTAGTACTTTTTTAAGTACAATACTCATATAAATACGTAGTGTACATTATTTTGCAATAACAAAACAACAATATGGAAATAAAAATAAAATCAAAATGTTTTAAAAACCTTACCTATACTTATACTAATTTAAGAAAACGCGTACTTTTTGTAAAACAAGTTTTGATTAATAGCGTAATCACTCTAGAACCCACACCTCGATATTAATATTATGAATCATCGATTCGCTCACCGAAACCAAATATTTGCACAATTGCTCGTGGAAAAAATATTGAAAATAATCAGCACTAGAAAAACTGCGCGAAAAGTTGCACAATATGCTACGAGGAGAAACAAGATCGACGTGTTGATTTTTAAAATTGAAAGGAAAAAACATTGGAATGCTCGTTAAATTCTTGCGAGTCTTGAACAACGTAACCAAAAATCAAAGTTTTAGTAATCATCGTAAGTACACCTATACACCTATATAGTAGTACCTGTTTTTACGACTCGTTAGAGATAGCTATAGCAGATAAGACTGTCTTATAAATTCTCCACAAGGTTGTACAATAAGAAACCCATTGAAAAAAAGGAGAAATGTAAGTACATTAATTAGAATGCGAAACGCGTGTATCGCATTACCGAGCAATAAAAGCATTAAATTTGATGTATTGAATTACTCTTAAAGTGGGCGCAGCCGTGTTTCTGGCCAACTATAAGAATATTGGAAAAAAATTACTATGTATGTATGTACATATAAGTACATATTGTGTGTATTTATACTTTCATTTATGCAGGTAAGAAAAAAAGGCATTTCCCATCCTACTCTTCGATCTCTCGCGCTTTCTCCATCCAGTCAAACCGCATGTTTGCTCTTGTATTATTCATCCAAGAGCCGGCGTTTGCGGAAAAAGTCAAGTATTATGCTGCAGTCTCGTGCGAGATAAGATACAATAAATCAATGTTTTTCGCTCTCTCGATTAATCAAATTTACAGCTGCACTGTATTGCTTATAAAAATACATACGCGATTACGTAAGATCTGGAATTTCTAGCGATGTATAAATAGCGCAGCGGTCAAGTGCTAGCGCGATAAATGAAATAACCAACGTAAACAGTTGTATGCAGCACAAGGCAGTTTCTCCGCAAACGTCGCTCGTATACCTATACGTCTCGCAGTCGTCGATGTGACAATCGGTCATGCCTTAAATGCCCCTGTCTCTGAGGAAACTACTCCACGAGGGACAGAAGTCTCGGCCTTGGACGTGGGTCTTATTACGCAACCATTCCTCAATATACTGGCAAGGGCAGAGGCCGGAGGACAAGTGCCGGGGCGAAGAAGGATTTCCACCTTCCTCGTCGACCGTCCAGTCGAGACGCCGGCGCAGGTAGTCCTTAGCCCAACGTTGTGCGTAGCGGCAGAACACTTGCTCGCTTTTGGTCTAATTGGTCGTCGGCACAGATCATAAACGTTTTAAATAGATCAGACATTGGCATTCATTAGCGCTTCTGTCGTTCGGGATATATGTAATTTGTGTTGCGTGGAAGGAATTCAGCGCTTCAAAATAACACAAGTCTTCGTTGCGCTCGTAATGATAATTGTAATAACTACATTGAATCAACAACGCAATGAATCCTTATATTTTTTTGGATGCAGGCCCTGTGTTGAATTTTAATTTAATTTTACTCGTTGTCCAGTGAATATTATTGAAAACTTTGTAAAAACACGTATCCGCGTTTGCATTCTTATGGTGATTACTTCAGAACTTCAAGTCTAAACTCGATTGTGAATAAATTTGCAAGATCAAAAGAAAATCAACATAAATCAAGCGCATTAAAAAAAAAAAAAAACATCAACTACAGAACTTGATTTCTCGAAACGTGTGCGTAACTTTGAAAAGTAAAATGCAATTATACACTCTATCTGATAACGGATATTTATATATATATATATATATATATATATATATATATATATTTACTGGACGAAAGTGCATGCAGAAAAATGACAGTCTAGCGCTGACGATTAGTACGGGACAAAAGCGATTTAAATAATGCAATGAAGCTTTATGTAAGTAATTCACAAACCTGTTTACGCGACACTCGCGTAGTGGTAGCGCCTTGAATGACGATGTCACTGTCATCAATGTCCATGCGTTGCTGCAGCTCACGCTGACGTCGCGATCTCGAGCTCTCGTCGTTACTGATTACTCTTCCTTCCCGCTCCTCGCGCTCAATTACCTCTTGTAATTTTTTCTGCAAAACACACACACAGACACACAGTGGTTAGAAATCAAATTTAGAATAGCTAGTTTTAAACTAGTTTGTTGTTCAACTTTCTAAATATATCGTACATGTTTTGATGTTAACCAAATGTGTTACTCAAACTGACTGTTATAGGTAAAACTTGTCGCAGGAATAAGTGTCGCGATTGTATACCGAGAATTAGTTGTATATCACTGACGCATATCATCAAACGGTGCGCGGGACGGTAGCTGGTGAAATGACGCGAATGATGAGATCATTTTAAACGGTATAAAAGTTTTCTGATAACATCTAAACCAGTTTTCAAGGAACAATTCATAGACATACTTGATTCTTCCTACTAAATGTTGAAATATTTTACAATTAAAAAATATGTTACTTACGATGCAGTCAGTGGTGTCAAAATATATGAAGCATAAATTAACTTTGTGACATGATATCTTTCCTCTGTCATCAAGGCCGAGAATAATTTTATGCCGAAGTAGATGCTTATTGACTTGAGCCATGCACTTCTCAAGGTTGTGATTTAATTTGATTTTTATGAACATGCATAAAAATATGGCAGCAGCATTTAGGACCAGCCACATGACTCCTAGACCAAACAATGTAAGTCCAGTTACTCCAGAGAACAGTAATCCTAATAAGATCACGAATGCGGTGAATATCCATACTACAAGGATCCTCTTGTAACAAATATTGTACATGTTGAATCTAACGTCGTTTACAAGAAGCTCCATTATGTGCACATAATCTTCAACTGTCAGCTGCAGGACAAACAGGAAAAAAATTTATTTGACATGAGTTTATTCCTTAAAAATAAAACAACACAAGCACATTTGACGTGAGAAATCAAAAGTACTCACCGTTAGACCTTGTGCCATCAATTCTTCAGGTACTAGTTCTGGACGAAACCTAGCTGGAGTTATCCAAGGCCACTTAGTGTTTACCGGTAAAAGAGTAACAATAGTATCGCCGTTGGCAAAGCCTTGCCTAATATTACCAATAGGGGTACTTATGACATTTCTGCCATTGGAGGCATCGCGCAAATCTATAGTTTTCAAGGAGGCACTTTTTGGATTAAAAACACCTGCTGCAGAGGGCTGCAGGTTATGTTCTGGGATTTCATTTGTCACTGAACGATTCATCCCAGAGCGATCTAAATTGATTTGAACCGAATTGGTTGCAATAACAGCTCCACTATAATTGTCATTCTTCTTGTGCTCTCGCTCTCCTGGATCCAAGGATTTGTTGATTTTACTGACATCTACTGTCACAGATGAGTCTGGTTTGATGAGAGCTGGAATGTTTGTTTCTGGCTTTTCTCCATGATCAGCTTTCTTTGGGGTAGAGGAAGCACCTGGGGTTGCTTCCTCCTCGAACTTGACCCATTCTTTAGTTTGTACACCGGGTGGTGGAATGGCAGCTGCATGGTCAGTGGAATCTTCTGTCGTTGGCAAGCTCATGGTTTACACCTCTAGAACAACCAATCAATAAGTTTTCAATTAGTTGTTGCGTAGTCAAGCACGAGAATTAAAATTGAAGATATTACGCTTCAAATGAAATATGGACTCTTGCAATTACAGAATAAGACATAAATCAATAAACACTTGGTTGGGTGTAATTTCAGCAACTCAACCTATCATCCTGTATACAAAAGTAAACAAGGCTAAAATTAGACCTGTGCCAACACAGTGGGACAGCGTTAGACGGAAGGCACACACTTGAGTATTATAGCGTCCACACAAAAATCAATCAATCAGAAACACTTCCAGTACTAGGACCGTCTGCGAAAAGGGCAGAGACAGAAAGAGAGAGAGAGAGAGAGAGAGAAAGAGAAAGCCTGCTTCCAGTGGCAAGTGCTCCGCATACTAGTAGAGCTTCAAGACAGCTGTCTCAATCAAGCAAGAAACCAGAGCTAATAGGAGTATATAGCGACGACATGCACACACAGCTGCACACGCGAGTTATGCGTATATAGAATCGCGCGACTACGCGCCAAGAGAGTCAATAACCACGTATGTAGTCTCATTGATTGAATCACGAGCAATAACACGACGAGTAGAACGCGAAGCCAGAAGGAAGTATTGGGGAGAAGAGAAATCTCCTGCACACACGCCTACGTGTACTTGGGGAGACTCGACGATGATGCATCCGATGTGCTACTCGATATAAAAAGGCCGGCGCTTCCTTTCCACCGACCGTACATATATACTTTTTCCTCGCTCACCGATCGTCAACCTCTCTCGCAGGTGTGTGCGTGCATACTTATACGAGCGAGCGCCGATCTCTGAATATCTCGCGATAATACGATATTATTAAATATAGGTACAAATACGGCCTGGTATGCGTATACGGTAACATCGGTATATATGCTGCGGAAGGAAAGAATTAGCGCGCACGTTATCGGACCAGTCGGAAAACAAACACAAGGCCTCCCCGCGCGCCGATCACGAGCTTTTATCGGATAGCAGGTAAAACAAAATCATTAATATTTCGCCGTATGTGGAAAGTGACCTGCAGGCACGCGCGATACCAAGGTGTGTTCCTCGCGTTACAGGTACGTACACGTCTTCGGCTGAAATATAAACACTAGATACTACACTTATACACAGCCATAAGGGACACAAAGTGCGAGAGGATAGTTGGAGGATATAATGAAACGGTTGAACTCACCTGCGTTATTGGCTCGCGGTCGGCCGTCTCTCATGACAGCGTGTTCAGATTGTGCAGGGCGATGTCGCGCGGCGTCGCACATACGCGAGCAGCCAGTGCGTGTCTATACACTTAGCGATGGGGCAGGGAGGAGCCGCTCTATACTCCTATACCTGCTCGCGCGAGGAGTAGGAGGAAGAGGTGCGCGAGTATATACTGGTATACATATATAGGCATAGCCGTATATATAGGTATTACATATATATACGTATATGTGTATATATATAGTTACGCGAGTGTACCTGCGCGACGACGGCGGTGGCGCTTCTCCGCGGGCTCCTACTTTTTCCATTTTGGAGCACTATAAAGAGTGTACGATATTATGATGGATTGCCGTGCGGGCGCGTTCGAATTGAGCGCATATATATATATATATATGTTGTGTGTACATATTGGAATTGTGTACCTATATATAGGTATTAACATATGATATTATAGTTAGCTGTGGTTTCTCTATCTGGTTAGAGATTTTTAAACGACTTGCAATGAAATATGAGAGGCGGTGCGCTACATATTGTTATAACCGGGTACGGGTTAATGTAAATAACAACACGTTATTTATAAAAGCGCAACTTAAACTCAAACTCTCTTTATTCTAATCGTACACGACTAAGCTCATCAGCTGTCACGATCAGACTGACTGTAAACAATAACATCCGCGCCGACGTCGTTGATCTCGTTGCTAGGTCGCTATGCGCGATTCTTGGTGTTGGAATCGCGCAACATTCAGGCTCGGTCACAACAATATCGAATTGAATTATAGTTGCCTGCATCAACCGTCGATCGAATTTTAAAAGTTGAACGGATCATAATATAGTTAAACATGAAAATTATTATCAAGAATAATGTATCGAACGAATCCTGGAGATAAAATCGACGAGGTTCGGTCAAGATCTGCACACTATTCGAATTCCAGTAGAAGCAAAGATATTTCTTCACTGCGAGATGTATAGCGGCGCTTGTATATAGCTGAACCGATAAAATTTGCATAAATTCAAGTGATACACGACTTTCCCGCGTAAATATATTAAGCTTTCAAGCGCGCCAAATGCCACTATATATATATATATATATATATATATATATATATATATCATCGGTGCGTAATCATTAATAGTTTAATACGGGTAATATAAATCAATTGTGCACATCATGTTTCGATATTTTAATTTTATTTTCATTGTTCCTTTCATAATTATTTAAAAAATAGTATTGGCTTTTTGTAACGAAATTCATAATTTCATCACAATAAACATATTTCTATATTATGCGGATACATATTATTGAATTTATACATGCAATAAATCAATAAAATCTTTTTGTCAATTAAAATAAAGAGTTATACGTATCGATTAAAATAACTAAAACCTTAAACTGAGATTATTAAAGCAACTTATAAGACATTCGTTGAAATGTTTAACTTGTTAATTATTTATTTAATGAAATTCCTACGGAATCATACCCAATAAATATAATTACAAAAAATAAATCTCATCACGTTGGCATCCGACGTGTCAGACGTAAAGCAAATATTATTTTTCACATTTTTCGCGACAAATAATTACGAATACTGCACAGCACATATTCAATAAAAATTTATTTGTTCATTATTCCATTGTCTCTCTTTCAATAACCATCTGCTTTCTCGGTAACAATTCAATCTTGTTCTTTTTCACATATCCGTTTTCGAAAGATTTTTTATGAAACTCTTTCTTGCAAAAGTTTCTTGTAATTGCAGGAGCCCACAAACGTTATTACGTATTTAACAAATAATATATGCACAGTATTGACCATCAGGCGTATTTATGTTAATGGAATGGAACTTTTGAATAAGGACATATCGCAAAGAAATACTTTCTTATGACGACGAAAAAATAT
Source organism: Trichomalopsis sarcophagae (assembly GCA_024372645.1). Taxonomy (NCBI): domain Eukaryota; kingdom Metazoa; phylum Arthropoda; class Insecta; order Hymenoptera; family Pteromalidae; genus Trichomalopsis; species Trichomalopsis sarcophagae. The sequence goes on from QLSS01000003.1 coordinate 3,316,390, forward strand.
CGTCTACAGTTTAACACCGTATTTTACATGTTTCCTCACATCAGTTCAATGGTCATCAGTATATGTATATTTATAATATATATTAAAAAAGTTGTTTATCCTACAGCAAAAATATGCCCGATGTTAGTTGTTTTCCATATTAAGACTTTGTATACAATAAACCATAACAAACATATACTTTCTTATTATCCTCATGTTAACATTTTTGTTATTTCATTCAGAATTTCAGAAAGTAGTGAATTATTATCACTTTTACCCTCGATCACCAGTGTATTTGTTGTCGACTGTAAAAAAATCAATAAAAGATTACGGTTAATATTGTCAAATTCTCAATAAAAAAAATCTTATCTATACACTTACATTTTGTTTTATTAAAAGGCAGACATGGTGTCCCTTAAGGGATTGTCCATACAATGAAGCCGTGTCATCTATGTGTTCAACTAATGTAAGATTGCATCCAGCGCAAATGTTCTTCAAAACGCCTTCGAAATCTTTGCAAGCTGTGACTTCGTTTCTCAACTTGTGTAAAAGTTGACCACTTTTTAATAACTCGGTAAGGATGTCGTTATGCGAAATCCGACCAACGATAAAACTGCTGCATGGTAAACGTAAAGTGAAATCCAGTTTTTCGTGAATTGTGTCGTTAGAGCCCTGTACCATGTACGTTAAAGTACCCCGAAGCTTCTGGGCAAAAGTTACATCAGACACTAAAATTCCAACATGTGCTTCACTAGAACTTGAAGGTAGTAGTTGGAAATTCATTTTAACTCCATCTTCATCTTTTAGCTGTAACGTGAATTTATTATTCATAAATTATAAATTAAAAATATGAGAATTATTTTCTGATCATGATTTAAAATTAAAAGTATAGCATACCCTTCGTTCTAGTTTTAAAGCTGCGCTATCCATAACGTTAAATACCAATTCCTTTACTATGCTGTCCGATTTATTTATAAATGAAATTAATAAAATTATTTTACTCGTGTCATGTTCTAATTGTTTGATTTCATAAAGCACTTTTACAGTCTTATCTTGAGCCAACTCTTTACAAGAAGCTGGTGGTGGTTGATTACAAACATTAGTTTCAGTGGTATCAAAGTTGAGTTCTCTACTTGGCAAAATTTCTTTAGAAGGTGTGGAAATTCCGGCAGTTTCTTCGTAATCTTGGTTTCCCTTATTTTTCTTACTCTTGCCTTTTTTTAACTTCTTACCGATTTTTTCATAGTTTGCGTTACCCTCTTTCTCTTGGCTTGTATTCTTTACTTTCTTGCGTTTGGATTTTTTGCTTTCGACGGTTTTCTCTTCTACAAAAGGTTTTTCCGTTTTTTCTTCGTCTTCTGACTCAACAACTTTCAGTAAATCAACATCTTGATTACTTTTCGATTCGCTGTTGCTCTTGCGTTCCTTAGGGCTACTTTTTTTCTTTTGTTTTTTGTGACTCTGAATATTGAACAAAATCAAATAGTTTAATAAAAATTAAAATTATGAATCGATTTACGCAATTAGAAAATCACTTACTTTTTCTGATTTTTTAACAGTCTTATTAGGAGTATCTTGAATTATATGGACATCCGGTAATCGATGCTGTACTGTAGGTAAACGTTCGTCCTCTCGTAGAGGCATATCAAGATCAATATTTAGAGCTCGATGAGGATCATTAACATCTTTCGTGTCGTCATTGTCGCTATCACTTAGAGCGGCTCCCGGTGGCAATTCGCCGATTCCCTTATTTACAAGCTGAATCGGATACGAGTCGTCATCGTCCTCGGAACTACTCGATTTTTTGTCTACAAAGAAATATAAAATTAAATTTTAATAAACTATGTTTAATTATTATGTTATTAAAAACCTTATAAAAAGAATATTTACTCTTCTTAGATTTCTTCTTCTTGCTCGTCTTTTTGTGACGCTTTCTATCTGATTCGTCGACTCGATTCATATCGTAATATTTATTGATGGGATTTGTCACTTTTAACGATATCGGAATATCCAATTGGGTGATGGGTATGTTTTCAAAGTCTTCATCATTACCAGGTTTATCGTAAAATGAAATTTTCTTATTTGAAACTGTAGAGTTTTTCAAGTAATGTGGATTATTTTGTTGTTCTAATTTTCTTGCTTCACGTCTTATTTCTAACTCTTCCGCGGTAGGTTCATATGATAGACGCTTGTTATAATTATCGTTAACTTTTTCGGTTTTAATGAAAATATCGTTCATATCCATATCTTCGGAATCTGAACTTTCAGAAGGAGGATCATTGATCCATGCATCAAGATCCAAATCTTCTGGTATTGGCACCTGTAAATTATGTATATTTAATTGTGAATAATTTAATGTTTTTTTTTTGTTTAAATAAATCTTACCTTTCTTTGAGCTTTTGGAGCAACGGGATTCAATTCCCCAACAAAAGCCTCGGATATTTCTTTAGCTAAGCTTGGATTCTCAATCAAGCATTCAAGTAAAGCTATAGCAGAACTTGATCTTTCTTGAACTTCTAAATCACTACTACATACAAACATCAATAATTTTTCTTTTAGGTTAGCAATCTGTAAATTAAATAAAAATCATGATTTCGTTCTTAAAGCATTAAGTATATCGCGGCTACGAAAAATAGATAAAAAATATAATACCTGCTGCATTACATCTTCATCAGTCTCATCGTGTTTAATTAAAATAGCAGCTATTAATTTTAAGATATTATGGACGTAAACAGCTTGTATATGACCAGGCAAACTTGACACCTGTGGTTTAAGCATGGATTGCAATGTTGCCATTGGATCTTCCAACTCACTAGAAGCAAAATACGAATCATTAAGGTATAAGAAGTATTTCGAATATAAAAAAAAAAACAATCACAAGTGAATTACACACCTGGAGAATTCACCACATATCCATGCTGCTGCGTAAAGCACCTCAGACATTGTTGCTCTTGGCTGACCTGTTAGAAGACATGCATTTTCAAGTAGTATTGCACATTGTTGCACCGCATATTTTCTTATAGCTTGTACACGAATCGCGACATCTAATAATTGTGTTGCTATCAATTGGCCATGCTTGGTTCCTTCCATTCGCGTTAATTCAACAAGAACCGATATGTACCTGTGGAAAATGATATAATTTTGACATTTAGTTATGACTTTTAAATCCAATATCAAATAAATTTTTATGTTTAAATAAACCGTAATTGTTTATTACCATTCGAAACAAGTAATGAATTGATAACTATTTTGAGAGCATATCTGAATAATCTTCGATAGCAACTCGTCTCTGTAAGTTGTACCTTCAGCTTTATCCATGTGTACCATTAATTTCCTAACAATCTCAATTAAATTCTTCTTAGACACCATACCATAGAGTAAATCTAATGCTCGTAGCCTTATACTTTCATCTTTATCATCAAGACATTGCATTATCAGATCCTTATGTGCCTGCACACTTTTTGGATGAGTTTTTAAAATTTTAGACATTGCCAGTAATCCAAGATATTTAAGATTTTGATCCGAATCCTCAATGAGTATCCTTAATTTTTGTACACATAATTGAATTGAGTCAGAATGATTTGGCATACCTGACGATATTGAAATTAATACCGCTATGACTGTATTGATGCATTCGTAGAGTAAAGACATAGCTGATGTGCTAAATTGGTGTAACATAAATGGCATTAACAAATTTAATATAATCAACATGTTAGATAAAATCATTAACTTCCATCAAATTTAAAATTCTGCTACATTTGCATTATCAACTAATAAGTATATTTTAGTTTTTCTAACATATATAGAGCATGAAATATATGTTCGAATACTACATTATATAAGCAATATGTAGTTAGAATTAAAGCATATTTGTGTTTTTAAAAATAATTTAAAAATAAATAAATTTTGCATATGTGAAATACCTGTGTATTAAATTTGTTAGCGGTTCTATCAATTTTTTGCCAAGCCTAGGTTCTAGAGGTGTCAAGGCGCCAAACTGTAAATGTTAAAAAATAGTCTGAGCTAAAACTAGCAAGTAATAATATTTACATTACAATAATTATCCTTTGATTTGTAAGGGCAACAAAGAAATAGCATTTTCTATTAAATATAGCTATTGTATAAGTTACTAAAACCAGATAAATAACATCACTACTATCATAAATTATATCAATCATCGCTAAAACCTTGATATCAGGTCAATTAGGGGCTGAGTCAATCGCCGGCCCATTTTTGGCTCGATCAGCGTTATTGTTGAGAACTAAGCACGCAAAAAGGAGAAAAAAACGTTTTACTCAGCCTATTCAATGAATTAACAGAATGAAGGCCAATTTTTGATTGACTAAGTTATAAAAGTAAAGAAAGAGTTTATAAAATTAAATTTTAAATTATTCAAAAAGAGGCCTGTATGTGATGTTAAAAATAAGAAAAAGAATCATTTGTTTTCCTTGTAAGTTCAAAAAATATGTAGTATGCATTAGGATAAGCAACATGAAAATCTCACCAATTTGATGATTTTGATGAGCATCCAATTATTCGTGGATGTGGTCATTAATTTAAAAAACACTGGTGCTAAACTTAAGTAGTTTTTTGGATTTTTCCTAGCTAATTCACAAACCACATTGACAGCTGCAGATTGCACTCCACTATCTGGATCTTCCAGCTTTTCCTTTAATCTAGGAAATGCTGGCCTTAGTGCCTCTGGGAATCTAAGGAACACTTTGTACATCATCAAAACTGCCTTCTTTCTCAAGTAAGGTTTTGTTGACGTCAATAAAGTCATTATATCATTAACCAAATCTCTAGCTAGATCTTGATTAACAAAACATGATAAACCACTTAAAGCTAGACCAGCGTCATATTGATTAGAACTGTTTAGATCTTTGCGTATCATATTGGTTGTTAACATCAGCAACTGCAAATTTTAAACAGAGATTTCATTAAAAATTTTTAAATGTAATCAATTATGTGATTTGCAGTCATTCAAAGTAAATATATACCTCAGATTCCAAGTGAAAGCTTTGACTAGCAGCCAAGTATCCAATCCTCTTGAAAGTGAATTTTGAAGATGACATGACTTCTATAATATTGAATCCAGCCCAGCTGATGTCATAGCCAAGCATTTGCAACTACAAATTAGAGAGTACAAGGTACATAAGCATATCTGATTGAGTACTAATCTCATGAATAAAGAAAACATGGATCTGCAATACATACATATGTGAGCTTTGCAACTGCATTTGCTTTGACTGCAGTATTATCTTGTCTCAGTTCTAGTTTGATTTCTTCCATACATTGTGCTATATATTTTGCCTAAAAATTAAAACATCAATTAATTCAATAATCAATGCACAAAGACACAAGTTTTTCAATAAAAGTACACATTGCAAAAGTATCATCTCATTTTTTCTTAAAATACTTTTAAACCACCATCAATGAAAAAGTCTTAGCATGACCTATAAATGAAAAATGTGCTCCAAAATAAAAATAGTCAAACATCTTCCTCATTCTCAATTTCTAAGGCTTTGCTATATAGGACAAGTAATTTAATCAAATAATTCGTGACTGTGCAAGATAGATAAAAAAGCCTCTCTCTCAAACGTAAATCCACGAGAGTCCCGAGAAAGTATTTTTAACTGTCCAGCATTTTTCTGAAAGCATCGAAACCGCAGGCAAAGATTGTTCAAAAAATATGTTGTATGAAGGAGGGTAAGACGAGGCCGGCGATCATGCGAAAAAAATCGAACGTCTCGGCAAAAAATGAAGCCGAACACCGATCGAAAAAAGTCAAAGACGACAAGTGCGTAAAGTGGTGTCAAAAAGCTGGGAACAAGTCGAGCTGCTAAACTTTAACCTCTCGAGCACGATAAATGAGTTTACCTCGTTCTCCTTGTTGTTCCTGATGCCACGGACAAGATCCGTGAGGTTCTTGTCGAACATCCGCTCGAAATTTCCCTTAACTTTGCGAAGAGCCATTTCGAGACTTCAGGCCCACGGCCTCCTGCCGAATAACTGAGCAAAAACAAATCCGAGACTGCTTAACGTCACCTAATTAGATTGCCATTGCTCTTTCTCTCTCTCTCTCTCGCGTGGATAAGACGACTACACAGTGTGTATATGTGTGTAGCGTACTGCGTACGGTACGGCAGTAGTGAGTAGGTATGTGCGCTCGTCGGGGTGGATTTTTGATAAGATGTGTTCCTATCGTCGTGCCACGACGTGTGGTGCCGCGAGTCTGTTCGTTTGGCCAGATTCGCGAATATTTGTTGTTATTATTGTCGCGGATTGGGATTGGCGCTGATTGTTTTGAATTTCGGTCTTTAGTGTGATAAATAGTAGCTCGAAAATAATTGAGGATTGAATCTCAAGGAATTCTTAACTGAAAATGTATGTTTAATGTTTTATTGCTTTTCGGCTGATAAAATTTATACTCGAGTATAAAGAGCAAAAAATTGTCTGTTTTGCCAAATTGCTCAGTGGGTATACTTAAATATATAACTCCTTATCGATCGGGCATCGGATAGATTCAAAATTTTCTTAACAAAACGTTAAATACAAGATATAGAGAATCCAGCGGTATCGAACTCAATTTTTTTCTTCAAAATCAAAAATGAATAATACCCTCCAGTATCAACCCCGAATTCGCTGAAAATCCATTACTCTTACAAGCGCCGCATATTGAAACACGTAAACTTGTCATCATCATCCCGCATATCAGTAAACCTATAACGCGCGCGCTGCTATAGCTCAAAATTCGGCGTATAAGTATACGTGGCGCTGTAGATCAGCTTAACTCGCGCGCGGTCGCTTGTCTCGCGTCCTGCACAAAATTTGTCCCGGCATCCCATCCGTCCTATTGTTGCTTCCAGCGAACAGACCAATCGCTCCGTCGCATTTTGCATCATTTTCGTCCGACCGTTATGTGCTCAGCGCGCCGTCGTCGCCGCCGGCTCTCGTGTTGAGGAGAAAAAAAAAAAAAAAAAAAAAAAAGAAACGACGAGTGCGGTGCGGTATACGATGTCGTCCGGCCCGGTACAAGAATTATTGTAAGCAGCGGCGCGCCGCGATTATTCTCGCGACTTTATAAACCGAGAGAGAAAGAGAGACAAGAGAAGATACCAAGCATACAGCACGCCTATATAAGCGGGGAGCTGCTCTCAGGCGTGCCGCCGTCGTCGCGCGTAGGACGTACAAGAGACATCACGCACCGGGGCGAGAGAGAGCGGGACGAAGAAACGACCAGCGCCAGTGCGGGCGGCGTGAGAGAGAGAGAGAGAGAGAGAGAGAGAGAGAGCTGCAGAGCAGCCAAGAAGGAAAATAAGAAGAAAGAGTGCTACCCGAGAGGGAGAGAGTTGTCGGCGCGGGCACCGAGGAGGTGAGTATATCGCTGTGTTTCTGCATGTATTACTGTATATAGCATCAAGAGAGAGATAGAGAGACCGAGTATTGACTATATATACGCGTTCGCAAGGCCGGTTTCTTAGCCCGGGTTCGAGGCTCGAGGAACGCCGGTTCCGGGGCCGAGAGTACCCACTTGCATTAGAGGCCGCGCTTTTCCCCCAAAGACGCTCCCCGGCCGTTTGTTTATTTGCTCGTGTCGCGCGGCTGTTTACTGCGCCAGCCAGGCGTTGCGGTTAGGCGTCTCGCGCGTGTGTACGCACACCTCGGCTCTTGTCGTTCTTTTTCCTTTCTTTGAAATGCTAAGTACCGATGCGTACGCGAGAATTCACGCTCGCTGTGTTTATCCGCGGTGTTTGACGGGGACTTAGGGGTAGCGGCTGCTGTTGCGGTGCCGCCAATTCGTCAATGAGCGGGGGGTAAAATTTTCGTTCGAGCATGTGCTGCGGGATTCATTAACGAAAACGGTCTCGTCTCTCTCTCTCTCTCTCTCTCTCTCTCTCTCTCTCTCTCTCTCTCCTCTGCATATAGGTTAGATGCCGCATATATATGTATTTACTTTTTAATTCATGAGCTGACTCGATCGACTTGTTAGCCTGTCGCTTTCGTTGATTATTGCTGCCTTTTGTTTATTTCTAATTTACTTTTTTTCTCTTCTGCGTAAAACAGGCAAACAAAATAGGATAGTTGCAGGGCTTGTAGCCACAGAGAAGACTGATCAAGGATTTAGTTGAGCTTAGGGCTCAGCAATCTTGCAAGACTTTGTGCCAGATATACAGCCGCAAGCATGTCTGTTGAAACACTCAGTGATTCCGAACTTCGGATCAAACTTTCTGAATATGGGTACCCAGTTGGACCGGTTACTCAGACAACCAGAAAAATTCTTGTCAAAAAGCTGAAGACGCTCATGGAATCACGCGGATCTGCAGGCTCTCGGCACTCGATGGCTGCAAGGTACAAGACTCATTACTATGAAACTGGTTGATGTTCAGCCATTTAATTATTTTAATTATAATTTACTTATGTGTTATTTTTTTGTTTTTTAGGTACAGTAGTGATGATACAGATGATGATACCTCTGCAAGTGCTAAGAATAAGAAGAAGAAAGCTCCTCTTACCACACGTAGACAAACTTTAGCTAATCCTATGCCACCGCCGGCAACAGCTCCAATCCCATCTATGCTTACAGCTAAAAACGCAGTAAAGAAGCGTACGTCTAGAAATTTACAAGCTGCAGATTCAGAAGATTTGGATGTAAATAATGTTGTACCAGTCATTCACACTCCTCCACCTTCAAGAACTGAAAAAATCTTTGCCAAAAACACCAAACCATCTAAAGATAACAACGATGGCCTAGAAACAGGTTCAGATTCGGATGCAGTAGAAGAGGTTCCGCCATCACCACCATCATCACCACCCGTTACCAAATTTGGTGTTGGCACCACCAAATTATATAATGATCGAGCACCTCTTACTGCAGCAGATGTTAATTCACCAAAGTCTTATGAAACTAATTGGAGGAGAACATTAAGAGAGTCGCATGATACTAATTTACGCACAAGTACAAGTATAAGTACTCCCACTTCTAAAAATGAAAGATATTCAGTAAACTTGCCAAAGGCTAGTACTATTTTAGACTCTGCCAGGAATGATTCGCTCTCATCATCAAAAGATAGTACAAAAAATGATGATATTCTTTCCAATTATGATACACCGTATTTATCTGAGTTCACACGCAGACTTAGCGTGCAAGCATCTGTGAACTTACCTTCTCTATCTAAGACTAGTTTGAAAGGTAATTGCTTTTATCTGATTATATTGAATTATAATGACCAATTATAATTTTATATTTATCTAATCTAATGTTGCAGGAACAAAGTATCGTCTCTCAGGGTTGAACAGTACACCTGAAGCAAAAGACAGCGATTCTAATGGTCACTTTAATTCACCTCTGAGACCAACTTATCCTTCAAGCTCAAGGTTTGTCTCTTTTCTTTTTCTTTGTAAATTATTGCCATTGGTCATTGATATTTATTATATACGCAAAAATTTGTGCATAATACTAATTGATTATTCATTTAGTATGACCTATGTCACATCTTCATTAGACAAGACTCGCGACGTCAACAAAGTATTCAAATCATCTACGGTTCCTAGAGAAGAAGTGAAGAACAATCAGAATCTTATTTCAATGGTTCTTGTCATTGTGCTGGCCTTATTTTTTGGAGGTTTGGCAATTGTCTACTTGGGACTTGAAGGAAAAAATGATACTTTCCCTCTTCTACCTGCTGGTATGTAAAAAATTAAGGTGTTTTTAGGTTTTAGTTAATTGATTTAAATCATTATTGTACTTACTTTATTATTAAGTAGGATTGGTAAATTCTTTATAATTTACATGCAGAAAATTCCATGACATAACTTATTAATATATTATGTAAAAGAGATATGTATCTTAGAATTAATATTATCTATGTTGTATCGATATTTTCATTTATATTAGAATATCTTTCAAAATTATTATATATTTTAAACTAAAGAACAAAATATATTAGTTTACTAATGTATAACGTATTTTAATTGGTTCAAGTTTATGACTGAACCTAATAGGACTACTATGCTTTTTCTGTGTTTAAATTAATAAAATAATATCAAATAAAAATTAGTATATTCTTTAAATGGTAATACTTTGCCCTTTGGTTATTCCTAACTTTAAAAAATGTTGAATAGTAAAGTAATCTTGTAAAATCTTATAATGTTCATTGAGTTTTTACAATTAAAATAAGTACAAAAATTTAAAGTTTGAAGTCATTTCTAAAACTAAACTTTAAGTCAAGATTGATGTAACTGTAGCATAAGCGATCAAGTGTAAATGCACTAAAATAGATCATGTTGAAAAACTGACAGCAGAAAATTTTGCTGATCAAACAACATTCCTGATATGCCAAGTACGTATGATTCATATTTAGGTTTGAAGCTATTAACCGCTTACTTACAAAGAACAGTGCTTTGATCGCCTATGCTATTTTACTAATAAACTATATATTTTGAAATTTGTGTTATTTTTTATTTTTTATTATCCTTTCCTTTTTTTAGATAGCGACATCCCAATATGCTCACCAGTAGCATATGATCAAAATAAACCTGGATCAAACTGTGTGCCTGAAGAAAGTGTAAAAGATACATTGCAATTAATCAAGCGACTTCATCCAGTTTTATTGAAAAGAGCTATAGCTGCTGAATGTTATAGCGCTAAAGAATCGCCATACTTGAGTACCAATGAAATCATACACATGTTTTCAAATACTGAATCGGTGAGTTTCTATTATTTTTACATTTATAAGACAATTTAATAAATCTTATTTTTTTATGTTTACGAAAATTTACAGCAAGAAGTAAGAGTAAAAGAAAGTTTACACATGGCTCATTTACTCATTTTCAAAAATCCTAAATGGGGGATGTCTCTTATAGAGATTGCTGATGGAAACGATATGCCCCAAATTCTTGATACAATGGTAATAATTTGAAACCATGCAATTTCTTATTGTTATGATTTTATTATTTTGCATAGAAATAATATACATATGATTATTGTTGCAGGAGAAAGTATTTTTGACACGTATAGATGGGAAAGTGGGAGTTTTAATACCCGAACCAGATTTACCTTTGCAATGTCTTGTGAGAAAACGAATCCTGACCGTATTTACATCTCTTCTGATAGCTGCTTTTGGTAAATGTCTGACTGACGTTATTTTTGGTTCCGTCACTAACGCACCGTGAAGTAGTACATTTTGAATAATGTGACTCTCATAACTCACTTATATGATATTTTAGCTTTGCATGCTTCTGTATTGTACCATTATTAGCTTACAATTACTAATTAGTTTTTAGCTAATTGATAAGGTTAACTTTATCGTAAAATTTTTTAATAACTAAGAAAACATGAATAAAACAACTATAAATTAACTTTTACATTCATTTGTTGTTAAGAGTTACAATTTCGTAAATATATTTTAATATTAAAAAATCACAAGTAAGTTAAGTAGTATAACTATTCTCTATAGTTTAAAGTTTTGAAAAAATTGGAAAACGTAAGAACTAACATTAGTTTTAGTCAATCATAATCATTTCAAAAATATAATAATTTGCTTGGAACATTATAATTAAATCATTGGACAAGCTCGGATAAATTTATTGAAACCAAAATTAATACTCATAGTTATTTATGTATGGTTATAAACTTTCTAATTATAGGTGCACTAGTTGTTATTGGTTGTCAAAAATTGGTGCTTGCATACTGGCGACATAAGAAAAATGCCGAAAAAGAAGTGTTTAACTTAGTCAGTGAAATAATAAGTATGCTTGAACTACATCATCAAAGCTTTGCAACAACTAGTCCTGGTGGTACACAAGAGAGTTATCTAGCAATAAATCATATAAGAGACAATCTTATACCACCAAAAGATAGAAAAAAATTAGCTGGATTATGGGATAAGGCGGTCAAATTTTTAGATGAAAACGAATCAAGGTAAATAATATATCTTAAATATAACTGTTTTAATTTTTTTGCTTTGAATTAAAACATTTAACACTTAATATCTTGCAATTTTGTAGAATTCGAAGGGAGGTACAATTGGTCTCTGGTGAAGAATTTCAAGTTTGGCGCTGGCTGCCCAGTAACTCGACTGCTCCTAATTCTCCTGGAGCCAGTGCTACTCCAAAAATGTCTAAAGTTTGGCAAGGAAGCGCATTTGAAACCATGGAAGGATCCGTAAACAGTCCAGCGTGCTCTCCTACCCCTTGCCTCAAAATAAGGCACATGTTTGATCCAGATGTGTAAGTTTCCAAATTCGCGTGAAGAAATGTAAATTTGCGAAATACATTTCTTATGACTGATTGGAAACCTAATTATTTATTATTATTATTAATTTTTAGCGAATTCGAAGAAGACTGGGAGACAAAAGTCAAAGATGCCATACTTGAGAAATGCGGTGAAAGCGTTAAGATTTTACATATTAAAGTTGACCGTGGCAGTCGTGAGGGATGCGTATACATGAAATGTATGTCTCAAGAAGATGCTGGTAAAGCATACAAAGCTTTGCATGGATGCTGGTTTGATGGTATTTTTCTTTATTTTATATCTTTTTTGCTTTTCGAATTATACAGTTGTTTTAACGTAATTTTGTTTGATGCATTTTAGGCCATTTGGTTACTGTTAAATACTTAAGACTGGAGCGTTACCACGAACGTTTCCCAGAAGCTGTAAATTTTACGACTCCTTTGAAGCCAAGCAACAATCAACGACTTTCTATGCAGGCTCACTACTGGACAAATTCCTCTGAAGCAAACTAATTTAAGACTTAAAAATGTTCTTTTTGTTTATCACGTTTTATAATTGGTTTCATATCAAACATTGCGAGATACATAATACATCGTCAAATGTCTAATATAAATTCGTAAATAACCCTTTCGTTTTTGTGTATAATTGTAGCCTCGTTGAGCTAAAAAGTGGTAATGTTTTAATGATTTTAAAGTAATCACTTTTGTATTCTCTTAATTTTAAATAACTTAGTTTGGTTTTATTATATACTGACAAAAAAAATTTAACTGCGAAGCTTGTATGCAACAAGTTCGTATTTATATTAGAATATATCTTCGTATTTTATCAACAAAAAGGAAAAAGATTCAAATAATTGTCAGATTTTGCTAAATTAACTGAGATTTACGAACATGACTCATAATCATTAATTGATATGGATAAGGTAAAAAAAAAAACGAATGTAAAAATGTTATCATGAAATACTGTTTACGTTAATAGCGTTTACGAATTTTTTATAATCTTATAACTAAAAAAAATAATTAGCTTTTTGTATAAATTGATTTTTCTTTTTTTTACCAATCCCGCTTTTATATAATTCAATTCACCGATTAAAAATGAAAATACAATATTTTTTTATAATGTATTATTACAAATAAAGTTGTAATATTAAAATAATTAGATTCATCTTTTTACTGCTACTACTATTATTATATTAACGTTAAATTATTTTCGTGCACTTCTACTTAAGTCATACTTAATTTTAATAAATGACATTTTATAAGTGTAAGACTTATACGAGTAATTTCTGTAAATATATTATAAATAATAAATAATATTTTCATTCTAATAAATCAATATGTAATGTGTAATTTGATTAATACCAATTATTGTTGCTATAATAAGAAAAAAATATCATTGTCCGATATGTACATTCAAATATTCGTTCCTGATGTGTACCGGAAATATCGAAAACAGATTTTGACTAACGCAGTATTCCTTCTCTCGACGCCTTCATGTTTTGTCGGATTCAATGTCCGGTTCTTCTTGCGGGTAACCTGCAAAATGGTGAGTATCGTAGAATTCTGTGCTCTATAAAATAAGGTTTTTTATCGGTATAAATAATTTAAATTAACAAATGTTGTCAATATAAGATATTGCATTAATGTTAAACTAATAAGTGCATGTATTTTTTTCGAATTAAAAGTGATTTTTCGTTATTTCAACACTTGTTAACATACCATGTGGTCTCGGGGGTATAGGTTATTTGTATGACTTAGAAAGTTGCGACTCCATAAGGAAATCAGTGGGAAATCGTGAATATAGTGTTCAATTATTAAGTTTTACCATCCTTATAAAAGTGTTTAAAAGTATAAAATTATGATTTTTCGTTAATTTAACTTCGACAGCATAGTAACAACACAATTGTTTACTGCAACTGAAATAGATTACGCTCAAACATAATGCTAAAATGTCATTAAACAATAGTCAAGGCATTTGTTAGAACTAATTAAATTTTAAAATAATCGATAATTTATTTTTCAGACGAGAAAACGTAGGAATGCAGGACGGGCCAAAAACGGCCGGGGTCACGTAAACCCGGTTCGTTGCACGAACTGTGCTCGATGTGTCCCTAAGGACAAGGCGATCAAGAAGTTCGTCATCCGTAATATCGTCGAAGCTGCTGCTGTTCGTGATATCACCGATGCCAGTGTGTACAGCCCGTACCAGCTACCGAAACTCTATGCCAAGCTGCACTACTGTGTGTCCTGCGCAATTCACTCCAAAGTAGTGCGTAACAGGTCCAAGGCTGATAGGCGTATCAGGACACCCCCAGTTCGCAACTTCCCCAGGGTAATTATGCTCTTGAAAAGTTTTATAATGCATATTGACTTAGCCAAATATCTTGGATTTGCTATGTATAAGTGGCCAAAAACCACATGGAATGATCATACAGCCATTCTCAAACTTTGTGTTCTTTAAATAATAAATATAAAAATGATTAATAAGTATAACAGTAATACCATAAATATAAGTGTGAACATTTTTAAGTGCATAGTATGAGTTGTGTCTTTTGACTAGTATATCAATAATGTATTTTTGTTAATCTAAAATCTCCTTTTATTTTCAAAAAATTAGTTTAGTAAAAACGTTACATTTCACTTAAACATCATGATATCAGCTAAAATCACCTTTGCAAGTTCAATAACTATTAGTCAGAAAATAGTAATTTATAACATCTACCATCTACCATTATAATTAAAGTTACACCATCTAATTGAATTCCATTTTGATTTCAGGACATGCGTCAAGGACAGCAAAACAGGAAATAATTGTACTGCAAATAAGTTTTACAAATAAAAAAAATCAAAAAAACAAATGTGTAAAGCTCAAAGTTTTTACACCTACCCCTACCAATTTAAATTAAACACAAATTTAGATATATTTAGTTATTGAATTTTTCTTATCAAACTATCTAACTATCAAAGGAATTTCTAATTAGAAAAAGCAAAAAGGTTTATAATTACTTTTATTTTGCATTTTGGTTTTAACAAACATTTTTCATAAAGTAAATGTTAACACAGATTCTCAAGAGTAACTTTTATAATAGTGAAATATTGAAATTTAAATACTATTGTTATACGATATAAAATACAGAAGGTTATTGGAACCTTGTCAGATTAAAAATGATTACTGTACTATAGTATGATAATATTTTCATGCCTACCAGTACTTTTTTTAGATAATTTTCTTATAAAATTTTAATTTTATAATATATTATTGAATTTAAAGAAAAATTAGGTGTCTTTTAACAATGGTATTATCAATGATCAGTTTTATTAGTTACTATTGCTTTGCCACACATTACACAATAGAAAAATAACGACTAAGTGGCAAAAAATTAAATGAATTCTGTCTACTTCCAAATTGTAACAACTATATGAAAAATTAATTTAAAGGAGGTAAAGCAGAATCATTTATTTGCTTCTTCCATAGCTTTCTTTAGAGTTTTTTCGAAAATTTTCTTAGAATCACAGAAGCCTTGTTTCGTTTTTCCAAATGAATTGGGTCCAGCAGATGTTGGCGTTTCACGTCCAATATTTCTCATCCTCATCCTGGCTTCAGCAGGCATCTCTTCAGGTTCATCGTCATCAGAATTATTGAAGACCGAAGCTATTGTATGCTTTTTAGGCGGAGGTTTAGACACTTTCTGCAAGTAATTGAAAGTATTGTTGAAGTAACACATATAACTACAGAGTTTGATAGATAATAAGCATATATAAATAAATTTCAATACTCACTGAAGTACTACCACTGCCCAGCTTCATCTGTATACCGCCTTTCTTGGAATCATTACTGGGAGGTTTCTTATCAAAACCAAAGACCAGTTTCTGTTTCCCTGACTGTGGTTGATAGGAACTGCTGGATAGCTCATGTCGATCATGGGGCCTGTGTGGTGACCTATCCCTAGACCGTGGCTCATCGTCATCCTCCCTCCTTCTGTCTCTGTCCTCTCCTCTGTAGGCACTTGACCCTGACAACGTCAAACACTGGCAAAGTTCAGATCAAGTTAAAAATAAGACAGACAAATTAACCGGAAGCTTTTAGTAGTACCAAGTGTACTACTATTTTTTTTTTGACTGAGTTTAATTGAACGCGTTCTCTAGCCTCGACATCAATCTAGAAAAAATGCCCATAATTTTTGAGAAATTGACAGAACTAACTACGATATCAACAGTTAAGTAAGTACAAATATAGAGAGCTACTTACAATTTACATAATAATTTCTGAATTGCCTTTGTCTTTTATGAGAGGAAAAGTGATGTTGTAATGGAGCATCATTAAATGGAAAATCATTATTTTGAAAGAAAAAAACAGTTCTTTAAATATGTTACGATATAAATATGATTCTATGGATGCTTGAAATTCCAAAGATACATAGTGATATAATGATTATTCTATTTGCAGATGCCTCCTCATTAGCGTTAAATAATCGCAAAGAATGTATTATCAACGGTCATCGAATAATATCACTGTGAATAAAAGTGCGATAAGTAAACCTTTTCTGTAATTGTAGTCCCGGTCGTAGTCGTCCCTTCTGTAGTCGCTTTTTTTTGACATGTTGTCGAAATAAGTAGATCTTCAAACTCAGTCTTTGGTTTGACTTGAAGCCGTGCAGACTGTTTTTTCTCCGTCAGGTAGTCGCCTCTCTTATTCTGATCTCCATAAAACGTAGCTAAAACCAAATAAAACCTTGGATTTTTATACAAGCTAGGCTCAACCCAACTCCGAGTCGATACGCAGCGTCATTTATGCGTACTGGCGTACATTTTGGAGAAAAGGTAACTAGGCATCGCTAGAGATTTTTATGGCACGTGCCCTGTCGCCCCTGTTGCGAAGAAAAAACTAGCACTCGGTTTCTCATTACTGCGCCATCTGCGTGTACCTATTTGTGGTTGTGTTCACAACTAGCCTGTAAACAAACGTTTTGGAGCAAAAAGAACAAGTTTTCTCGTCGGTATCGTGTAATACCTAATACCTAAACCAACAA
Organism: Trichomalopsis sarcophagae; assembly: GCA_024372645.1. Lineage (NCBI taxonomy): Eukaryota > Metazoa > Arthropoda > Insecta > Hymenoptera > Pteromalidae > Trichomalopsis > Trichomalopsis sarcophagae. The sequence goes on from QLSS01000003.1 coordinate 3,333,633, forward strand.
AATGTTATAAGTATCAACAAGTATGCACGGCAATTTTTTTGCACAATGAATATTGCTGTCTTAGATTGAGGCGATCTACTACGATTCCAAATATCATATATTTCATTGTCGTCCAGAAGGTTAGAACGTTTGAGATTTTTAAAGTATATAAATGAAATAATTTTGTTATCACAGTATTACATTAAGTTTTACTTTGTCCAAAAGATTAATTATTGTTCTGTACTTGTATGATTCATTTGAGTAGTAGCTATCATGGTAGAGGAAGTTGTTAATACCAACAACAAATCAAAGGTAAATAACAATTGCTACTTGTTGCTGCATTGAAATTTAAAATAAACTTGGAGTTTTCGCTTATATTTTTATTATTAAATATACAGAATAGGACAGCCAGACCACGTCCAGTATATTTGTGGAATGTATTGGATGTACAAAAATGGTTGCGAAGGCACTGCAGTGACTACTACCAATCTTATCATGAAAAGTTTTTATTTGTAAGTCTATTTTTACAGAATAAATATAGACCATTACAATAATAAACAGATCAATATCTTACTTTTTAAGCATGACATAACGGGAAGAGCACTTTTGCGATTGAATGAAAATATTTTGATGCGACTAGGAATTGAAGATAAAGAGCACAGAATGGATATTTGGAGGGAAATCATGAAGTTACATTTGAAAACTGACATCTTGGAAATCAGGGATATCGAAAGACGTAACAATATGAACTATGATTAATTATTAATATAAGTCAAATTGCGTGTATAATAGTCATTTATATTTATAACAATTAGGTAGAATATAAAATACGTAACATATGTAACACTAAATCAATGAAAAAAAGAGGCTACATAAAAACTTTGATAATACATTAACTAAGTTTGTACAAAAAAATTTGGATAGTATTTTGTACGTTAAATACAACTAAAAACAAAAGATTCTTGGGATAAAATGTTACATTAATACATTTTGATCCAATGTATGTAAATAATACTGCCATAATGAAATATCAAATAAAAAATTATCATTAAAAGAACTGGAATCGAATTTAATTTTTGAATATCTATTCAGCTGTTTAAGTCTTGATGAATTTCGTATTTTATAATTTTTGTCTCATACAAATTTAAGCATTTTTAGCAAAATTCATTAAGAGTTCTCACAACTAGGCAAATAAATAAAAATTTGAGGATCCGTCAATTAAAATGCTTCCTTGATATTTTGGAACTGTTGAATTGCCAAATCTATTGGTAAATCAAATTTATGTTTAGTTAATTTATCCAAAGTATGGAAGGCATCCTGAAAGCCTAGAAGGAAAAAATGCAATCAGAAAAAATTTACTTCAGAGAAATATTCAAAGAAATAACATTTTGCATACCAGTCTTGATAACATAACTCCAAGGCATATAATAGTTTTCCAACAAATACTGGCACTGGAGTATAAGTTTTAGCCATGTAACCAACTTGTTTGCACTTCAGACATAAAATTTTTGAGGATTAGCAATGGAATGTTTGTAAATTATTTTATTTATATAACAAGCTGAGAAAAAGCTTACTTTAAAGCAGCACATATAAAAGCTTTGAAATTAGAATCAAAGCTTCTCTTGTAAGGTGTATGCATAGTTATGATATTTCCAATGGTGATTAGAAGGTTCTAAAATTTTAATTGATAAAGTTAATATTCAGATACAAAATTATGTAGTTTGTATGATAAATGCAAACCTGTTTTGAAGAAGCCATTTGTCCTCCATTCAGATCTAAATTAAAGCTCTGGGATAGTTTCTGAGCTGGACTAGAATTATAGCGATGACCGTTTTTTATCTCGTAATACTTTAGTATAATTTCCCAAGCATGCATGAAATTGCTAGGGCTGTAAGTACGCTGGGCAAAGCAACCGACGAAAGGAACAACGCTATTTACAGTTGCATCAGTTGTAGTACCATGTTGCATCAAGTCTCGAATACAGATTGCTAGATGTTTCCTGACGGCTAACGTTACTTTAGCATCGTACTGATTCGCCGCAGAATCCGAGTCCGAGTTATATGAAATATCTTCAAGCATATTGCCTCTACTGCTACAATATTCACTTTCTGCAATAGTCTCAAGTACATGCTCCACTGCAATATCTAAACGAGTTCTGAGATCGCGCCATCCGTATAATGTATCTTTTTTCTTAACCCTGTGAGATCTTTGACTGCCACAACCCATTTGCGACATTATATACATATGCAGTAGAGCTACGACTTTTCTAACTGTGCTTAAACTAGTAGTATTTTCACTCATGGAAGCTTTTTGGAATGATTTTTTTGCATTGTAATTTTGAGTTGGTCCATTTGTATGAACTGGACAAGCACAAGTGCAAGCTAAGGTTTCAGTACTGACTTCACCTTGGAGATAATTTATAAACCTTTCTAAGTCAGTGATTTGAGTTTTCAATTGAGTTATGAGCTGCTCTTTCATCTTCAGTGGACTAACAATCTGTTTAGAAAGTTTGACTCATTAGAATAAGTAAACCGTGATTAGTTTACTCAAAGTTCAAAAAAAAATTTTAATATAACTTACCTGGTTAATAGCAAAATCTACTTGCCACCTCAGATCATCTGCTGAGAGTTTAGAAAAATCTTCTACATTAAAATTTAATTTCTCTTTTAAATGATCTGAAATTAAGTGTTATTAATGATTATCATCACTTAAAATACTCCTATTACAATAACATCTGTTGCATATGAAATAACTCACTTATTATCAAATTCTGTCTTTCTAAAACAATGCTTTGAGGTAAGTCTGCAGCACCAGTTTCATAAGCATACTTTTCTAAGTCTTCTAATTGAGATTTCAATTGGCATATTAACTCTTTTTGTTTATTTCTTTGCATTTCCATTTTCAAATCTGCTTCTTTATCCTCGAATTGAATGGACTATATATATATATATATATATTGTGAAAAATAAAGTGTTGGTTGATTAAGGTAAGTCAAATAATTACAGGTGGTAAAAATTTATAAATCTTACATCATGTCTATGACTAGGACTTGATGGGGATGATGACCTTGTATTGAAAATAAGATTGCTTTGAATATCAGGGATACCTCTAAATGCAAACTCCTCTAGTTCTTTTAATAATTCTTCTTTCTTATCTGTCGGAGCATCACAAATTTGTTTTAATCGAAATTGTACCTGAAATAAACAAATCCATTAGTATACTTATTTCACTCCAACAATCAACATTTAATATATAAAACAATGTACCTGTGCAAAATGAGTTGTCAATGCTATGAGAGATGAGTTGAGCATTTCTTGCTCCTCTTCCAACATCCTGAGTTTTTCCATTTCACTGCAATGACTGAAATTATGAGTATCTATTGATTATTCTGTAGAAAACATCCCTTGCGCATACAGACAATACAACTGTCTGATATTACGCTCTATTGGCACAGAAAAAAAGAGTATACAACTTTGTTCTCAATTCAATTCATCATATTAGGTGTAGGTAGTAGTTCTGGCAGACATTTTATTTAAAAAATATAACATTATTTGACAATTTTAATCCATTATCATACTCTGAAGGTAGTATTATAAAGTAAAATACATAATTCATTTTTATCTCTACCAAATATATACTCTTTTCTTTTTACTTGCAGTTAGACAAACTCTGTCGCTTATAATTTATGGCATTTAAACACTGAAGAGGCAAAGGCATCATAGTGAACACAAACACACCCATGCTATCAAGTATATATTATGTTCAGTTTCACCGAAAAGGCATCGTAAAAACGATGAATTAAAGAGAAAAGTAATCACCTCTCCATGCCGTGCTGATGTTTATACTCCAGAGCGAAATCATCATCATCCCCGTTGTTAGCACCGACGGGATCCCACCTCTCGCCAGATGGACTGTCGTTGTCCTCGGAAATGTCGAGCTCGCTCATGCTGCGCTGCAGCTCCTCGGTCGCGGTGTTCTCGTCCATTTTTTTCGCTTTTCCTGCAGCTCCTCATTCACGAAAGAAGTAAGTATCGGGCTTCCTGCGCGACAGGCCACAGACCCGAATTCTCTCGGCCTATATCTTATCAGCATGCGCTTCCTGCGACTAATTGATCCTAACCGAATTATCCGGGCGCGCGAACCTCTAGCTTCGGTTTTCTCCTGCTAATGATTTGTGCCGTCGTCGAGTCATTTGTCGTCCTCGAACTTGATCGTCCTTGAAAGATGAATAGAAAATACTGACGGAGTCTCTCAGAGGTGAAATTTTTAAATTGCGTCCATGACGAGAGGAGATAGACACGGCTGTTCGCGAGTTGTTGGAAAATCGATTTCGTTTACGTCGTGCCTCGCGCTCATCAGCTTGCGCTAGCCAGAAATACAAAGTGAATTTTCTACTGTTGCGCCATCTGGCGTTTACCTGTTATATACATAACTCGCTGCCAGACTTCTGTTATCAAATTTTGATAGGTAAAAATTGTGATGCGGTATGCAATTCGTTGCGTAAACTATTATTCTGTTAGAATACAATGTATTGACTTTGTAAAGTTTTTGAAAACCGTTTGTGCACGTACGATTAGACAAAGTTTTGAAGAATGTTAAAAAGCATACGCTCCTAGCAGATGACAGTATGTTGTCTGCAATTATTATGCTATCAGCCCAGTATAAGTAAGCCTATAATATGATATCTCCCATACATGCGAGGAGAAAATACGAAAAGATGCTATAATAGTAAGTATACTGTGTTTGATCGTGAGGGTGAAATAAGGAGAGACTCTTGCATGCGGGAGAGCGCTCTGGTAATGACATCAAGAGCTTGCAGCTGTTTTCAAATTATTCACAGTTTTGGTTTGGTTGCTATAAAAAAAAAAAAAAAAAACGGAATGTTTTAACGTCAATCTTTTTATTTGAAATATAAATTTACATTCTAAATAGATCATATCACAACATCATATATACCTACATATATATGATTAACAAAATAATATAATGACTCATAATGGGGTTTTCCTTGAAATTATATCCAACAGTATTACCGCTGGAAAATAAAATTTTTAGACTCGATTTTGCGGCAAAACGAGCGCAGGTATAATTTTTATACTTTTTCCCACATTTTCGTATGGTTGATATTTAATCTTTGCGCTTTGAGGAGTAACAATGCTAAAATAAAAAAATCAATTTTATTAAATAGAGGAAAATTTTGAATTTTCATTTCAATGCTGTAACCTTACATCTAGAGCACTTGATGCAGCTGTGGTCATAGAAGATTGCCTCCTTGAATTTTTCAATAGCAATTTAAAAGACTTGACTCTCTTCAACAATCTGTACTTATTCATCTGCAAAGTTCTAATTCTCCTCCTGCTATCAATGATTTCTTTCTTTGCTCTGTGAAGAAGGTTTCTAACTTGTACAGAGCATTCAACTTGTGTCAAGTCTATATTGATGAGATGCATCCTACTATTACTACTCATATTTATCAAAGTAGTAGGTTTATCATATAAATTCACTTTGCACTCTTCTGTCTGTGTGCCTCTGTATAAGACATGGAAGTTATTGTCATAGTACTCAATTAATTGAAAAATGCAAAATAAAATGGCAATCAAATGTGGTGGCATTTACTTATCAGAATGGCATTTAACAACCCTTTTATTAGAAGTAGTATTTTGTACACTTAGTTCTGTTGACACCCTGCAATATAGATAAATAATGCAAATGTTTGACTACATTTTTTTGTATCCATATATACAGTATTTTTATATATCATCTGTACCTTTGTAGTTTTTCTTCTGGTGATGATATCATATTATTAAAATTAATATTATTTACATCCAGTTTTTTCTTGTTTTCAATCTTTTTTCTGAAAAATATACAGTTAATAATTAGACATTATTGGTATATTATTTTATAACCAATAAGTTTCATATAAATTTCTACCTACTCATTTGAGATCTTAATATCAGAGAAAAATATTGAAGGAACAGACCCTTTTTTCAACATTCTATTAACACAAAGCCCACCATATTGAAAACAATCTGACTGAAAGTGCAAACTGCATACATAAGATGTTTTTTTAACCTCATAGTTGCATTTTTTCTTGATTATTTCAACCCATTGTTGCTTATCTTCAATTCTTGATGGTAACCTGCGTAAAATTATTTGTAGAAAATTTATCTTACTTTAATTTTACTCATCTAAAGAAGCAAACAGAACACAAAATTACAGATAACTCTTTTTTTAATATTTACTTGTGAAAAGAGATTTTAAAGTCCGGTAGATGCACTTCCCGACTCGATTTACATCTCGGAATACAGCAGTTCACTGGCATTTTGTACAATTCTATATCGACATTTAACACTTTACATCGTTAAAAACACCGGACTGCTTGCCAGTTTTTCGCATCAAAACAAATAATAAGTACGTGGTGCTGATGCAGTTTTACGCAGAATCTTGACTTGCATGCAACACCGCGAACACATGTGCACATGCGTATACGGCGTAAATATATATATATATGTATCGTGTATACCTATATATTATAGGTAGTATAGGTATATATATATGCACCCCTCCACCCCACATCAGCTGGCCTGGTAGTTGGTATCATGGCAGTATTATACATTTGCGGAATGCAGATGCACAGTTGTGCGAGACATGCGCGCGTTCAGTCACCTCTTTCACGGATCCTAACCTCTACATTTTACCTTTGACTATTGTTTGTGCAATATTGTACCCGCGGTATTAAACGAAATTTATATTATTTATAAAAATGGCTGATGAGGGTGAAACTATAATATCCTCGGAGGAAGACTTGATTATCGTTCACAAGAAAGAACGAAAAGAACTGCAAGGTATGCCTTTCAAGTTGTCAAAGTTAAGATGCTTGATGTCATTTACCAACAGGTATCATAACGATTTATTATATTTTAGCGAGAATTCAGGTACTCAAGAAATCTATATGTAAAGGAGACAAGAAGAAGAAAAAAGAAATCACCGAGGAAATAGTAAAATTGGAGTATGATCTGAATAAGAAGCAAGATGAAGAGATGGCAAGATTCAAATTATCGCATATGAGCATTGACAAAACTGATGCTGAAATAGAAGGTTCGCCGGTTGATGAAAATAGTACACCTGTTAATGAACAAAATAATCAGGAGGAACCTAAGAGTGCAGGTAGAGTTTCTAAAGCCCAAAAGAGAAGAGAGAAGAAAGAGACTGCAGAGAGGGAGAGGAACCAAAGAATAATTGAACAAGAGGCTTTGAACGTACACGGAAAAAGAAATCTTGAGATACAAGCAATAAAAAACATTTTAGTAAAGAGGGATTTGATGATACATGAAATACCTAGTGACGGACACTGGTAAAGTGATTTTTTTTATTATAAATATAAGCAATGTTTTGTTAAAGACTAATTTATTTCTTGAACATTTGCAGCCTCTATAATGCTGTTGCTCATCAGTTGAAAGTAATAGGAAATACACCAACTTTAGATCTCAATGATCTTAGAAGACAAACTGCCATATACTTAAGAGAAAATACAGATAACTTTTTACCCTTCATTGATAATCCAGACTCAGATGAGCTGTTGTCAATTGAACAATACGAAAAATATTGTGATAATGTAGCTGAGACTAGTACTTGGGGTGGAGCCATTGAGGTATGTATATGATGACAGATACAGAGTTATAATGATATCCTAGGAATTTCCTAAATAAAAATATTTTTACAGCTGCAAGTACTGTCATGTGTTCTCAAATGCCCTATAGAAGTAATTCAGGCCAGCGGTGTTCCCTACTTAGTAGGTACTGAATTTGAGCCAACTAGGAAACTTATTCTAACATACCATCGACATATGTATCAGTTAGGAGCGCATTATAATTCAGTTACCAAGTATTTAGAAAAATCAGATAGTTGATCTAACTGCCAATTTTTTTCTTTCAAGAAAATAAGTGCTAGCCTACTGCACAACTCAAACAAAAGTTCAACAATTTTGATAATTAACAAAAGGTGTGATTGATTAGATTAATTATACAACAACTTGTGTACAAATCAATTTTAAAACAATTATTTTTCACAGATGCATGATATTAAACTTTATTGGTGTTAGGAGATCTTATAAAATTTTTAATCTACTGCATTGATGAAAAATAATTTATTAAGAAATGTATTTTTAATTCTCATAATTAAATTACAAATATGTTTCAAGTCTTTGTCTTTACTTTATCTATATAAGAACCAGGCAGAGAAATATAAAAACAATTTTTTTATAAATTATTTTTATTCACTTTTTAACGAAAATCCTTCCTTGAGTTTTACTTTTTTTCTGGCTGATGGTTTACAGCAGCAGTTTCTTCTGTTGCCTCTTTGTTTTTATTCGGATCATCTGGCTTCATGGCAGGGAAGAACAGTACCTCCTGCAAAGATAGTACATTAGTATCAGCACATCGTGTAAAATTCGTCAAAAGGCGTGTATATGTGTCTTACCTTGATATTATTCGAATCCGTAAGGAACATCGTGAGACGGTCGATTCCGATACCCCATCCAGCAGTCGGAGGTAATCCATATTCAAGAGCAGTGCAGAAGTTCTCGTCGATTAATTGTGCTTCGTCATCACCGGCTGCTTTGTCTTTGGCTTGCTGTTCAAACCTGAAATTGCCGTATTTGCGTAATTTTATAAGCTCTTTAAAAATCAATAAACTTTCTCGCAAAATAACTGATCGTTTTACCTTTCTCTTTGAACGAACGGATCATTCAACTCAGTGTAAGCATTGCAGATTTCTTTTTTCATTACGAAAAGCTCGAAACGTTCCGTAAGACCAGCTTCAGAACGATGCCATTTAGCGAGTGGCGACATGATTTGTGGATGATCCATGATAAACGTAGGATTGATGCACTTCTCCTCAATGAAGTCTCCGACGAGCTTATCTAATAACCTGGCAGTAGTCTTAGGCGCCGGGCACTCAACTTCGTGCTTTGCGCATAGGTCGATAAGGAACTTGTTGGTCTCGGGAGTGTTAAACTCTGTTGGCTTGGGGAATTTGACGTTCAACAGCTCTTCCAGCGTTTTAACCATGGAGACTCGCTTGAACGGCGGAGTAAAGTCGATCTCCACTTCCTCGCCGCCTTCCCCATCTGGGTGATACTTGATTTTGTATGTTCCATGTATGGTCTTAACCATGCCAGAGACCAACTCTTCAGTAATGGACATGAGGTCATTGTAGTCTGCATAGGCCATGTAGAACTCACAGGTCGTGAATTCGGGATTATGCGTCATGTCGATACCCTCGTTCCTGAACTGCCTGCCGACTTCGTACACTCGGTCAATTCCACCAACTACAAGCATCTACAAAAAATGAAAATAATAGAATTAAAACCACTGCTCGTACAATAATCGAATGATTCTTGTACACAAACATCACCTTGTGATAAAGCTCTGGAGCGATTCTCATGTACAGGTCCATATTCAGGTCGTTGTGATGCGTAACGAAAGGTTTAGCCGTCGCCCCACCGGCGATCATGTTCATCATTGGAGTCTCGATTTCTAGGAAACCCAGATCATCGAGGAATTTGCGGAGATAGGAAATAATTTTAGCGCGAACATAGAATTTCTGCCTCACTTTGTCGTTCATGATAAGATCTAAGTAACGCTGCCTAAACCTCGTTTCCTAAAAAGTACAGTCAAGTAATTAGTTTCAGTTTTCTCATAATTTCTCATTCATACTTATTGCAAACTGAAATCTACCTTATCTTTCAGTCCAAAGTGTAAGTGTGGAAGCATGTGAAGGCAGGGACTGAGAAGCTTTATGCTTTTTGGCATGATTGAGAATTCTCCCTTTTTGCTCTTGCAGGGGAATCCCTCTACTCCAATAATATCACCACGGCCGATTTTGTCAGTATCTAGAACGTATTTCTCCTCGTCGTAGTAATGCCTGGCATTGGCCATCACTTGAACTTTAGTTCCTTCTCCCCTGAGGTCAAAGAAGATGAGCTTGGCACCAGCTCTTCTGATGGAGTGCACTCTGCCAGCAATACTGCAAAACTCATTTTCCAGCATCTCACCATCTGCTACCTTATTGCTGTACTTCTCAATGAAGTTTTCCAAGGATATCGACACATGGAATTTGTGTGGGTAGGGGTGGTCATTGTTGGCCTTGAGCCTCTCAATGGCTTGACCTCTAAGCTTAAAATACTCCTGCAAAAAAGAACAAGGTATTATATACGTAAATGACAAAAGTACAAGTGTCATCTAGAGTTGTACTTACATTAGGGCTAATGTTTTCTTCAGAAATCTCATTTCCAGCTGATTCCTTCTTAGCTTCCTTGACCTCCTCCTTCTTGGCAGCTTCCTTTTCTGCCTTTTCCTTTAATTTTTGCTCCGCTTTTTGCCTCCTCTTGAGCTCACTAAAAATTAAATTGACAAAAAAAATCAACTCACTTCTTCAAACATCATTCGATCAGGTACAAACTAAGAAATTAACAACCAAGAAGAGTACACCCAACTGACAGGCGGTCAAAAACTTTAAAGTTTAAACAAATCAAGACTCTCCATAACAGAGAGTACAGCAGACCCCAAAGAAATGCCAGCAAAGAAAAAAGGGATGCCAGCGAGATCCAAAAATAGCTAATCCAGTAGAGTGCACTCTTCTCTCAAGCCAGCATACTTATATAGTAAGTCACAAGTATACAAATCACACCCCAATTTAAATCCCCCGAAACACGTTCGCTTGATCAGGCGGCTCTCATTTCCCTCTCTCACATGTACGATTAAAGCTAGATAAACCTAATCTCGCAAATTGAACAAGAAATTGTACGCACTGTTTATGCAAAGGCTGGCAGATGGAAATGTGACGCAAGATGCAACGTGTTTCGCAGAACGTTAACGCCGTAGCCGGCAAAGCCCTGTTACAGGCCCTAAGGCTTCGTAGCAGCATCGAGCCTAACATCTTCTCGGCGAAGAGCTCTCAACGGCTGCTTTAGATCGTTCAACATCAACAGTGATCAGAGAAAACGAGTAATGCAACATACACACGAAGAGAAGAGCAGCTTTAAGGTTATATTTTCCCAGGGTCGCGAAGGCGCAGCTTCTACTCACTTTTTCGACAACTTTTCGCCGGGCGCCGCGCTATCAGCCATCTCGAGGGATACTTTGTTAATAACGATGCGATAATCCGACTGTTACAGTCTTTGACGATAGGCCGAACTTCCGGCAGCGTGCGTTGCGTGCCTGTTACTGAGCAGTGAGCCGTGGGGTAAAGGATCGTCCCGCTACTTCTTTGCGCCGCGCTTGTCCTCGTGGTCGTCTGTTAGGCATAGTCATCGCACAGCCTGGCTATTTTTTCCCGCTTCCAGACGCGGGCGATTTGAATTGTTGGAGTGCGTTTGTGCTTTTTTTTTTTCTTCAAATTTTGAAAATGGTCTGACGTATCCGTCTGTAACTACTCGCTATTTTTCGCGATAAATTTATGCAATGGACACATTAGTCGATAAAAATATTTATTTCCTGAACTGTACACATATTTTACGCAATCGAGTATTACAAGTAAATATTCTACTTCTTCCTAGTTTGAGAATGTCTATTAGTTCGCTGCTGCCGCCAGAACTCCTGTCGCGATTTGAGAAAGTTGATGCCTTCCTCTGCGTGCACTATGATGTGCTGGGCCGATTCCTGATGCGCCGCCTTCACATCTGCAATCACACGACAAATCGTATTATACATTTCGAGCCGAGAATCGTAAACTCTCGTATTTTTTCTTCGCTATTTACAGAAAAAAGTTATTCTTTAAATTTTCCAAATTCTCCCTCGATATCGTCGTACAGTTCATCCAGTTCCCTTCTGACGAGCCTCTCGCCGTCCGCCACCGGACACAGGAATTTCATGATGCTCAGCCTCTCGAAGATCCCCTTCATCTTCCTCTTGACAACAGCCCACGTAATCCTCATCTCCCCTTGAGCGACTCGGTCGACCTTCGTCACGATCTCGCTGGCCATTTCGTAGAAGCCCAGGATGTTCCTGAGCATGCCGTAGGTCTTGTAAAACGGACAGAACCTGTCGTAGTCCGAGTAGCCGTTCTGCTGGAGGAAGTCGTCCGTCAGAATCTTCGCGACGTCCAGGAGGATCTTGTCGGGTTCGGAGAGCGATGCTCGTCCGATCAGCTGGACCAGCTCTTGGATTTCCGCTCGACGTTGCAGGATCTCCAGAGCTTTGGTTCGCAGCTCGGTGAATCGAGGGAAGCGAGCTTCGTAGTAGCTTCCTAACGAGAGTGAAGAGGCACAATGCACAAGAGTGAAATGTCGATAGGATCGCTTATTCAGGATTCACCTAGCGCTCCCAGACATCGACTGTAGCTCTTCAGCCAGTCGACCGCCGGGAAGTGTTTGCTCTCGGCCAGTCTCTTGTCGAGAGCCCAGAAAGCCTGGACCACTCCGAGAGTCCCATTGGTCACCGGGTCCGAGAAGTCTCCGGCCGGCGGTGAGACGGCTCCGATTATACTGACGGATCCTTCTCTCCTGGGATTTCCCAGACACCTGACTCTCCCGGCTCTCTCGTAGAAGCTGGCGAGTCTGGCGCCCAGATAAGCTGGGTATCCCGCCTCGGCGGGCATCTCAGCCAAACGCGCGGCTATCTCGCGCAGAGCCTCGGCCCAACGCGAGGTCGAGTCAGCCATCAGGGCGACGTTGTAGCCTTGGTCACGAAAGTACTCGGCTAGGCTAAGTCCCGTGTAGACCGAAGCTTCCCGGGCTGCCACTGGCATGTTGGACGTGTTGGCCACGAGAGTCGTTCGCTTCATTATCGATTCTCTGGGACGACGACGACGGAGTATATATACTTATATTCCGATATCGCATATATATATATATATCATACCTGACGTCGTCGACCTGGAGCTCGAGTCTTCCGAAATCCCTCAGAAGTTCGGCCATTTCGTTGCCCCTCTCGCCGCAACCCGCGTACACCACGACGTCCGAGTTGGAGTACTTGGCTAGAGCCTGTGCCAGAGCTGTCTTGCCACAGCCAAATGCACCGGGAAGGGCGACGCTTGCACCCTGAGCAATGGGAAACAGGCCGTCCAGAATTCGCTGACCGGTGAGGAGAGGCTGTACGGTCTTGAGCTTTTCCGCGCAAGGTCGAGCCTGGCGGACGGGCCAGGTTTGCAGCATCGAGTGATCGCTGAGGTTGTCGTCGAAATCCGTTTGGAGGATTATCTCGTCGACGGTGTAGCAGCCGAGAGGTGCCAGGTAAGTCAGCTATACGGTATTCCGATGAATTAGCTTTTCATTGCTGCTTCTATATATAGCTAGCCTATCATCGCGCACCTTTCCTCGGCAGTTTGGGGCCAGCATGACTTTGTGCTTGACGAGCCTGTTCTCGTAGACGTGACCAACGACGTCTCCGCCGGTGAGACAGGTGCCCTTCCCGAGCTTCATCGGGTGAAACTCCCACAGAGTAGTCCTCGATATGGCGGGTAATCCAACTCCTTTGGGAATGTAGATCGAGCCACACATCTCGTGTATGTCCTTGAGCGGACGCTGGATCCCATCGAAGATCGAACCTAGAAGACCTGGCGCCAATTCGATGGACAAAGGACGGCCTGTCCTCTGGACCGGATCACCGACGGCTAATCCGCTCGTGTCTTCGTACACCTGAGTAAAATTTTGTTTGTTTTTTTTTTTTTTTTTAACAAACATTCTCCTCTGCATCGATCGTACACGCGCCAACTGACTTGAATGGTCGCCGAGTCACCGTTCAGCCGAATGACTTCACCGAGGAGCTTCTCGTGACCGACTTTGACCAGCTCGTACATCGCGCTGCCTCTCATGCGATCGGCTACGATCACCGGTCCGGAGACTCCGTGCACGAAACCGTAATCGGTCTCCACGTCGTTATCGTTTATCCGTTTCAGCTTCGGCATGCTGCCTTTTTTAGTTTCGTGTATTATCGCAATCAAGGTTATATACTCTGCTCTTATGTTACATCGCATGAATATAGATATATGGAAGCTGGCAATCGATGAACATATCAACGGTTCGCTGCAGGTATCAGTTGCGGATTGCGACGTTCTTCACTCGATTAAAAATGTATCCGCACCATATTATACGCTTCATTTTAATTTAAAAAATCGAACGAAAGCTCACCAGGTCGCTTTAGGAAATTCTGCAGGTATCGTTTATCCACGTTCAGCTGACCCAGCAGTTGCAGCTCCTGAGTGCTGGGCCTCTTGGCTGGCTGTGCTTTACGTCTGTGTATCGACACGGAGCTCTGCTTCGAAGAGATGGTTTTCCTGCTTTCCGTAGACTTGGCTACCGATTTTGTTTCCGATTTTTCCGAGCCCAGAACCGTCACGGGACTGCAAGTCTTCGCCGATGTTCCCTCTTCGAGACTGCGACTATCGGTTCTGGAGCCGGTTTTCTTCGGTATCGGTACCGAGTTGCCTGGCATTTACAACGAATAAGTATATATAGACAATAATAATTTGATAAAAAAAAAACATCGATTCTCACTTCCAAGAATATTCTGAATAGCCTCCTTGGCCTTCTGCACACCGAGTCTGAACTGATCGAACTCGGGCCGGATCTTCATGCCGCGATAATAGTAGACCAGACTGAGCTCGAAATCGCCGAGGTGGTAGAGAGCCTCGGCTTTGGAGAAAAGCGCCTTGGCGTTGTGCGGATCCTTGGCACGTCCGTGAAGAGCTGCCTCGGCGTCTTCCAGAGCTTTTTGCGGCTCGCCCAACAACAGGTGGCAACGGCTTCGGGCGATCAGGGCGTTCTTGTCGCTCGGACTCAGCTCTAGAGCCTGTGTTGGATCGGCGAATAATTATACGTTAAAAGTGTAAAAAAAAAAAAACAAACTTTATGGATTTACTTTGTCATTACAGTCAAACGAGAATAAAAACTGCGATCGCTGATGATGAACTCGGCAAAGTGCAAGAAAGGAAAAAATTCGTGCTCGTATATACTCTCGAAGCCCTATATATATACTCGAAACCACCTTGTTAATGCAATTAACGGCAACGTCGACATTGCCGCATCTCAGTTCCCTCATTCCCAGGGCGAGCATAGCGCTGGGCTCGGCCTCCTCGGGTATTTGCAGAGCCTTACTCCTGTCCTGCTTCCTCTTGAGCTTCAGCGACTGTTTGATATCCCTGCTGCCCATGTTGACAGCGGCGGCTCTGTCCTTGTCGGTGTAGACCTCCTCCTGTCTGTGAGCGTCGCTCTTGCGACGTCGGCGTTTCTTCGACTTCTGAAGCTTCATCTCCTCCTGGAGGATCTCCTGGACGCTTTTGCCGTTGTTGTGCTGACCGGCGACGCGGACGAGGACGGAGCCGCGTTTCTCTCGACTTCGGGACGAGCGACGAGCCTCTGACTCTTGGTAGCCCATTTGATTGATCGAACCGGCTGCTAAGGATTCCTTTCTGATCGGGGAGATTTTTTTTTTTTTTTTTTTTTTAAGATATATCGCGTTGATGTTTGGGAGGATGAGGTGCGCAGTGCTATACCTTTTGTGTCTCTCGTCGGCGAAAGTCGCGTGACGGGCTTCGGGCGACTCGTCGATGCCGATGCGGACGAAGCTTTGCAGGAAGTCGTTGTCGTGGAGGGTTGGTCGGAGAATGTTGGAGACCGCTATTGTCGGCGCGTCCGATTTTGACTCGGTGGATTTTTGGGTTTCCGATTCGCACATTTTTAGAATGATTTAACAGCCGCGTAAGGCGAATTCTAACTTATATTGGTTTGGAATCTTAGTAGGTCAGCCGTAGATGATATATCACTTCTATACTTCGTACTTCACTTCGGTTCCACGACTTGGACGATTTTTCAACTTTTGATATTCTTTGCACTTTGACAGACTTGTAAATAAATAAGCGATCGAGTATGGCGGTATGCGAGGTGAAAGAACGTGTGTGGATATTATCGACACCTTGCTGGCCGCCTCGGACAGTGTTTCCTTGGTAACAGTCAACAATGCGTCATATGTACCACCTTTGATTGCGCGCCGCACGACGTATAATTTTCTCACTTTGAATTTGCCGTTAGTTTTTCAAAGGGAAATTGCAATGCTCGAATGAAGCGGTTTCGGTAGATATTATATATTGGATGTTGTTCAATGAGTTATAGGCACTCGTATCGTTGAAGCATAGTTAATTCGATGAAAAATTTACAAAATAAAACGTTTGAAAAAATTCGGTTCCCTGTTTCACGAAAAATCGTCACATCGAATTCAACGAAGAGAGTCTTCCTTATAGTCTTACGCTCGCGGATGTGTATTATAGCTTTGTTGCGCCGGGCGCAGCCGAGTACTTTGAACCCGCCGCGATCACCTTTGTGCCTTGCATTGTTTTATACAGCGCGCGCCGAGCGCATACGAGCCTTTTTCTCTTCGAGCTCCAACGACAAAAGAGCTAACTAAAAATGGTTTTGCTCTACTTTTTTTTCAAGTATTTTTTTTTTTTTTTTTCATTAGATTCATCGATGCGGCTGCAGTCAAGGCCGTATGCAAAGTTATCTAATGTCTCTGTGAAATATTCCTTTTTAGAAGTCATCGGCAATTTTTTAAATTGAATTAGAATCAGGGAAAAATTTATAATCAATTAAGCGCAAAAATACATCTGTATACGCACTTGGTTCGACCGATCCCAGGTTACACTATATTTAAACTCTATATTAATCCTTATATCCATCCAGCCCATCAATTTATTTAATACCATCCAACAAATCGAACGAGCAAGGACAACAAATTACAAAAGTCGATTTCCTCCCATCGACAAAGCAGCACATTACTTTCATCGTGCTTACAATTGAATGCATAGTTATTATATGGTTAGAGAAATGGGAACCGACCTTGTCACTTATTCGTTTACTGCACGAAATGCCTATTATCCTCGTTGCACAGTTATTCCCCAAACGAGAAAAATTACCATCGCTTTGTAAACAAAATCAAATCCTTATAAAGCTGGAGACAACATTTTCAACAACTCGCACACGTGCATCGCGAAGAAAAGAGAAAAAGCGGCAAGTAAAAATCGCTCTCTATACTTAATTGACGCACGACTGAAAGCGGTGAAACAAAGAAGCAAAAGTGTTCTCTATACACAAAGGCGCACTGTATACTATTATAAAAGAATGCAATTTCAGTACGATTAACCTTCGTGTAGAGTATCAAAGCTTTGTCGTAGATGCCACTCTTCAAATGACCAGTAGCCTCGTCGACGAGGGTTTTCGTTTCTATTTCCACGGATTTCAGGTTGAGCCTCTTTCGGGCGTTCTTCTTTGATGCCATGACTTTGATCACTACGACTACGCACGTAATTGTCGAATTCTATTCAGAAGATCTTAACTTGATACGCGCGAACAAAAATTCAAAAACTTACCTCGAAAATCGTCACAGCAATATCCGATTCACAAAAAATCGTTTTCCACCGTATCTGCACTCTTTCAGTCACCACAAGCACTCGGTCAATATAGCATCTCACCGATTCAAATCCATCGATAAATTTTTCCCAAACCAAAAAAAAAAAAAAAAAATAAATAATAATGGCATCTCTCTCGGAGCACACTCGATGCGATCGGTCGACGTAGCGGCTGCAACTGAGCGACCGGCAGCCGTAGCTCGAAAGCTCGCGGGAAATGCGCATGAGCTTCGGAATCGCGTCCCGTGTCTCCGATACCCACTCAAGACTCTTCTTCGTCCTTTTTTTCCTCGAGTCGGCCTGTCCGCGTCGCCGATCAACTCTCGGATTATATGCCTGTGTTGCACAGGGCGACGACGGAAATTGCGTGCACAGCCTTTTCGTGCAGCACGTTGGTCGAGAGTAGTATATTGAGACGTATATGTAGTGTATAGCCTGCGACGTCGTTCATTCTTGTTCTTTTTTTTTTTTTTTTTTTTTTCTTGTATCGGTGTGGATAACGAGGATTTCGCGAGAAAAAAAAAAGATGCGAGCGATCTCTAGTGAGTTGGTTGTTTTGTCGAAATGCATTCCGACGTTTTGAAAGTATAAACGCGCGCAAGTCGAGGAATGGGGTTAACGAGTCATGAAGGGGGTGGCGAGGCTACACTTGTCCGGTCAGCATCAGTAAAACTTTCGGGTACACACGTGTGCTAATTCTGAAAATACACCCGAGCGCTCGGCAAACTTTTTCCGCCCGGAAAGTTTGTTCGCGAGCTTTTCTCGCAACGCTTATTTTCGAACGTTCGAAAAATTCGAAACTAGATTTCCGTGCTCGTTTTAAATCTCGAAGTGAGGCATCGTCGACGAGGATACAATCAAGGCCGATTAAAACAAACAGTTTACGAGACCAATTACGGAAGCAGTAGAGAAAAAAGGTACGACCGTTGTATAATTACGAATCGATTTGAAGTATATAAGCGCACGAAGGGTCTTAGCGAAGCGAATTATTATTATGCCTCTCCGCGAGAGGTCTATATAGAGATACAAGGAATAACCGAATGTAGTATATAGTCGCCGGAGCGCAACTCATTACGGGCTTGTTTTTAATGGACAGAGTCACGTAATGCCGTTCGTTGCTTGGACTCTTTGTTCGTCTATTTCTCGATGAAATTTTATCGTCATCGAAGAGGGAATCTCGAGAGAAGTGCTTGCGAGTATGCATGTATAGATTTATTTCAAGAGCTACACTTGAATCGATCGCAATGAAATCGAGAGTTCTTGAATGGAATCGAGGGGGCTTATCACTATACCATAGCATAAAATGCATTTAACCTAGAACAATAAAACATAAGATGAAAAAATTCGTTCAATTTTGATAAAATCGAGTAAACTGAAATTAACGTCTCAAAAAATTCAAACGCGCGCATTCCCTAATCCCGATTGGTCGTCCAGTGCCACGCGGACCAATCGTTTCCCCGAAAAAAAGCGCGCCTTAACCGCAAGTACCTATCACCCCAGGAAAATCGAACGAAATCGCTTCACGCAACACGCGACAGTCACCTCGTATAAATCAGCAAACGTCGGCCCTCGCCGAGTTCCGCACCTTCCGACTAATATTTTTTTTTCCAAAATCCGAACATTCCTTTCGCTATAGTAAAAACTCCTCGAAACGAGTCAAACGCGCCCACGAGTTCTCCCGTCATTGTCGCACGCATCGGAAGTGGCCCGTGCACCGTTCTCGCTCTTTATTTATCAACAAACGTAAGCTTCGTCGGATCGTCGAACCTGTGCAAAGCAACTCCTGGACCCTGGTAGACCGGCAGCTCTGATGTCTTCGCGTAGAGGATCGTCGAAGACGATAATCCATCCAGGACCTAACCTCGAAAACGGCATCTCCGCGAATCTCTCTGGGATCGCGCGCGAAACAGGCCATCTTTAAAAGTCCTCCGTTATATATATATATATATATATATATATATATATACAGATATACACAAGGCAGCGAGAGACCACGGCTCTAGTCAGCCGAGCGCCGGCAACACTGCCCTCCAACATATTCACACACATCTTCCACCAGTCGCAGTAGCGCGCGCGCGAGACTCCTCCGCTAGCTCACGCCGACATCCGCAAAAGTAACAGCAGCAGCAGCAGCCTATATAACGAGTCATACACACCTATAGCACGAGAGTGAGTGAGTGCGCGAGTGATATATCTGTGGCGCGCGCGCGCGGGCTGTACGCACGCGATCACACACTACTTATACACACCAGCCAAAGCAACGACGAATCCTCGAATCGGCCAGGCCTGGCAGTCGTCGGCGCGCGCCGTGGAGGAGACTGCTCTCTCGCTCCTTCTTTTATACACATCACACACACACACACACGGACACACACGGACACACACTCGCACACATAGCTCCGTCTTGCTCTCGCACTCGATCGACTTCACGTCGTCCACCCTCCCGCCCCCGACGACGACAACCAAGACGTCGAGCATCAGCGAACTGGTGCGAGCTACCTGCTGCACGTAATCCCTGACGACGACGTCTGGCAACGGCTCTACAATGGCGGCAGAGCTCGACCAATTCCAGCAGCTCCTGAACACGCTCCTCAGCACGGACAACGAAGTCCGCACGCAAGCAGAGGTAGGTACCAGCCCAGCTCGACACCTGGACCGTTCCCACTCCTCCTCGGGACATATTGTCACCGCACGAGGTACCCCCGCGCGACTTACTCGCGAGCACGTTGCCGTCTCTCGGTGCTGGCGGCGGCGGCGGCGCATGGCATTTTTTCCGCCCGATTCCAGATCCACCGGACGCTCCGGGTTAACCTGGAAGCATTCGCTACTGGCCGGACGTCTCGAATCCGCTGACATGGTCGTCTTCGTCCAGAAGCAGAGCTCGGACGGGTTACCCAGACTGTCAGTCGGCCGCGCGCGGGCGGTCCGCGGGGCCAAAATGGTGGTGCCTCGCGTGTGCGCGCGCGGCCGAGCGGAAGACAGAGACGAAGAAAAGCACATTCATAGCGGCGTACCCCGGGTTTTCCCCCCTGGCTCGCGTATTTATTTATTTTTGCGGCCGATGTTGCTTCCGGTCTCGCCCCGTGAATTCCAGAGAGAGAGAGAGAGAGAGCCGCCTGGAAATCCGGTTTAATGCCTGCTCTCTAAAGCGATGTTGCTTTTTTTTCGCACAGACGTTAGGCACTTATAACCTTACGCCGTGTGTACAGCCTAGACATACACACATACGCGCGCGATGTCCGGGTTGAGAATTTTTGGCAGCGGGCGCGACTTTTTCCTAGCCACGCGCCAGCTGCGCGATATCGCATTTTCCGCGAGATTCCACGAGCACGCGCCAAGACTTGACACATTTGCCGCGTTTTTCTCGCAGCGGCGGCTTTATAGCTCGGCTAATAAAGAGCGAGGCATTGTACACGGCTATGTGTGCGCGAGCTGCACCTTCGCCACGCGCGCGCACATAACCTCCAAAGAGTCAACGTGCACGGAGAGACGAGAGAGAGAGAGAGAGAGATATACTTATGCGCCGTCTCTGTCTGCTCCGATTTTTTTGTCGACACGCGCGAGCGCGGCTTTTTTATCCAGTTTTTTTCTGCCGATCTATAAGCGTTCGATCTCTCTCCTACCGGCTTCGTTCTCTGTCTCTCGTTCTGATCCGTGATCTCAAGAGCGCAACGTGTGCCTCGATTAGAGTCGCGAGAGAGAAGAGAGAGAGAGAGAGAGAGAGAGAGGAGGAGGATGTGATGTTGCGACGACCGACGACGTATACCTACCTACTTGCGGTTCTCGAGAGTCACGTCGTGAATTTTTAATCCCGGCGCGTGTTGCACATCGTGTGCAATAATGTCGGGGCGGATCAATTTTTTTTTTCTCCTCGCGTATCGTCGGGGCGTTGATTTTTGAACAAGCGGATCGGATTTTTTTTTCCAGAGCTAGCGGCGATTAGAAGCGGGAAATGCTCACCTCAACCCTTTTCGGAGCTCGGGCTTAAATTGGCCAATTAAATGTACACGTCTAGGCATGAGTCATCTCGCGATCCGGATGAGTGATGTCGGAAAAGCACGTTTCTTTTCGCCGCTTTTGTTGTCTTTATGCTCTCTAACCATTGCCCGCTTTGGCAGAAATATGTCGCTCATGCAATTCCGATTCTATTTTCACGTCTGCTTTATTTTTGGATCCAGGAATTTGACTTTTTATAAAGTGCAAATAGACAGACGGAAATTTCGATTGTGCCTGATGATAGAAAAAATAGACAACTTTTTTTTCTCACTTTTTTTACGATATACAATCGACTTACTATTCCTTGCTGCGTATTATAAGTTTATTGTTAGATTGAGTGAGCTATATTCACAGATTTACATGTAGGATAAGGAAACCATTTATAGCCTGCAGTCAATGCTGAATTAATTTTCTTTTTTTACAATTTTAGACTATTCTTGATAATGTAATATATTAACCGATTGAATTCATTTTCATGTGAGCATTATTCATTCTTTTGATATAGTTGTAGGAAAATCAGCTGATTAAATTTTAATTTTAGTAAAATATTAAAGTTAAACAACTTGAATCAAATTAAACATTTCAATTTTTTGCCTTCCTTAGGAGACGTACAAAAATTTACCAGTGGAGAGCAAAGTACAGTTGCTTCTCCGATTCATATGTGATATCACAGTTGGAGAGGAGCTGCGTGGCATGGCAGCAATTTTACTCCGTAGACTTTTCTCTTCTGAATTCATGGACTTTTACCCAAAAGTAACTTTTCAGCCTTTGATTTTGTCTTGCAAGTAATCAGGAGTATAAATAATGATCTAACTGTAATTTAATCTCCAGATTCCCCCAGAAGGACAAGCTCAATTGAAAGAACAAGTCTTGGTTGCAGTTCAGAATGAACCATCAGCTAGAATCAGACGTAGAATATGTGAAGTAGCTGCTGAAGTAGCTAGAAATTTAATTGACGAAGATGGCAACAACCAATGGCCCGAATTCCTTCAGTTCCTATTCCAGTGTGCAAATGGTCCAGTGCCAGCACTCAAAGAAAGTGCTCTTCGCATGTTTACGTAAGTCTTATTGATAAAAAATGTAAACCAAAAAATAAATTGCCTCTTGATTAATAAAATCTTCAATAATTCTATAGGTGTGTCCCAGGAGTTTTTGGCAATCAGCAACCAAATTACTTAGACTTAATCAAGCAAATGTTGCTACTTTCAGTCAATGATACTTCCAATTATGACGTAAGTTATTATCCATTAAATAAAGCACTAGTTACTGTCTGGAGATTGATACGCAAGTGCGAGGTAGCTTTATCACACTTTGCCACAAAATCTCCAAAGAATAAAGAGCTTTCTGATGACTGTAACTTGTCAAGTGTTAATTTACAGACAGATACGGAGCTTACATTATTCACCTTACAATAAAATTAAAATTAAAATTTTCAATGAAAAACATTTCACGCTAAATTTTCGTGTTTTTAATAGGTTCAATTCCAAGCTGTAAGAGCTGTTTGCGCTTTTATCATGCTTCATGACAAAGAAACCGCCATTCAAAAGCATTTTGCAGAACTTTTGCCTTCAGTAGTGTTAGTAACAGCTCAATCCATAGAGAAGCAAGAAGAAGATTCTTTGCTAAAAGGCATGATCGACCTGGCCGAATCAACACCGAAATTCCTCAGACCACAATTGGAACCGATTATGGAGATGTGCACAAAAGTCTTCTCTAACGAGGATATGGAAGACTCTTGGAGGCAGCTCGCCCTCGAGGTTATCGTGACGCTCGCTGAAACGGCACCGGCTATGGTGCGCAAGGTCGGAGGAAAGTACATCACTGCTTTAGTGCCATTGATTTTGAAGATGATGACAGATCTAGAGGAAAATGAAGAGTGGAGCTTCTCAGACGAAATTATTGAAGAAGACAACGACAGTAATAACGTAGTGGCTGAAAGTGCTCTTGACAGATTAGCGTGCGGTCTTGGCGGAAAAACTATGCTGCCTTTGATCGTTCAGAATATTCCGACCATGTTGAGTAGCACCGATTGGAAATATAGGTAAACACGATAATTTAAACGATTGCGTAACTCGATTTAATTTGAATACCACAGAATAAGTCAACAGTCAAGTTTGCACTGTGAATTTGAAGGTGTTACATCTGTGGTAGAGCAGCTGGTGAATATTAATCATTTATCTTTTTGTTGTATTAACAAATCGATTTTTGGTGTTTTCACTAGAGGTTTCTGAGAGTTGTCTGTGTTATCTACTCACAGTCATAGTTTTTGAAACATACACATCTTTAAATTTAAATCTTTTTGCATTTATTTGATCAATGATTTATGTCTCGCCTTATTTTCATTCAAATTCATCTTGATTACAGGCATGCTGCGCTCATGGCCATATCTGCTGTTGGTGAGGGGTGCCATAAACAAATGGAGGCTATATTACCACAAATAATGGATGGAATCATGCAATACCTGCAAGACCCAGTAAGTTTTAATAATAGGAATTGTATCTACAGTAATAGTAAATGCCATAGGCCGAGTCAGCAGTCAATTCACACTTTGAATATGAAGGCGTTACGTCTGTGGCAGATTAATACCATTCAACGTGCTTGACTCTTTTTTGTCGTTTTGATAATGAGATGAAAGTACTTTTAGTGGGAGTTTCTGAGAGTTGGCTGTTGCCTACATGCATCAGCCATAGTATTGAAACAAACACTTTTATTGGAGTAAATTTAAAAAATGACTTCTCGCGAATGTTAAAATAGTTTATTACATTGAGCTTTTTCTGTTCTCAGCATCCCAGAGTCAGATACGCGGCTTGCAATGCTGTCGGTCAAATGTCCACTGATTTTGCGCCAACATTCGAAAAGAAATTCCACGATGTTGTGATTCCGGGACTGTTGCTTGTTTTGGATGACAATGCAAACCCCCGAGTTCAGGCACACGCTGGAGCAGCTCTTGTCAATTTCAGTGAAGATTGTGCCAAGAGCATTCTCATGCCATACTTGGATGCTATCATGGGCAAACTCGAGTCCATCCTGACCAAAAAATTCCAGGAATTAGTAGAGAAGGGCACAAAGCTCGTACTCGAGCAGGTCGTCACAACCATTGCTAGCGTTGCTGACACGTGCGAGGAGCAGTTTGTGAAATATTACGACAGGCTTATGCCATGCCTCAAGTATATCATTACGAACGCAACTCAGCAAGAGCACAAGTTGTTGCGCGGCAAAACCATCGAGTGCGTCAGTCTAATTGGTTTAGCCGTGGGTACTGAAAAGGTACATGTCATTTTTCATCATTATTATGATTATTATCTAATAAATAAAATGCGCTATAACCGAGTTAATTTTCTAAACTAGTTCTTCGGAGATGCGCAAGCAGTGATGGAGTTGCTGCTCAAATCGCACACAGCTCTGCCAGAAGACGATCCACAACTCAGTTATATGATATCTGCTTGGGCCCGACTTTGCAAAGTTCTTGGTAATTGATTGGCAAACAAATTTATCAAAAATTTAACGAACCGTTCATTATGAAAATCGTTTTCTCAACAGGAAAGCATTTCGAGCCATACTTACCGTTAGTAATGGGCACGGTCATGCAGACCGCCGCCATGAAGCCAGAAGTCGCGCTTCTGGACAACGAGGATATGGAGGATGTAGAGAGTGACGTTGACTGGCAGTTCGTGTCGCTCGGAGAACAACAGAATTTCGGAATCAAGACGGCCGGTCTTGAGGACAAGGCTTCTGCCTGTGAAATGTTAGTGTGCTACGCTAGAGAGCTGAAAGAAGGGTTCGCTGACTATGCTGAAGAGGTAGTGCGACTCATGGTCCCCATGCTGAAGTTCTACTTCCACGACGGTGTGCGGACGGCCGCGGCTGAGAGCTTGCCGTGTTTGTTAGAATGTGCCAAAATCAAAGGTAAATTATTTACGGTGACATAATCGACTAGAAAAAAATATCACAGAATAAGTCAACAGTCAAGTTTGCTCTATGGATTTGAAGGTGTTACATCTGTGGTAGAACAACTAGCGAACTTTAATCTTTCATCTTTTTGTTGTTTTAACGAATTGGTATTAGACGGTTCGCTAGAAGTTCCTGAGAGTTGTCTGTGTTGAAAGCTCACAGTCATAGTTTTTGGAACATACACTTCAATAAATTGTAAAATAATTTTTCAAATAATTATCATTTAATCGTTTAAAAAAAAAATTAAATTAAATTTTAGGCCCACAGTATTTGGAAGGTATGTGGAACTACATCTGCCCAGATCTACTAAAAGCCATAGATACCGAACCAGAAGCTGACGTGTTGTTGGAGTTATTATATTCTTTGGCAAAATGTATCGAGACCTTGGGGGCTGGATGTCTGAATCCTCAGTCAATGACAGAACTATTGCGAATCCTTGACAAACTTTTGAACGAACACTTTGAGAAGGCTGTTGCCCGATCAGAGAAGAGGAAAGACGAAGATTATGACGATGTCGTTGAAGAACAGCTCGCCGACGAAGACAACGAAGACCTTTACACACTGAGCAAGATAGCCGACATATTCCACGCCCTCTTTATCACTTACAAATCTTCATTTTTCCCATACTTCGACCAGATCGTTGGTCACTTTGTCAAGCTTCTCGCGCCTGACAGGCCGTGGTCGGATCATCAGTGGGCTCTGTGCGTCTTTGATGACGTTATCGAGTACGGTGGCCCAGATTGCGCCAAATATCAAGAGTTCTTCCTGCGACCTATGATTCAATACGTCGCGGATAAATCGGGCGAGGTCAGGCAAGCTGCTGCATACGGCTGCGGAGTTCTCGGCCAGTACGGTGGTGAAGCATTCGCACAGGCTTGCGCCGAAGCTCTACCAAGGCTAATGGAGGTGATCAACGACCCGGAATCGAAAGCGTCGGAGAACCTCAACGCAACAGAGAATGCTATTTCGGCAGTGACGAAAATACTTAAATATAATAACAAAGCTATCAACGTTGATGAAATTCTTCCACATTGGTAAGTTGGAAGTCATTCAGTCGATTCAGATTTTCATGCGAATGAGCTATAACGCAGGCAGCAGCATAACGAAATCTGTCCTATTCACAGGTTGTCCTGGCTACCAGTCGTCGAAGATGAAGATGAAGCACCACACGTATATGGATATTTGTGCGATTTGATAGAAGCTAATCACCCAATAATATTAGGCCCGAATAACGCGAATTTACCCAGACTTATCAGTTTCTTTGCCGAAGCATTCAACAAAGACGTAATATCCTCCGACGATCCTGTCCTGCCCAGGATTCTTAGTATCGTTAGGCAAATTCAGGTAACTATCGCAGTCATCGATACTCAACGTCCACCACTTTCTAATTATTCGACAATGAAATGATGTAATATCATTATACTTTTGATTTGTTTTCAGAGCAACGAGTCCATGTTTCAAGCGTGTATAGCTGTCTTATCTTCGGAACAACAGTTGGCATTGCACGAAGCCCTCAGCTCGCAATCCGGAAATTAATAAGAGCCTTCGCTAAGAAAAATCAATTGATTTTTAACGTCATAACTGAGAAAAAACTAAACAAAAATATCTGCGTTTTTCTGACGCGAAACCACGGGAAAATCACTGATGCAACGTAGGTAAATAGAACCTACCTACCCGAAAAGCAAATGCAAAGTAAGAGTTTTACGCCTCCCACAGCCTAACACTAGCATACAGAGAAAAAACACAGGTGTAATCGACTGTTTTGCTTATTATACTGTTATTGTTGATTAAATATTTTCCTCCACCGTGTGGCAAAAAAGGTTTTCTTCCGGAACCAACAGATTTGTCGTATACAAGCAGGAAATCGTAAATTCACTATCTATCGTCTCGTAAATTACGCCAGTTTGTAACGGAAATGAATTCTTATTCACTTTGAATAAGTTCGCAATGACGAAATGACTATTTTTGTAACTTGCGTTATTAAATATTTAATTCTCTGAAGAACCGTTATTTTTTTTAGAAAAATAGAAAGGAAAAACAGAAGTATGGAATCGTTAAATGCTTCTACAAGATTTTTTATAGACTCTCTTTGTGTGTTGCCCGCTACTGACTACTAAACAGAAGTTCTGAAAAAAAAAACGAAAATTGTGTATAAGTTATGGTACATTTTTATAGATACATTTTTGTTTTCACACGAGAATCATTGTTTGTTTTTTAACGAAGCTACAATCCCACGACGTTTTTCGTCAATGCGAGCTTATCGATTTCTCGTATGAGTATGAAAAATACAAGTTAACTCGCATATTGGTCAGCTCGATTGTAATTGCCTTCGTGAATGAATTAAGTTGCGAGGAAGTAAATAAAATAGACTGGAAGCCACCAACTCATTACCGTCGCTCTGACGGCATAACATTGTGATTTAGATATTTTATTATTAAATTTAGGTACAATAAATGTTATTTAATGATAATAACTATAGATTGCAGTGTTACAAGGAGTTTCTTGGCGGAGAGTCGCGTTAAGAGCACCTTTGGAGCGACCTTCGTAATAATGTTTTAAAAAATAAGAAAAATGAGAGGAAAAAACTTGCAATGTCTCGATAATCCAGTGCACCTTTGATGGTTCTCATCGCATCGACGAAATTTCCTTTTTTCCTTACAACAGACACGTTTGTGACATGTTTTTTGGTGCTGCGCACTGATACTCTATATACGGTTTTACATAGTTGAATCAAAAGAAAAATAAACACAAAAAAAAAAGAATTCGAGGGAGAAGAATCTACGCGGTTGTGAAGCTCGGGTAAAAAGATAAAAGGAGAAAATGAAGGAATAAATCTCGTAGTCGACGTTACGAATAAACTGTTAAGGACAATTTACCATAGGCCCGCCGCACCATAGTCTATTTATAATTTTTACGCAGTTATTCTTGTTAGCATATATCGAAACGACCCTCGTAAATGAAAAACTATGTAGACGAAAGAAATCGAAAGACGAAAGTAAATGGCAGACAATTACAGTGCACGACCGACGATCGAGGAGAAAAAACGACGTGATTATTCGACGACGACCACTTTGTCCATATTATTCTTTATCTCAGAATTTCAAATTAAAGTCATAAGACGCATAAGCACGAAACGAAGGTTGAGAAAGAGAGGATACATAGTGTTTTGAGCATTAGTGTCTCTTTGTACATAAGTAATTCAAGAAATTTAATAATTATAATAGTAACGCGAAAGTCGAGGCAGCTGAGGGCCGCGCGATTTTTATTGAAATGTCACGCTCGAGCGTTTCTCCAAGCATCCGATTACTCCGAAAAGGACGTCGAGGAAAATTACTGCGCTTCCAAAAGCCGATTCCGAATCGAGCAAGACAAACATTATGAACTGTGAAAATCAACAAATTTTGTACGAAACCGTTGTGATCGTTGTTAAAATGCGAAAATTTACGAGACACAAAAACATCACGCCAAATTCAGAAAACACGAGAAGACTTCCGTTTCGAAGTAACCGAAGATGTGCCGCTCTCAGAGATAATAATAATGATAAAATTAATACGCAGCGTTCCTCGTGCGCGCGCGCGCGCGTCGCAGTTGATTTCGCCGGTGCACGTGTCGAACGCTCGCGAGAATAAAAAAAGAAAATTGTATAGGTGGCAAAGAATCGAATTGCGCAATTTGAAGCGGAAGCGACTGCAAATGGAGGAGCGACGACGAGGAAACAGATATAGTTACGAGCGAAGACGAAGAGAAGGGTGAAAGTAATGAGAATGAGAAAAAAAATTATCGAACTAAGAATTATATATAGAGATTATTTTAAAGTTATTATTCATTAAAATAAATCTCAAGCTTTGTAAAATCTGTCCTTTTTTATTGTGAAACTTTTCGAACGGTCTATTATATATTATACATACAGAGCTCAAACGGAAAGAGACGAAGAGAGAAACAAATTATTATAGTGTAAACTTGAGCCGTGCTGTGACTTCGTACGTTATTAGGTGCACCTTTACCCAAAAGTTATATTTTATTATATCGCGTTTCTTTAAAAAAAAAAATATAATAAATAACGAAAGAAATGAGCCACGGTGTAGAAAAAAAGCTCGAAAGAATTTACTTTATTCTCGTCAGTCGTATTATATAGTTTTCCAATTATTATATTATTTTTTTTTTGGCACATGCATATAGGATCCTCAATATTGTGTTAACATCAGATTTTTTATATTTTTTTTTAATTTATTTAAACAGTGAAAATTGTAATATTAATTCTAAAAAAAGTGGCAAGTTGTTGATAAGTAACCATTATTATTCACATTTTTATGTTAAAATTAATTTTTTTATATAACTCTTTTAAATTGTCATTTTACGAGTTTTAGATTATAGTGACCTACATTCTAAGTGACTATATGAATAAAGATAATTTGTATTATAAAAAAATGCGTTCTGTAATTCTTACAACAGACGCTTGTTGTAAACAAGTTTCTTCTTTTCGCCTTACTCAGCCGAAACGTAGATATTTGCGAACGCGGCCACTTTGCAAAATTACGCGAGGATGAAATATCTTACTTGTGAAGCAAGTGGGATAAAAAAGAAGTATCTCTGTATCGTATTCTGAGCAAATATTAAAGCTACTTAATTCACGGGAAAAATAGAAATTTTTGTTGGCAATGAAAAATGCTTTTGAGCGCAGAAAAAATAAGAGCTCGCGTGTTTTAATAACGGTCGCGACAAACTGGAAAAGCTTGTTCGAATCGGGCGTAGATAAAGAAGCATATGCTACTTGTAGAGTTGGAATGAGGCCGTTCGTCGTTCGGTTGAAAAATTGTCAAAAGTAAATATGTAATATGTTTCGGTTTCAAATCGATATGAAATTATCGTTTCTGCATTCATTCACCGATTTAATAATTATTCAAAACTCTTGCAAAGCGCAGAGATAAAATAACGCACGATTGACATTCGTAAACTCCGACCTATTCAAAATTTATCTTCACAAGATAAGCAGTCCTAAATCATCCATATGCAAAATACTTCTCCAGCACGAACGTACGCGTACATTTTCATCATACCGCAAGAAATTCGAAAAAAAAAAACATTCACGGTTCTTCGCGTCCGTCAAAATATGCGAGCTCGTTATCGTTTCGTTCACGCGAGTGCACTTTTCATTACCAACGAAAACTGCATTATACTTCCTCCAACCATGAACGATACAACTTCCGCGTCTCGTATCAGTCGAACGAATCCTGTCCCTATTTGCATATACCTACAGAAACAGAGGAAGACCTACGCATATACTAACCGTGCGACCGGCTGAATGAGTCTGGAAATCATTAAGGAAGAGAAAGATAAGTGGGTAACGGTACCGAACGTTAGCGGTCAATGACATTACGTCATTTCGAGCGAGCGCGCGCATAATTATAATTCGTGCGTGAACGCGCGGTGCCGCTGCACACACACTATATACTATAGAGCTCGAGTTCGTCAAACGCGCGGAATCTCATCAGTTCGAAGGTGACCGAGTTGCGCGCCGGACGCATGCATGCAAGCGCTCTGAAACTTCTATTCGCACTTTCCGACAACGATCGATTTAGCGCTTGCGTTTTTCTCTACAATCGTGTACAAACAGTGAACAGTTCCAAGTGGTATACGATATAACGTTTATAACCGCAGTGCGAACGCCGTCGCGTACCCGAGACTATATATACAAATACAGCAACAGGTGAAGCCAAGGTTGATGTTTGTTTAGAACGAATCTCTTGTCAATCAGATATACAACTATGTTACAGATTCACAGAGAAAGACGTGAGTACTTGTACACATCGCTGAACTTTCTTCGCTCTAATAAGCCCGTGTATATATATATATATATTTTCAATTCCAAAACTATACCATATACCGTGTGCCCATTACGCGTCGCAAATTCCAGGCGAAGCACAGCTATCTATATATACGCGAAAAAACTTTTCCTCGCGGGACATATAGCCTCTATTCCAGAAACGTCCGCGACAAAAGCTCCGTAACGACCGAACATTAAATATAGGTGTGTGTATATATATATATACATCCCGCAATTGCAAATACGGAAACCTCGTCTTTCGAGTTGCCCGCTATAGCGCGTTCTGCAACGATGACTGCAACACGCCGTGTAATTAGATTAGATGGCATCGCGAAACTCCGGCGTTGCGGTAGGTTGAGTTTTTTCTTCCTTCGTTTCGTCTATTTGGTCTATTAGCTTATGAGTTAATACAGATGCTTTCGTAGCTGGCACCGAGTGACGAGTAAAACTCCATTGTCGTCAAGCGCGAGAATTGCTGCTGAATTTGAAAAGTTAATTTTCTTCGAAAAAATAAGCGTACTACCCGCTGTCTACTTTTTATCCGCTTGGATTACTCATATAATTCACGAGCAGAGCCGAAACTCGTCCCACACGCGTGTCCCGTAATAGAAAAGTGTATCGCGCACGGCTCAATCATGCAAACGAACCGGCTAATGTCCATCGCGCGCGCGCGTGTCAACGTCGCATCGCTGATGCGAGAAAGAATCGTCATCTGATGAATATACTTAAAAGAAGCAAGTCCAGAAATACACGCCTACGCAAAAGTTCACAATAAGCGCCTACTTTTGAGAACTCGCGAGCTGCAAACTAATTCGGGGGAAAATGGGTTAAACTTGCACACGTAGGAGTAAGAGAGGCGAAAAGTAGAAAAATCAATGTCTGGCCCTTGGAGGAGCCACTCCGCCGGCGCTTGCCAAATAAAATCGTTATATATTGTATACCTATATATATATATATATATATATATATATATATATATATATATAAAGCGTTGTTCGGAGCAGAAATACCTATATACAAACCCCGATGATTCTTTATCATCGTCAACTCGTTAATCCAAGCTATTGATTCATACTTAAGTTCAGCAAGCCCGAGCCGATGACGAAAAAAAGTCATGCATCATTCGCATTGCACCGAGCACGAGTCCTAATAGCCGGCGGTATATAGGTCCACGTGTACTCGCGCGTCGCCCCTCGCGATCATCCGATCTTACGTCATCCTTCTTTCTCCCTACTACCACTACTTCTTCTTTCCTCTACGCATACTCGTTCGTTCCGGTATAGGTATATATATACATATATATATATACATATATGCTTGCGTATCGCCACGCGATATTCTCGTGCTGGCCCGGCGCGCGTGTGATGCACTGATGCGAGTTTGCATCGGCCGAGTGGATTGCGTCATGATGAATGTACGACACGCTTGTGTTTATACTCTAGCGTCAGGGTTCGATGATCGCCGCGTTGAAAAGATTTATATGTTTCGAGAGGGTGATTATGTCGATGAAAACTGTTTTACGAAAATTAACACAAACCGCGAGTGAATAAGAATACGCTGATGTCATAAAGTCCGTTCGAGCAACGGAAAAAGAGAAGATCCGCGATAAGGCTAACGCAGGGTGTTATGTCAAAAAAAAAAAAAAGGATTGATATCTCGCGGCGAGAGGTGACGGAGTCATCGCGAAATTCGGCGATAGAAAGCGTAATAATCCGGCCTCCCGATCAGTTCGCGATAAGACACAGCTGCGAGAGAGAAACCGGCCGGAAGAGGCGTGCGTGCGGAGTAGCACGCGACGCAATGGCTCACCCGATAATACACGATCCAGGTAAATTTTCACTTTAACGATCCTCCAACATAACTCAAAGGGTCGTCGCGTTACTCATCGAGTGTAGGATGTGCAACCTTGTGAAACGTGCGGCGATAATTAATCATCGTACTGATTATAGCGGGAAATAGTCGTGGTATACATATAGGGTTATTTTTCTGGAAAAGTGCGCGTGTTAGTATCGCTGCTGGTATTTCCCCCCCCTTATCGCTCTTTCTTCGCTATCCGCCGGCCTTTAAAATCTCTCTTTCTCCCCTTGCGAGAATGAATAATCCGTATTTTCTATCGACGTTCGAATGTCGTCAGCCTCTAGAAACTATATATATACAGTATTGCAATATATCATATATATCGTCGAGTAAAAAGTAGCGCGAAAGTGCCGCGTCGGGTGATATTCTAGTTTATACTCGAGTTTACGTATATACGTATATAGACACGTGAGCACGCGTTGGCGCACGCAGAGGCACGCGAGGAAGACGGTAATATCTTGTGGCGTGACAAAAGCCGAGAGATAGTTTTATTTTCGTTTCTGGCGCGCACTCTTTGGTCGCGCGGCTATGTGTGCAGTGTGTGAGAAACGGTCCAAGAAGCTTTGTATTTTAATTAGGTTTCGATGTGATAGAGAGAGAGAGATGCTCGATTTCGAGCGAAGCCGATGGGTCAAGGTGGCGCGCTGCTTTTGCAGTTCAAAGTTTGATATTGCAAAATTATCGCTTTGACACGAATACAAGCTAGATTAGTGCAAGGACTTGGCCGATGTCTCTCCGATGTTCGCTTTTTGAATATTTTCTTTTTCTTTACGCCTGTTGACTTTGGTGATAAGGATAAATTTAAAAGTTTTTGCTGAATCGTCATGTTGGACGTTGAATTTCGGGGAGTTATTTTTGGACTGTGAATGTTTTCTTTGATGGAATTTCGTCATCGTTAACTATTGAAAATATACCCACGTATTTAAGAATTATAAAAAAAAAACGTCGATACACTGTTGATATTCCACGTGCTCTAAATAAATAAATAACGAACAATTGACAAAAGCCGCTTTCTCAGAACTCGAATCGATACATTCCAAACATTATTGAGCAGTTCGTCGTATCTGTGTAAATAAAATAGAGGCGCTTATTACGTCGGTGATTGTGTTCACCAAAAATGTTTTAGCAGGAAACGTGTGCTCGTTACCGAATGAAAATTCAATTAAAAAATCGATCGACGAGTCCAATATTTACATTTATACACGTAGTGCGGTGTTTGGAAACTCCGGTACTTATATATACTCCAATGTAGACAAATAATCAAGTCTACGTATAACATCATAAGACGCGGCATATCCTCCCACATACCCCCAAGATTTACCAAAGAAGATAGCCGGAGATCAATATTTACCTCGTGGGCGCGAGCGCGCGCGCGGGCTTCGCTAACTTCTATTGTAACAATGTCGATCAGATCATCTACAGTCCACTCCGCGATTAGATAAAAAATGAATCGCTTATGTGCACGGATTACTTACATACGTTAATCGCAAAAATCACGTGCCTACCGATGTATCACAAGTACAGCGGTTCTAAATTAGAAAATTAGCCAAACGTCCAATCTCGCTACATACACTGTATATATATATATAAGCACAGCCGGCGCTTTTCAATTGGATTTTTGACGCTAGACACGCGCGGACACGTCAGCTGCCTACACCATTTCGAGCCCACCGCACATTACCGGCCGTGACGCAGGCCTGCGGCATTCGCAACGCAGCTATAATTTCACAGAAACATCTCACTCCCTCTCGAAACTTTTTTCTCGGGCGGCGGTTTTCACCGGTTAATATAAGTATGTATATATATGTACCTATACGCCGAACGATCGATCACGAGCTCTACGCGTGACCTCTAATTCGATCTCATCTCTACTTATCTTCCATCGTCGCATCACAGGTGTCAACTAAAAAAGTCAACTCGCTGGACGCGTCATCAGTCGAACGACTTTTCCGTTGGGATATGCGCGTATAACCGGCGATTTATGCACCTCTTGCGAGAGGCGTGTCATTTATAGACGGCTGCAGGAAATTAATGCCTTCGTCTAATATGCGCCGCTATGAATTTTTCAGCTCCAATTCGAGCGACGAGCGATCATTGGAATTTGTACACTGACCTTGCCCGCGTTTAATATCCGGTTTCCCCGCGGGGGATGAGGCATATACGCGAGCCGTTTAAACACACAATGCCATCCGATATAATACTAACTGACTATATATACTTACACACTGTTATTGCTTGTTTCGCGACGACTGCCTTTACTTATACCGCATAGATATTTATCGCACACCGGCTGCTACATAACCCTGCACGGCCTGTAGCTATTCTCGAGAGAGAGAGAGAGACGGTAAGTGCATTGAACAATTCCCTTGGCAAAAAAGAAAACGACAAAAAAACCGCAACAATGGGCTCAAGAGTATTACTAGTATACCTATATCGTTGGCGGCGAGAGGGGACGAAAGAGTATTATACACGGCGGCAGCACTAGTGTATACTTAAGTATATAGCGAGCGAGAGGGACGGAGATAGAGAACGAACTCGGGCGGGCGTCTGCTGCGCGCTGCAACGAACGCAACCTATAGACGCGCAGAGTTCTATATATATATATATGTATATATGTATAGCCGAGAGAGACTGCTTAGAGCGGAGTCGACGAGCCCCGCGCAGTGGACGGCGAGAAGCCTCAGCTGATGATCTGGCATGGAGCATAATAACCCGACGACGACATCGTCATCATCCTCAGCAGTGTTTTCGACGTCGAGCGATCGGACGTCCGAGCCTGAGCTGAAGGAAACTGGCAGCTGTAGCATAGCCACCAATAACGGCGACAACGGCTCCTCATCCGAAAAGCGTGGGTGAAACTGTACCGCGAGAGTGTGTGATGTGATCTGCTGCGACCTATAGCTGCGACTGATGCTGATCGGGAGTGCCTGTGTGTTATTCTCTGTGTGCATGCGAGAGGCGCAGAAAAGAAGGTCGCGAATCGTGCGTTATATTCTGCACTGCTCTATTCTCCCCCCATCGCTTGGGATCGTCGAAGTAAAACGGGCCGCGATAGACATACGCGTATAGCCGAGAGCTTCCACGGGTTTCTTCCCTATATACTTTCGACGTCTGGTACACGTATAGAGAGATAGAGACGCTCTCTTCAGTCTCTCATCCGCGCTTTCCGGATTTCTTCTCTTTTTAACACCTATGTGTCGTCGAGAAACTGATTCTGCTTCTCCCGTGTGTTTGTCTGATTGATTCGCTGAAACTGAGTTCCTTACTTCGAGATGACTGACAGACTGTCGGTGCAGGCACTAGATGGCTGTCCTACTGTACGTACATCATCTCGATGGTGTTTACTAGCTTTGTGATTGACCAATGTCTGCTCGATGGTTTGGCAGTATATAGTGACTTGTTATTGGCTGTGAAATTCCATTTATAGATAGCTTTTGTGTAGTAGAGTTGAATAGAGTTTTTGTTATTTTGATCCAAGTTTGTTGATCGTTTGGATTGTACACTCAGATTTCTTGTTTGCGTTGCTCTCTTTCTACAATACAATATCCAGTCTTTCGAACAAGTAGTTCTTCGAATAACTGAGTCAGAAATTATTTTTTCAAATTAAAATTTTAATTGATTACTGTACCAGTAATTATGGTTTATAATTACACATTTTTTTAAGCATCATCTGTTAAAGGACTGATTTATTTTTTCTTATACCTATCAGTCACAAAAACATTATTGCATGAGAAAATTTAATTTAAAACAAAATTTCTACTACTTATAAAATGGATGTTCTAAAACGAAACTTCATGGATTCTATCTTGTTCTTAGTTATTTTTTTTTTCAATTAACCTTGACAACCGTATAAACTTGACCTCAAATGTTTTAGTGCCTTGTTCACTGCGCTCAAAGAGGCATACACACAAATTTTTAACCAAAGAATTTGAATATTTTTCATTTGAAAAGTGCACTACTGTTCTTATTTCATAGAACTTTTTAAGTCTTTGTAGGAAAATTTTTTAATTTCTTTTTAAGCGTATGTTACTTTAAATCATATTTGCCAATAGAAGAAATTTTATAATAATTATTCAATATTCCTTCACAGAAATACCAAAGCTCGATGGGCTTGACTTCGTGAACATAGAAAAAATGTCAAGAAAACGAATCAGAGAAGAAACAATCATGGATACGTTACCAAATCATCTTCATAATGGAGAAGAAGATAATTCTTATGCACGGGAAGAATCACCAGTATTTCCTGTAAGTTGCCATTTGTTCATGATGTTATGCAATATCTGAGGGGAAAATTTTGTTTAAAGTTTGAAATGGATTTGAATGATTAATGATGATCTGACGATTAATTTGATAGATTTATTCATAAATTCTATATGTGCGCTATCTCATCTAGTTCTTTAATTTATATATAGATGGATATTTTAATTCATTTATAAATGATCTAGAAATAACTAGAATCACATGGCAATTGTATAAAAAGATAAAATGTATACATAGATAATAGCATATCGGTTATTCTTATTATCAATTTCAAAGTTCATGCACCGAGCAACGATGGGGTCAAATTTTAGGCAATGAAAAACAGTAAATATCTCTATTTTGAAGTTCTAGAAAAGATAGGGTTTCTAACAATAATAATCATGACAGTCAAAGTTAATAAATGATTTTGAAAAAAGAGTATATGGAATTCTTATTGATATCATCATGTGCAAATAATGTTGCATTGATTGAGATAAAGTCAAAATATGATAATTAAAAAATGAGAAATATATTTTAAATAAAGAGGTTCTTTCCAATATGGAACTGTATTGATATCTAAATATAGATTAAACTGCTTATACTTGTCAGTAAAATAATGTCAAAATTATATAAGACTTGGTCAGCTATCTGGAACTGCAATTACTGTCATGAGACATCTATTTTTAAACTTGAGTGCACAATTTTTTTTGTGTTTGCAAAATAGGTTAAATTCATTTTTACTTGCTGAGGTTAAAATATTTTATTTATTGAATAAACAAATCTTTGTTTGAATGAAAAAGAATTATAACAATCTAAAACACTCACCCTTGTCGATCTCAGAAATACAAATGACTGGCTGATGTGATTGAAGGTAGATATGTGTCTTATCTATGTATACGCAGTTGAGAATGAGGTAGAAGATACTCAGCATTTTTGCTGATAAGCTCAGTGGTGTGACAAGAAGCGCTGATGGAGGTGGTGTATATAACATTAGGTTATTTCAGAGCTCAAGTAATTAATTCCTCCAGTCAGTGCGCTACAGAGGAAAATCACCTCACACATGTGTTGCTTTATGTGTAGTTGAAAGAGTTGATTTTTTATATTTATGCCAGATTTTACTCGCAACAATTAGCTTTGTGAAATATTTAATCAATAATATATATAAAATTAAAAATGACTTTTGGAAGTGAAAGATTCAGTATTGACATTGAGGATGATAGAAAAATCCAGTACTATCACAAATTTAGAAACCCAACTATTGATTATAAATTTGTTGTAAGTGTGGTGGATGGAGAACATTAAAAAATGCCAAATTAATAAAGTTTGTGAAATGCTATTAGGGCTCAATACTAACGCAAAGATTTCCGAATTACAGTCCATATGTAAGGAAGCTCCATTCAGTGACGAACCTGATGCGATCTTGGAAGCACAGTCGTGTGACTACAATACGAAAATAACACTAAAAATGGCAAAATCTGGTAAAGGTGGGTTCACATATTTGCTAATACACACGATTGAAATTATGTTATCGTCACTGTGATAAGAAATGTAACATCAATCGCGACGAAAGCACCATTTTTTCATTTAAAAAAATTAATGCTAGAATTATATGGACTAATTTTTTCTTTAAATTATAGCTCCTCGGCGCGTTCGCGTTTACGCGGATGGCATCTATGATCTATTCCATCAAGGTCATGCCAGACAGCTAATGCAGGCAAAAAACATTTTTCCCAACGTATATCTCATTGTTGGCGGTAAGTCTATACATTCAAAGCTATTTCACTTTTCATTTTCAATTATTTGTTGGAGCATAAAATCTTATTAAAAAAATTTTATTATTTCAGTTTGCAACGATGAGTTAACGCATAACAAAAAAGGCCGAACAGTTATGACAGACTTCGAAAGATACGATGCTGTAAGGCATTGTCGCTACGTCGACGAAGTGGTACGCGACGCGCCGTGGGAATTGGATGATGAATTCATTGAGAAACACAAAGTAATTTAATATAGCTAGTTAAACAGAACGATACTGCTCGATATCTAAAATTTGTTAAGATACTTGTACTCGAGCGGTAGCTTTGAGACACTCGCTATTCGTTCAAATTAATCAATTACATTTATGATATCATAGATTGATTTCGTCGCTCACGACGACATCCCGTATATGGGCGACGATGGTGTGGATGACCTTTACGCCAAATTGAAAGAAAAAGGAATGTTTGTCGCGACGCAACGAACTGAGGGAGTGTCGACGTCCGACATCGTCGCCAGGATTGTCAAGGACTACGACATCTACGTGAGGCGAAATCTCGCGAGAGGCTACAGTGCAAAGGAGTTGAATGTTTCGTTTCTTAACGTAAGCTGCGGTTCTTTTGATTTGTATACGTCGTAAATTCGATATTTTTGACTTAACTAGCGTTGATTAATATTTTATTTCTTTCGTCACAGGAAAAGAAATTCCGACTACAAAATAAGTTCGATGACTTGAAGGATAAAGGCAAGAAAGTGATGGAAAACTTCGGTGAGAAACGAACCGATATGATAAGTAAGTGGGAGGAAAAGTCGAGGGATTTTATCGACGCCTTCCTCCTTCTATTTGGTCGAGATGGACGACTGGTGCGTACAATTATTTGATTATTCATATATTTCAGCTTTTTGTCGGACCTTCGTTTTGTGCCTATTTGGAATTTTCACGATCAACTTCTTGGTCGCGCTGTGGAACTTTTAACCTTCCTTTTTTACTAACTCGTTTATATTTTAGTTGAATTTTATACTCGAAATGCACTTTATTTATTTTTGTACAAAATTTTTAAATTGTACGTTTGCTATCTTTTTTTTTTTATTGCTTATATAGATCTTTAACTCTTCCGTTTTTGTTACGTAAAAATGAAAAAAATATATATATTTTACTGTTGCGCTCGAACCTTGTTTTTCTACCGTACTCTGTTTTTGATACTAACGATGCAAACGAAATAAAAACGTTTTAACACAACAGTGCATGGTGTTTTTCGTCTTTTAATTTTAGCGATGATACGCTCACATATATCAATATGATTTATTTTGCTAAACATCCGTTGAGATAAGCTCTGTTATGACTAATGATCGATGCCTATCCTTTTCTACAGTCGACGATATGGAACGAGGGCAAGGGTCGCTTAATGCAAGCCCTCTCGCCTCCCGCCAGCCCGACGCGGGACGGCAGCCCCAACAGCAGCAACAGCAGCCATGACGACGAAGACAACACAAGGTACCTCACAGCATTCGACTCGATAGATTAACTCTTCAGAGCGTCATTCTTCATTCCTACGTAACTCTTCTCTCCTGCTTGCTTTACTGAACAAAAAATCTTCGGTGCATCACACGAGTTTACACACTGATTTCATTGTGTTAGTACCCCATGGAACATGTTTTTAACTCTAATGATTTATTGGCAAGACTGGGCATTACTACCCTATCTAAAGAGATTTTTGTAAACTTTTTTAGATCACATTTTGAGAGTAGATTGGAATTTGTATTGTATACTTATTGATACAAATTAAAAGTATGAATACGAGCATTTAAAGAATTATAAAATAGAACTAGATAAATAGTTAACGCTTTTTGTGTACCAATTAGAATTTTTTGAAGCATGATCGTTACAAATTCTACATGTTCGATAGGATTTGTAAAAACTGTAGAGTAAAGATGCATCAACATATTGTTGCCAACTCTGCAGAAAACTACTACAAACATTATTACTCTTTTTATAAACTGACGTAATAGAAAGCTCACATAACACCTATACTTTCATTATTAACAATTCATAATTCCATTACTTTTACTTTCTTAACCACAATGTATACTAATAATCTTATCTCGATTACATAACTTTGCTTCAAAACTCAAGCATGATAATAATCCTAATGCCCAGACCTGCAAAAAAAGATTCTGGAATGTTGCCTTGTGTACGAAAAAACTGTCCCTCGTGCGTCTCTTATCTAAACATGCGTCGAGACTAACAAATTCTGATCTGATCAAGCTGTTTCATGCCGAAATATTTTGTAATTTCAGTCCTCCACCAAAAAAGGCCGGGCGCTTCGAATTCTCTCACGGTAATCATTATCTCAGCGATGATTACAGCGACGACGATGAAATTCAGCAGCGTTCCAAGTGATTCTCGGGCCGCCTGATTATCCGTCTTTCAAATTTATTCAACTCCGACCAAATGTACCCTGTCTTATCCTCATTTTTTATTTAAGATACTCGCTGCAGATTCCATAGCTTCGCTGTTATAAGAGATCGAAGATCTAGCAAAATGTCATCCCCGTTCGTCGATGTACTATGTAGATGAATTTAGGTAATTCGCAGTAGAGCTGCGCTTAGTTTGCGGGGATGCGCAAACGAATCTTTCGAAATACGTTACGAATGCGATACCAAACTTACATCCATTGATAATCAAATGAAAAATTTTCAAAAGTTTCGCCTTCTGGCGTTTACTATAACTAATACGATAAAAGAGAAATTACCGCCAATGAAATAAGCGATAAGCTGTGCTGCACATTGCACTATTACAGTAACTTGAGTGAACGTATGAATACAAAACTTAATTATTATTTTTAGA
Organism: Trichomalopsis sarcophagae; assembly: GCA_024372645.1. Classification (NCBI taxonomy): domain Eukaryota; kingdom Metazoa; phylum Arthropoda; class Insecta; order Hymenoptera; family Pteromalidae; genus Trichomalopsis; species Trichomalopsis sarcophagae. The sequence continues at coordinate 3,375,479 of QLSS01000003.1, forward strand.
TAGATTGTTACCCTGTATGCCGAGCATAAATACCCGCGTTATTATGTCTCTTGAACTAGAAGCGAGAATGAAAGAACGAGCGCGAGATAGCAGAGAGCAAGAGTTAGCGAGCGACAGATGATAATTCATTTTTTTCAAGTGAATAACACACAAAACTCGCAATTTTATAGTTCGTTGTGATTTTGAGACTATTTCATTCACTATTTTATATATAATATGAAAAAAATCTTTTATAGGATGGTTCCCGGAGTAGGAAGTAGACTATTAACGATAACAACAATAAAGAAACAACAACAAACAACAATAAGATTTAATAAAATTAGATAACGTATTTCGTATTACTAGTAAGAAAAAGAAGGATGAGCAGGAATAAAGTAAAGGAAAGCGTGAGTGCATGGACTGCACGCAACGCAAAATTGCGAAAATCATTGGTCAAAGCTACATACATGAATGTCTGTACGAAAGGCGCATGGACGCACTACGTGCGCCAATAGTGTAATGAGTGTTGATGTGTCACGAGAAAAAGAGGGAGAGAGAAAGATTGCCGAAAAACTTCGTTATTTTTTAAATTTATAATTAAACTTATAGATTAATGATGATGTGCGAGAAGAGCAATGAAGGTGGAGAAATAATCGATTGAATCTCTTTTTTGATTATTGTTGATGCGAGCGCATATATATTGCGAGATACAGCATAAAAAAGACTATTTATTGCAAAGAAAAAAAAAACAGATGAATCTAAATGCTGTGTTATACGATAGAATAGTCGTGACTACTGTTTCCATAATGTAAATCTTCTGTAGATTATCGATATGCAACGGCCACTGTTACTTGTGTATAGAAAACCAACCGACAATAGTATATAATATACTCTTAGCGGCTCCTGATTAAAAAAAAAAAATTACTTTTTGATTTATTTTTTTTCCTTGTCACTTTTGTATGCATTTTCGAATGAAATGAAAAGGTTTCCAAGCAATAACAAGCCTAAAAAATCAAAGTATTCTTTTTACGCGAACCGAAGCATAATATACTAAGTAGTTCATAAGTAGTAGTCAACGATCATTGTATCAGAGACTTTTTAGAATTTTTTTGGTCAGGAGCTACAAGTCGTTATAGTATATATGAATAAAGTGGCGAATCACATGCTGTCGACAAGCTGGTGCTACGTTGTAATAAATGTACTGCGAACACGAGCTTGAAAAATCGATTGTACAGATATATTTGAAGAGAAACGTGATTTGCGGATACATTTATTGTCGGAAGAAGTAAGTCTGCGCGGCGCATTTTTTTAGACCACTTTTTTTACATGAAAATACAACGCTTTTTAGAGAAACGTGACGCGAGCCGCCTCAGATGAAATACACACATTTGGTGAGAGAAAAAATACTGAACGAAAAAACGTTAGGCGTTACATAAAAAAAAAAGGTGTGAAACGAATAGATGAGTATTACGAGAAAGCGATTATGAGTGCGTTGTTTATGCCTTAGGAAGCTTCGAGGATAATTACCCTCTCAATTTTTCTAGTAGAGATCAAATTTGCACCGTGAATTAATGAAAGAAACAAATATGCGTGATTTGGGAGATTGTTAAACACGATTGTAGTTGTGATAATACGCTGCACACGAGTTTTTGTATCTCGCAATGAGCCAATGGTGCCTAATGATTTCAACTTCGACGAATGGTCATTGACTCGGATGCTTCTGCATAAATTACAGCGACTGCCTTGTAAAATGAACGAGAATAAAGAGCGATTACTGTAATTCTGATTTTCTTGACTTGATTGTTTTTTAGTCCTTACCGAATCCATATCTCTTTGTTCTATCACTTGGCGTTCGGATAGTTTTGCCTGAACCTACTTTAATTTTCGCGGTTTTATCGCCAAACTATTGGCAGCATTGCCATATAATCAGTGTTGCCCGTGTAAATTTTCCCAATTCGCGTATGTCTGCTATTTGTTGACAAATGCATAATGAGCTCGCTCAAAGACGCACGTGAATCATATGGTGCAAGGTTGGCCTGTAAAAATATAATCGTCGAACCTTACTGCGACTAGCCAACCACGACAACGTCATTCGACTATATTAGAGAATTTCCACATTGAAGGATCAACTTACGTAATGCCACCGCGTATGACAATGAAAGAATCAATTAAACTATAGCATTTGCGTAAAAGAGGCTAGGTTTGTGAAAGTCAAGGGGAGAGATATAGTATATATCGTGGATCCGCTGACAGCACGCGCGTTTCGCTGGCAATTTGGCCTGATGTCGAGGTGTTTACGTGAGCTGCACAGGAGCTGCTAGCGCACAGCCACTTAGTCGTGGATAAAAATATACCTACCTCTTTCTTCTCGTCTACAATGATCGATGATTTTGCTCGAGTCATCGACAAGGGTGTTGTACTGAAACGTCTTCTGATTGCGAGGTTAGTATTTAACCTGTTATTCTAAATGAGCTTTATTGCTGGAATCTATTTTTGAGTTTATTTTTAAACGATTGTAAAACAGTTTTGTAGTTCAGAAAAAGATGGTTTCACACGAGACTATATTAATTTTCAATATTTTCTCAACCTTACAGGATATATCATTTTTGTAAACATTGACAGCTTCCCAAAATGCACAGGTAAATTTTGAACAATTATTTTATTTCGAGTGTGTTATTTTTACCTTATTTTAAAGCTTTACTTTTTATTATGCAGATATATTCCAGTTGTTGAGCAATTGGCTATCCAGTTGAAAGATAAAAACAATATACGACAAGTTTACACAACATGGGATAAGAGTAGGACTAAAGAGTATGAAGGGAGAAAACTAGTGGGGTAAGATTGCAAATTTTTAAAAAACAAGATTTTATATGTATTTTTTCACTTTTGACTTTCTTTTAGATTTTCCATGGAACAGATATTTGATGTTGTGGCAGACGTTGCAGATTACAAAAATTTCTTGCCCTTTTGCAAAAAGTCTGATGTGATTGTTAAGAAAGATGACTTCCTTAAGGCCAATCTAGTCATAGGATTTCCGCCTCTAAACGAAAGCTACGTTTCACACGTTACAATGATCTATCCACAACTTGTTAAAGCAGAATGTAAGGATGGAAAGCTGTTCAATCACTTGAATACTTTGTGGATATTCACACCAGGTTTAAAGAATAATCCTCAAACATGTGTCATTGATTTTTCATTGTCTTTTGAGTTCAAATCTTGGCTACATTCTCATTTGTCAAATCTTGTTTTTAATGAAATTGTTCGACAAATGGAAAATGCGTTTATTGATGAGGCTAGAAGGCGATATGGCAAGCCTTGCATAAAAACTGTTAGATTAGAAGGATGACATATTGTGAAATATTTAGCTGAATTACCTTTATAATAATTTTCATTTTGTAATATATTCTTGTAAAATATTGGTTTCATACCGAACGCTTGTACTTTTACCTCAATGAAGTTTTTGGATGCTTTAAAAAAGTAAAAAGAATCTTTATCTAAAAAAAAATCTGTACATAATTATATGTAACTGTTGTAAATACATACATTTGACTATAAATACTTGTTTTTTCTTTGCACTACTTATTATGAAATTTAAAAAAGAAATCTGTATTTGGAAAATAAGTATAAATTATTTTTCAGCAGTATAGCACTATATATAGTATATAGGTATAGGTGTGCAGCCAACCAATCAGAATATTCATACTAACTTGGCGCGTGCTAGCGCACGTTGTAGGTTCTCTAACCTAAAAAGTTTTGTCAACACAGCGAACGGGTTGGTGCTCCGAATTTTTAAATGTAAATCTTTCAAAAATGGAAGTATCTGTAGGTGATATTGTGATGCCTGGCGACAGGATACAAGGTATAGAATCAACAGATAAAAACCAGAAAGTAATATTAGGTCCTGGATTACGTACGGATGGAGAAACAGTATATGCGTGTAAAGCGGGAATCTTGAAGAAAAGGATATCAATTTACTATGTTGACAGCTATCAAAAAAGGTACTTTTTCTTTAAAAAAAAAAATTTTCTATAGATTCAAGTAATTACTCTGGTTATTCATGGTTGTAAATTAGGTACATACCAAGTCAAGGTGAGAATGTTGTTGGTGTTGTCACACAGAAGGCTGGAGATATTTTCAGAGTTGATATAGGAGCCAACGAACCAGCAGCATTATCTTACCTAGGTTTTGAAGGTGCTAGCAAAAGGAACCGACCAGATGTTCAGGTTGGAGATATTGTTTATGCAAAACTTATAGTAGCTAGTAAGGATATGGAATCAGAGCTTGTTTGCGTTGATTCATTTGGTAAGAAAGGAAAGTTAGGAGTTCTTAGTCCAAATGGTATGCTCCTGACATGTTCTTTGAGTCTTGTCCGAAAGATTCTTAAAGCAAATTGTCCATTGCTGCGTTTGTTATCTGAAGAACTAAAGTATGAAATCGCCGTTGGAATGAATGGCAAAATATGGATAAAATCTAAGTCAAGTGTTGAAGACACTATTGCTGTTGCCAATGCTATATTAGCAGCAGAATTCACACCACCTGAGGAATACCAATCACTATGTAATAGTATAACGAAATCTCTGGCTTTACTAAAGTAAGGTATAGGTATAGGTGTAATGAAAGAAACATTATGAATGACTTTATATTTATTGTACCAATATTTGTAAATGAGTTTTTGTAAATAAATCTTCACATTTTTCTTAATGACAATGTATGATTACAGCATCGATCATAGTGACAAAATGTAAGAATGAAAGATTTTAGCATATGTAGTGCGTTATTGAAAATGCGAGAATTCTTAATGATCGACTACATTAACATCATGAAAGCGGAGTCACTGTAAGCGATACATTAAAGTTATCTATTAAAATTACCTTTATAACTCTTACAACTGTTTTTCACATAGGTACATTGTTTTATAATATCAAGTTACAGCAATTGGATTGTAAAAGAGAACAAATAATAACAACAGAAATGCAATAGCATTATTGTTTATTCCAACAGAACAAATAAATTATAAAAAAAAATCATAATGCTGCCTTTGCATCTAGCTGCATCTTCTTAATAATAGAGATTGTGTAAATTTAACTATTGTAATGTAATTCTTATCTGCAAATCAAACGATTCCTAAAAAGATGTAGCTTTCAGATCAGTGTTTGTCGTTAAAATAAAAGGAACAAAATATATTTTCTCTGTGAAAATACGCGTAAATCGATTATCGATACTTGCAAGCAGCATTACAAATTCATCAACCAAAAATTCAGCTGCAACTTGCTTACTAAATTTACAAACTCAGTTTTACAATAAAACTTTATAATTTCGCTGCACAAAGCGTCATGCGTTTTCGCGTATGGAACATGATTAATGTCTTTTCTTTCATTATTATTATTTATTATTCTCTGTTTAAAATGACGATCGCGATTGATTGTTTTATGATACAAGATTTTTTTCTCAATACCTTTCTGATATGTGCCTAATACTCGCTCTCGAAGCACAGCAGTTTATGTTTATTTTTCATTTAAAATTTCTACGCATTATATACGCCAGTAAGGGACTCCAAAGTGACAGAATTTTTGTGCACAACCTTTAGAATTAGAATTCCTAAGGTACACAGCCTTAGCAATTCGCATCACTTGAACATCAACCTTTTTATTTTTTTTTCTTTCAATCACATAGATAGCTAAACTTATTACCTAATATTATCGTCAACTAAAATTATGCATTACAGTATACGATCTTCGCGTTCACACCGATCGTCACCGAGGAAAAGCGCACCAAGCACTTTTGTACTTACAGTGGAATGTGCAGTTTCCATTTCTATTTTTTTCTCTCTCTCTCTCTCTCTCTCTCTCTCTCTCATTACTCATCCTTATGAAAATAAAATATATTTATCTGAAAATCAATGCTCGAACAAAAGACGAATCAATGAAAAAACGTCAACTAATGAATATAAATTCCGATTATCTTAACAATTAGAACAGTCAATTTATAATCTATGCTTTATTTCATTTATATATACACCAATATCAAGTACCAAGGATTCTCAGATATTTTATTATGTCTGTAAATAAAATATATCTTTGTTCTCGAAGGCTATCTGTCTATGTCATATACCTTATCTCGTTCACGGTGAATATACAAGATATTAGTTTCACAATTATTACACAGATCTGTCGTCGATATTATTGAATTTGTTTTATTTTTTCTTAGGTCCGATATTACAGAAATAACGCTGACATGGTCGCAAATAACTTTCGCGAGCTGCTTCATTCAAAAATCAAAGATCAAAAAACATCCTATAGGTATAGGCATAACTCAGTTTTCCAAGCGTGCGTCACTTGCGACCGCGATTATTACTCTTTTCCCGTCAATAATACGTAAATTATACCTAAAATAAACGCAAACGGTAACATATAAGTTAATCACTAATCGCCTTTGTATTATCAACTTTAGCTGTGCTGGGGGAGGAGTTCCTCGACGTTGATAGATTTCTTTTGGTACTACACATTAAACAACTTTATGACAAATCGAGCCATTTATGCGCACGCGCAATCTTTGGTTTCTCATCGAATCGCAATAATATTTAAATAGTCCTGTTGGAAATAATACTGACACGGAATGTCTTTCAACGCCTTCGAAAATCGAATGAAAATAATTACTGCAACAATATGTAACTTAAATCGTATAAACACTTTGTCATGGAAAAATCAATGATTTTTGGCTTCTTACTGGGAAAATACTCAGGTTGTCATATGTGTCCACAGGTAGTGATGAAGAGAATGTCGGAAATAATGGTTTTGCCAGCAACCATAACAGTAATCTATTTCATGTGCTACCTTACTTTTTTTTCTTTTCGTCAACATACTATTACAATATCACGCTAATTAGATACATCTGACTAAAAAATGCATCGATTATTCCTAAGCACAGATTTTTTTTTCACGCCTTTATATTACTCGCAGTTTACACAGGTTCTCTATATAGTTTGTAAAAATCATACAGAGCGAGTCGGACGTCCGCATACAATTATAAATAACGAGGGATGAGACGTCCGAGGAACGAAAAGGTGTATAGAAAAATTTTAAAATATCTGAAAGTTACTTTTTTTTTCTCTCAGGTAGGTAGGTATTCGAGACTACAGTGATGATATGGATGAAAATATCTGCCATTTTTCTCTCTTGCGACGGTATTTTCCTTCTGACACAGTCAGTGAGACATTCCACACGTGACATAGTAAACAGTATTTATAATTGATTTTTAGCACCAGAAGTATAGTTCTTTATTTTTCGCTATTTCGAGAGTCTCTACTTTATGTGAAAGAAACGTCCGAGGATCGAGTGATAGTGAATCTTATAGAATGTGCCACTGAAAGTGTAAAAAGTTACACTACGTATACTTTAATCTTGTCAATGGCAGACATTGTTGTATAGTGTTCGATGAGATGGATCTAAAAAACCTACTCACTAACATTTCAACCCTTGGTTCCATAATTACAAGAATAATTTTCTTTCTGTCAGTTAAAAGTTACGCTTCACTTTGTTGGTAAATAGACGATCTAAACTAAAAACGCATTTCCTATTTCCTTCCCATTTACAAAACGATAAAAATATCTATTTATAAAAACACAACGGAAATCACAATGAAAGTTAAACGAAAGACAAATTTATCGAAATAATCGATGCAACACGGATCTCACTTGCACGTGGAAAACATTTTTGGCTAATGTATATTAGTTAACTATACGAGGTTAATAACAAAGCGACTTTTCGTACATATTATGGACATACTCCGCGGCAAAGAAACGAAAAAAAAAATATATAAAACGAATGCACGTTTATATTCGAGAAAGGAACATGATCGCTACGATGAAATTGCTTCCGGGGGCAGAGCGAAAGAGGATTTTTGGCTCTTGTGACTCGTCTCGCGAAGCTCTCGTATCAAAGAATAAAACCTTCCACTATATATGTACGAATATATATAGGTAAATATTTTACCATTGCGTTTTTTTTTTATCTTGTTGTCCGTGTAATCATACCTCATATATGTTTATAAAAAATTGTCTTTGCTTATTAATAGCTAAAATATTACGATGCCTTGGCTATATATAAATATATATTTATATACTGAATTTTATCATATATTATCATTATATTGTTATTGTTTTTTTTATCGTTTTCATTATTCATATTTCATTTTCAGCGTGTGTATATTTTGTTTTACGGTAATTCACATAATGATTGATAATAAATAATAATAATCATAACAATAATAATACCATTCACAACACAGAGTGCATAGTACGAAGCTATACCGAACTTGTTCATCCTCATTGTAATAACTTTTGTAAAGTGATACAAAACGTTACAAAAGGAGGAAAAAAACACTGCGCGAGAGATATAAGCTTCTATGCAACGCGACGCACAACCGATTCTTTTCATTATTGCAACCTGCGAGAGATGCACCAAACTGTCTTGTCTCGTGTACTTTTCGTTATTTATTCTATTATTGTTGTTGTAAGCTAGCTATTGTGTACTTTAATCGCGAATTATACGTTTGAGTGAAAGTCGGACAGGAGCGAGTCTAGTGATGCAAGTGTTTTACAACCCAACGAGTGGAACTGTTCCTTTTTTTTTTGACTTTTGTTGATTATTCATCACCTTAATTAATTTTCGTGACGATTAGTACTGGTTTTAGTGGCAGTTCACCGATGAAGTCGAATTGCTTCAGATTTAATCGAACACCATTTATCTTTCAAGAATACACGAGTAGTAATCTATCTGATGAATTTCGTTTTATTTTTTTTCTCTGAGAAAAATCTAAGTAGACTTCAGTGTGCAGCTGCAGATTGATCTATGCTTTATTGCTTTTGCGTGCTGTTGCGTCATGGTTGATAAATCTGTGTTACTCAACAGATGTCACTCGTACATTCTTGAAGATATTCTTTTCATAGCTAATCAGCAGTGAGCTTAAAAAAAGAATTGAAAATCGCACGAATGAATGTACTAAAGCCTATACGTATACTTCTCAAAAAACCCATGTAACGATAAAAAAAAAATTTCAACGCAATCACTAATATTATACATAATCGCAGTTTTATTTTTGTGCTGACGAAAGCTCGTAGCCCATGTACAATTGGGAAAACTACAATTTACACAACCGAACGTAAATTCTTGCCTAAATCGCAAAAGCTTAGTCGTTTCACTGGTTTCGATTTCGATCTATAAACTTTTTCTTCGCGCCATCATTTTCCCAGCTAATCGCCAATCGAGTGGCTGTTCGTCAAAAGTAATCCTGATATGATTTTATTCGAAACTTGTACTCAAAAATCTCGGGACGATCCCGATTTCAGAATTCACGCGGTCATTAAAAATTTCAGATATATACATACGAAAATAGGTACGATTCAGCAAGAGACTGCTAAAATTCTGAATTGTTCGAACACATTGTAAAATTTTCTTTTATTATCTTTAAAATCTTCATTTACGAATTTCTGAAATCGGTATCCACCCGCTAAAGGGTCGGCATGCGATCATGCGGCAAACCATGATAATTGCAGCTGTGTTTTATAAATGTACATCTCACTCCGTAAGAGGAAACCCAAGTTAGGAGGGAACAAGAGAAAACTATTCGTATTAGGCAGTCTATGACGGCAACTATTGCTCGGTCGAATTAAAGCTCTCTTTATCGCTCTCCGACAGAGTTGAGTGCCCTGCATCAGCTTTTTCTTCTTCGATATCAAAAACGATAAATTCGTCTTTCATCGTAAAAGCTATTACTTTCATGTCAGTGATCCTTCGTAGCGAGTCTAGTATAGAGTACAGTGTACACTAAAAGCGTCCGTTATACAGATATATATATATATATATATATATATATATATATATATATATATATTTTATATATTTTATGTTCTCTTTGCGTCTAGCTACATAGTATTATATCATTCCGAGAGACTCAACTCTGCCATCGAGTTTCATTTTTATTCGCATGATTTCATTTATTCGTCCATATCTAACCCAACCATCTAGAGAAGTGAAGCTTTCGTTTGATCGAGAGGTGATGATTGCCTATTCTTCGAAAGTTTTTTATCTTCGTGAAGCAAGTAAAGTAAATTCAATTCGAGTTGCACCTTTCTATACAACGTTCGAAGAGATATACAGCTGAGGTTTGTGAAAGCTACGGAGGCTTGCTATGTTTAACGATTAAACACGTCTCTTTTGTTCATTATTAGTAATCTGCTTGCTTGGTTAATCTTAACGTTTTGGTGTGGTTCTGCATTTTTTTTTTTTTTTTGTTTTTTATTTGTCTGGATTCGTTTTGATCACGTTTGATTTTAGCATTTGTTTGGTTTTAGTTGTATGAATGACGTGAACACGATCGATATGACTGATGAATGATTCTTTGTAAAGATGATGTGCGAGCTTTCCCTGAAAGCACGATTCTTGCAGAGACAGATGATCATTCTATTAATAATTACGTATATTGCTCAATAATATATTATTTATTTTATTCTCGCGTTCTTTTTTTGGATATTATTAAAAACATTGCTTATGACTTTGCAGAAAATACTTCAAGATTACTAATAATTGCTTGAAACGACGCGTTTTTCATTCATAATTGAATCAAAATAAGAAGCGCTATTACGAAACAGTAGTCGTAACATGAAAATTCTATCTAGTCTATCTCCAGCAGCAAAATCGTGCATTTCCCTTCTGTACGTCCGTTCGCGAATGAAGATATGAGAATGAAGTTTGATCTGCGAGATTTTGAGAGAATATAATAATAACAATAATACAACGCGCGCATCGCGAGTATGCGCCTACATTATCTACGTGTTCGTTTCTGTTTGTCGCTAATCGAATCGACGAATCTTCCTACGGATCCCCACAATTATACGCGCGTGTCTGTATAGTGTGCAGCAGCAGCTTCCGGGAGCGGACGATGTTTAATTTCTTCGCCGGAAGGAAGGAACGCATTTTTTAAAACCCGACGAGCCTCGCGTTGTGTACAATATACGTACAAGGTTTTTCTCCTCGTTTCGTTATTAGAATAGTATAGAGATGCGCCGAGACGTCGATCACGGCTCACGGTGCGCGTTTTTTTTTTCGTTCGTTTATGTTTGTCTTAGTAAAAAATTCCATTAGCCTATTGAATTACGTACAGCCATCCACTTCTCGCTCGTATCGAGTGCAAATATTATTTACGATTATATAACGACGTATTTTTTTATATTCGTATAATTATTTCTTTTTACTAAAATCGCAAGACCACCTGTACACCATAAAACGGCAGTAAAAATAACTTTAGCGCACTGCATCGATCTCACACTTGTAATAAGGGCGACATACGCGATCGATTCACTTTGGAGGGGCAGAATGGCACGATCATGCCTTTGTTATTTTTTTCTTCTTCTTTTTTATATTAGTACAAAAAGAGTCTCACTTTCTGCATGATGTCGGTAGTATAATGTGGAATAATCGCTATCGAATTTTGCCGGCCGTGGCACACTAAGCTTTACATATTTGAATAAGGACTATGTATACCTCTTAAACTATATGCAACGAACCTATACACAAAAGCATCAGCAGGCACTTCGTAATTGAAATTGTAATTTAAACGAATTTAGAAAAGATTCATCTCACTCGATTTATCATTTATTTTTCCAAACTTTTTTAATTAACTTTTCTGCGCTTACACTGTACATTGATTCCTATTATGCGTTTCACAGACTAGTTATAGCTTTTGGCTTATTTTAGCGCAGGAAAGTTATAGTGCAACATTTATATTCGACTAATCGGTTGGTATCAAGGAAATGTGAAAATTTGCGCGTGCACTTTATCCGTCATTTGTTTGCGGACGAATGTAACGATAAATAAATAACGAAAAATAAAACTTAAAAAAAAGTAACAAATATTTGTGCTCAGCCACGTTGTTTGCAAGTTTATGCATACGGCATAACTGAAAGGATATAACGGTATCCTCTTTGACAGCTAAAAATATTGAAATTTCCACATTTCCTTATTTTAGACCACCAAATCAATTAACAAGTGCCCATCTCCGCCGTACATTCGCGAAATAAAAAACGTGAACGCAAATATAACAGAGCTAAATACTCATGCAGAAAACGAGAGTACAGCTCGTATATTTTAATGTCATGGAGCATCAGATCAATATCTCACGTGTTTCTTAGCGATTTCGAGTTCACGAAATCTACCACCGAGTTTTTTACAGTCTTACTAACAACGTATTTTAACATTATTTTTGCTTTGTTTTTTTTTTCTTTGTAAAATTAATCAAAGTTTCGTGGAAGTTCTCCAGGATCAAAAGCTCGATCAATGCGAGCACCAGTGATTTTATTTTCTAAAGACTGCGTCATCGAGGCACAAACGACAATAAAAACCCACCGCGCGACAAACGTATAAATTCAAAAAAGTCTAATCCGCTCTGGAAAACCTATTAATCGTAGTCTTATTTTGCATTATTACGTTATTTCTTTTGAACACTTGAAGCTATACGTACTGTGTGAACCACCATTTTTCTTATTCCGCGTTTTAAAAAAAGAGAAACAAAGCTGACTTCTTAATTTCTTCCGCTGTAGTCTGTGTGTGCTCGTTATCTTTTCTTTATACATCCTACGCTCGAGATACTCTCTACATTATTTGTCAACTCTCCTCGCTGTTTACCCCCCATTTAAATAATTCTCCAAAATGTTATAGATTGCAAGCAGCAGTCTGTTCGTTTACTTACTTTGTGTCAAGTTGCAACTTTTCTTTTCTCTTTTTCTTCTTCATCTTTCTCCCTTCGAGCTCATAAAATGTAACATTTAGTTTGTAATGTATAAATATACGGCCGTGCACGTAGTACGTGCGAAAAAAATGATCGCTTGAATGATTTTCTTAATCACCCGCTGAAAGTCTAAGTGAATATCAGTCGCTAAAGTCGTCTTGGCTGCACGACGGTGTTGTTGTTGAGGCGCGTCGTCGTCTGGTTGTTGAAGTTTTCGTCTTGAGGTACGCGTTCCGTCCTTTCGTCGAAGAAACCCGGATTTAGTATGATGTTGGGCACCAGCTCAATCACTTCCTGCTCCTCCAGCTGCGCTGCAATTTCGGAGCGGAGATTAATTTTCATTGGTCTGGTCCATGAGCCATATCAGCTTCTACCCTCTCTCCTTGACTATAACTCACTCTCACGCATTCTCAAGACTTGATCGGAACATAATGACTTTTTGGCTGTAAGTACTTATTTTTTTCTTTTAAAATTTTGGCAATTCAATACTGAAACTCATATATTGCATTTCTAGAATTTTAAAGTTGTTACCAATAGCAAATGGAAATTTAGTAAAAACAATTTTTATTCAGCATAAGAGTAAGCGACTTGAATGCTTAGCTAAAATATTGCGTGATTGTTAATCAAGTACAATTATTTTAATATTGTTAGTAATGGCAGCATTTAAATACCTTTTGATGTGAGATACAGTCACTCAAAAAACTATGTACATAAAATTAAACATTAAGTACAAAATATATAAAGTCAACATACATTATAGTAAAAGTTTTGTGGTAAAGATTTATACATTGAATTTAAATACTATGATATATTTAATATTAACTATGGAATGATATAACTAAGATGTCAATAATCAACAGATGGAAAACTGAGTGACTGAAAATCCTAAGAATGAATGTTATATACATTAATGAATCATGAAATTTCAACTCTAATTGTGAAATTCTACTGTGAATTTTTAAAAAATTGGTGAAATGAATCCAGTGACTAATAATGTTTTCACAATTATTATGAAGATTTTTTAACAGATAGGAAATCTATTGATTAGAATTATTTTAAATACTATTTTTGTAACACAACTGAGGGAAGAAGATTTATATGTATAGTTTTCAATTGTTCAAGTACTGTTCTGCGATGTTTGGCTAAGTCATTATGAACTATCCACCCATTTCTATATGCATTCGCTACATTTGAACTAAATCTACGTAGCCCGAATTTTCTAGAGATACATACTGAATTTTTTAAGTAAAAATCACGATGCTCTACATCTAACTTTCAAGATTCGTAGCACTGTTCAATGCACTATTCACGTAATATTATAATAATTATTATAATAAAAACCACCAAAACTTATTACCTTAACTTTAGCAGAAAGCATCGGAAAGATACACCTTAAAATAGTACAAAATTAACATGGATTATTTATAATAACAATTTGACTGTGATATTAATTTTAAAGAGATACTATATAATTTCAAGGATGAGATGGTTTATTAATTTTTATAAATGATCTTATCATGAATATGTAAAATGCCTAGAGTAAGGATCCATCTCTTCGAATAAGTTTGGTGGTTAAATTAATCCATATAGTTAAGAAATAAACGTTTATTATAAAAATTTAAAAAGTGCAAAGTTTAGTGATAGATTAAGAAGTACAGATTCGACAATTATTAGTCTCAGTGCCATACTTTATATAAGTATAGTTAATCAAGTGCAAAAGTTAGGGTAGTATAAAAGTTTGTATGAAAAATACTATGTAATTTCAAATCTAATTTATTAGCTAAGCGCTTGCAGCTGAGAAAGATTAGTGAAAAAAATGAAATGGCACTGCGACAGAATATAGCGACCAAAGATAAAATAGATATAAAGTGTCTCATTAAGTGAAGCTAGAGATTAGGGCCGTAGATAAGTTCAGAGGCCAGCAAAACTTGTCCCTGCTACTGACTTACATTCTATAAATAAAAAAGCGTAAGCTTTTCGTTAATACTGTTAGTTCAAAGTAATCAATACATAAGATTCCCAACTGGCCAGCATATTTCGGTATTAGTAGCAGAAACAATGAGTTATCAAAGAGATAGAGTAGAAGCATAAGCTTTTTCAAAAAATTACAAGAAGATGCTTACAGGGTGCCTTACACTCCCGATACAATAGGTAGCATGTACCGAACCCAAGAACCATCAGAGTTCCCATAACAATCCCTACTGCTGCCACCCATACACGCGTATCAAAATTTTCTACTCCCGCTAGCAAGTGTCTTGCCAGTTCTGGAAAAATTTTCATTATCATTTCATAATATTTACATTATTAAATGAGATATCCTTAATAATGTGGCATCAAAAATAGATGCTACACCTTATTAGTAGTTCTTATACCTAATTCTTCCACACTGTGATGCGTATGCCCTTCTACCTCCACAATCTCCCCCCTTCCAAGCTGATTGGTAGCCCATACTCGAAAACTATATGTTGTATTTGGTTCTAAATGATATACATCTATTTGTCTCTGCAATGCAAGTCAAATTGAAATCATGTAAGATTCAGCGACTAAATGAAATTTTGAATGTGTGCGCAGAAAACTTACGGAATTTGGAGGAATGTGTGTAGGAATTATAGGTTTCCAAGCTTCTGGTTCTTCTCCTGGAGAGGGTTTCAAACGATACTCAGCTGTAAAATCTATAATAGGATAACCACCGGTACCTGTTACTTCCCACAGAATATTTGCCAAAATGGTTGAAGGTTTGACCCAAACATTGTGCAGGGCTGGAGGAGGTGCTAGAATACAACATTTTTAAGATTGCCTTTTTACTTTATCCTGCTGTTGGTATAAGCTATATAAAAGAAGAAACGTTAGCACACTTACTTCTAACTTGGACATTGATTCTGTCTTTGACAGCATCATCATCCAAAGTGCAGTAGTAGTCACCAGTATCGAATCGACTGACGTTTATGAGTTTTAAAACTCCATTAGGCTCTACAGTCAGGCGCTTGCTTTGACCATCTTCACGGCCCTCCCTAATCCACGTGACCCTTTTTGTTTCACCAAGATTTTGTGAACCACCTCCATTAGAGCAGATCAATGTTACATTTTCTCCAAGATCCACACTAACATTGCGCACTGGTACTGAAACCAGCGCTAGTGCTGTATGCCATCCTGCAAAATGGTAAACATTGCATGAGCAATTACTTGGAGACTTTAAATTAGCGAACTAATGATTTTTTCAAAGTAACAAAGCATAATGGTGGAGAATTAAAAACAAAAAAATAATAAAAGAAACAGTAAAATCATTTTTTAAACCAAATTGAGACTTATGCAACTGCTGTAAGTCATGCAATCCCTAATTCCTACCCAATATTGATGCATGTTTTTCAAAACATGAAATAAATGGTTTACAAGAATTATGTTCAAGAGAAAAAAGACATATTTATGACTATTAGTTTTGCTTCATAATTTTAGCTGGTTACTATAAATGAGCTTACAAATACTTTTGAGATTTTAAATTTATTGTATTTCAGATACAGGTAGCTTATGTTTGAATAAAAAAATAAAGAAAAAAAATCAGTATATAATTAAATCAGATACAGTTGGTGCACACTGAAAAACAAAGTTGTCGGGTGAATAAAAACTTCCTAGATCGTGACAATTTCCAAGGTAAATTTTTATTCCATTGCTCAGATAAAAATGATAGAGACATAGTCATTCACAATGTGTTGTAGAAATGAATTGGAATCTGCATCAAATAGGCGTACATGCACTTTAATACTTGTGTCAATTTATAGTAGTGCCTTGAGTAAATACTCAGGCCTTCTTCATTAAGGAGTCAGTATAAATAATGAGCTTATTACTTTGAATACTCTCAAGTAGATAAGGAAACTTAATTCTCAAACATTATGCTCGAGTATAAGCAAACATGAATTGGAAAATACATGGTATAAGAAGATTACACAAGTACTCTCATGCTTTTTATCGATAAGAACGAGTGATATAAGCTTTTATTGTTTTCAGATAGGATGAATAATCCTCTTTTGTGTCTGCGTAGCTGTGAAAACGTCCTCAGCAAGAAGTGCATTACACAAAGCTTGCATAATGAGTTCTATGTAATAAATTCAGTAACGCAGCGAGTGAAGAAAGAAAGTGAACTCTATTTTCATCCTCAAGAAATGACTTTAACTAAATGCCGAAAAAAAACAAAAAAAAACAATGCGATACATTGATCGAATCAACTGATTAACGTCGCTCTCGGCGGACACGAAGAAATAAAATGAAACTTGAATCCGGTTTGTTTATCTCACTTTCCCCTCTCTGGGTATTAATATGACACGACAACACGCGAAATAAAAAAAGGGACAAAGGTCGCGCAGCACAGCAATGAAAAGTAATGTCACTGCCAGTCCATAAAACATTAAGCGTTATATATATACATACGACGATCTCGTCCACGCGGAGGCGCAGTTTATCATTCGACTGACCCAAAATTGAATTCCAACGATTTCGCAAATCGTCAAGTGTATAAGTAACCCGTGCATGCGCGCGCGCTCGGGCTATTAGCCTGGCAACGCGGTGTCATTAGCGTTTGTCAAAGGTACACTCAAGTATATAATACACAGCGCCCGAGGGACAACCCCATAACTCTCTCGATTAATAAACGAAGTAATACCTCTCGCAGCCTCTACACATCGAACCCAAACAAACGAACAAGGATGAAAAGCTTAATAATTCTACGTCGCGGCAGATGCGGTGTGTCTCTTCTCGGAAAAGCTGCAGCCATTGATTCGCTAATGCATCGAAATCGACGTTCGCATATAGCGGTGTGTACCTATGTGGGTGCAGTATATATATATATATATATAT
>QLSS01000003.1:3393188-3403853 GCA_024372645.1 Trichomalopsis sarcophagae
GAAAATCTCCACCCACTTATACGGTCATGTAGCGATGTAGATCCCTCCTCTAATGCGTGTTAAGTAAATCTATATATATATAAATATATATATATATATATATATATATATATATAAGAGAAAGAGAATCGCATTCGCGTGCAGCACGCATATACATACAGGTCGCGCACGCGAGAGTATAGGCGGCGCAGCCTAAAATCCATATAAGGCCGTCGTGTGCGCGACTCCGATGTGTATAGGTATCCTATACACGCATTAGAGGAGGGCTCTATACGCTGCACATGACTCGACTACGCGATCTAAATTGACGGCGCGCTCGCGGAGCAACGAAGATTAAAGGGAAAGAGAGTGGGAGAGAGAGAGAGAGAGAGAGAGAGCCATGACTGTCAGCGCAATATCACACGCGGAGATGATACGAGAGGATCAAGTGGAATTAAGAAGACGTTGCATAATGCACGTTATCATCTTGCCTCCCTGCATCCGTAACGATTCGCCCGCGCCAGAGGATCATACACATCGACGACGACGCTCGCGAAAAACCAGAGCGATAGTAGCCCTCCGCGCATCGATCGCCGACCGAGCGTGCATTACAAGCGACGAGCAAGTGTAAGCGAGTAAGTACAGTGCAACAAGACTCACCTGTGCAGAAGAACAGGAGCATTGGCAGCCACGCAGCAGCGTGAGCCAACATTCTCCCATATTAGGCGAGTCCCGACGCGCTCAGCTCTCCCTTTACTCCGTCCTCGTCGTCGTTGTTGTTGTTGTTGTTGTTGTTGTTGTTATGGTCGTCTCGGACACGAGCGCACTATCACTGCTGTCTATCCGCCCTGGAACGCATTATTCCTCTCGTGGCGAGAACACTTGTTCCTTCGGCGCGTCTGCGAGGGGTACGTTACATATACAATAGACAAGCACGCGCGCACACACACACACACACACGCAGAGCACAGAACGGCGGCGGCTGGCGACGCGAAGGATGCCTCTGCGCCGCTGGGACTACTGAAGCTGGGAGAGAAAGAGCGGACTGCGCCTACTCGCGCTCTATCCGCGACGCTCTTCTCCTATTGCTGCGCGCGCGCACATTGTATATAGATATATGTATATACATAGGACGCGGGTACGGACAAGTCTAGGTGCGCGCGCGCGAGCGAGGGGAGGGAATGGTGTAATATATATAGTCCTGTCTCGGCCTGCTGTGTATCTATAGATATATATACGGCAGGCGCTGCTTTCAGACCTGTCAAACTCGGCGTCCGCGCGCTCGACCGAACGCCGTCTATGCTCTCTGCGAATTTTATCGAGTTTGCAATGCAACGTCTGATGTGTATATATAGACGCAGGCTTGTCTGTTTTTATTATTCGAGAGTAGTATAGAGCTTCCGTTCGATTCTCGGTCTATATATTTGTGCTTTTTCGTAGGGGCCGAGGAGGAAAGGAGGGCGAGGATGGGCTTTTCGGGGGGGGGGGGTGGCGCTGTCTTATCTCGAGGTTATCTACTGTCGCTCTCCTATACTCCTTCTGTTCGCGGCGGCGGTATATAAGAACTTTTTTTATCTTCTCGAGAGCCTTATTGCGAGGAGTGCACGGCTGAGATTCGTATCTTGTATTATCTCTGTGTATGCGCTATAGACATGAAGCTCGAATAACGGATTTTGCTTTTCGTTGGCTCTTCTTTTGTTGAAAAGTTAATAATAGTAGGCTGCTTTTATGCAGCGCAAAACACGAGTGTAAATAATTGATTCGCCGGACGACTTTTTATCCATACCGTGACAAATTCGCGAGGCCTTCGTATATATCCGTCGGATTTTTAATACAATGTGACAAGTATCTTCCGGTGTAGCGATAAAGCGACCAGATCCGGCTCCGCAATGTATAATACAGTATTCGGGACGTCATCAAATGAACAGTTGTATAGTCATTCAAACGCCAGTCCAAAATAAACGCAGTCAATATCGGAATTGTTAATCGAACTCAGCGACGCGTGAAAATGAAGAATACATATTCGAAATCATTGATAAACGAGGTTGAGTGGCTTCGAACAATGCGCATTGTTTCTCTCTCTCTCTCTTGGCTTGCCATGCCCGACTCATTCTACTTGCGCCGCACGTCGACTTTTCATTGCACTCGTTCTATTATTTTGAACGATCAATACAGCGTATTTTCGAAAATTGTCGCCCGTATTCGATCAATCGAATAATTAGCCGACGAACGTGACTTTCCAAGACTTAAAAATTAACGAACGAATAACACTTTTTTTCTTTTTTTTTTTTTCTGTATCCGAGTTTTAATTAGCGAGAAAAGCTCTTCGCCGAGGAGAAATAATTTCGATAAAACACGTATCCTGCAGAATACCATCGATAAAAGCGCGTGACTAAGCGAAGCAATCGTAATAACGTCGAAACACTTAAGTCGTCGCGCCATGCCAGACTCGACGTGTATCTACTCGTACAAATATACGAGCGTTTATATATACACTCTGACGTGTTATCTCGAGACGCTTGATCGGCCTTTTTACGGGTTGTCCATTTTATTGATAACGCGACGGTCGTTAAAATTTTTTATTTCTTTTTACTCTAAGCGATAGATGTCACAGTTTGCATCGGTGTAAAATATAAGCAATACACAGTTCCTGCGCTGCTGAATATCGGAAAAATAGCAGTTCTCTACTGTGCACTGCAGTAGAAAAAGGCCGACTTTGGTCAGACGCTAGTTTCTCGCGCCTCTATAAAGTTCGCGTGCCATTCATTAGTTGTTCTCAGTCAATAAATCTATCTTTAGCCGAATAATTAAAAAGAAGTAGTCTGCCCCTCTCATATATATCGACGTTTTTCCTCGAGCGTCTGAGAAATAAGCGATAGCTGAAAATTTAAAGAATTCTAATGAAGCGATATAAACATCCTGTCGGCTCTCGCGGCTATTTCGATCTCGTCATCGTCTAAATTATGAATTAGCGTTTAAAAGCGCGAACGATTAAGCGTATTTTTATATAGCGAATATTATTATTATCGCGAGTGCGGAACGAACGCGCGCGCAATTGTTCGAGTGCGCAGGAGCAGACGACGCGCGCCAGCTGTTTAGGTTAGGTGCGCGGGCCTGCATCATCATCTCTCTTTCTCTCTCTCTCTCTCTCTCTCTCTTCGCGCACTGCAGGTGTCTGTCAGATGGAGTGCATCATCGTCAACATCGCGAGTCGTCCGGACGTGGAGCAGAGGATGCTACGACTACTTACGCGCCCGTAAAGCATAGCCTATATATCCAGAAAGCCGATGTCAGAGCTCAGTAATTGGCCGAGCAATTAGCCGAGCGCACGAGAGAAAAAGAGCGTAAGATAAAAAGCTGTTCCGCAGGAAGTGCGCGCGTGATAAGTGCGCGTGTAATGTAGGCCCCTATGGCAGCGCGTTTTGATTAGCCCCGTGTGCGCGCGCGCGCGATAAAAATACGTAAAAGCAACACTCGCGGAAAAAAAAAAGAACGCGTTGGCCCGCTAATTTGTATGCCGAGGGTATATTCGCCGGCGGCTGGAAGTTGCGTCGCGTTGCCTGCTGCTGCCCATTATGCGGCCGACGCTGTCGTGAGTTTGTGCTTATTTTTGCCTGCCAGTGTGTAAAAGGTCCTTACTGCTACTGCTACTGGCGCTTTTTACTTCTCAAGGACTCGAAAAATAGAAAGGGATATAACGTTCTGTTGTTCGAGCGATCGCGATGCGTCACGCGTGGAACTGTCTGATTCTAATCTATCGAATCGTTCGCGAAAATAGAAAAATCAATAATTTGTGGCTTTAAACGTGCGATGCGGCATTTCGATTTTCTTGCTTTTGTCGTTCATCGCGAGTGAAGCTTTGAGTAACATCTGCGTTTTCTTTTGCAGAAAAATGTACAAAGTACAGCATTTGGCTCTCTGCCTGCTCTTCCTCGGAAGTTGCAGCAGTATGTTTTCCGACTGGGATAATGGTAACTGGCAAGTGCGATGTCCAGCTTTGTACCCGATGGTCTTCACCAGCTATGCCCCGAGTGGCAATTTGACAGGGGGAGATTTTACGAAGCACCCCAACTTTCCTGATTTGAGACACTGCGTAGGTGCCTGTTGCAGCCAACCGACCTGCCATGTGGCTTTGATGTACAACATGACGTGCTACTTTGTGCAGTGCTTTTCATCAAAATTGTGCTTACCTCTTTATAGGCCAGATTTGGCCAATAGCAATCCTCCTAGCATGGTGCTTGTGAAACCTGTTGAAGAGGACGAAGCATGGACTGACTTCTTGAATCAAGGAAATGATGTATCTGGGTATGTGTTTACATTACTTTTTCCTGCAAAAAGGATATCTGAATCAGATAAACATTTGTTGCCGCATGATTCCTGCTTATCTATAATGATTAATTTATTTATTTAAGCCCGATGATGTCTGATGGAACCGAGCAAGAACTCTCATTTTTTGGAGCAAATGCTGGGCTCAGTTGCAGTACTTCGGATGATTGTGCAGAGAATGAAGTATGCATGAAGAACAGCGAAAAACTTGAAAGAACATGCGAGTGTGCACGAGGCTATAAAAGAAACCTTGCTGGTAACAACATCTCTTCTATTGATTTGCCTGTATCATCACTGAGGAGATTTTCTAACATTTTCCATTGTATATAATGCAGGTATATGCAGTTCATATGAGGAGCTTCAAGATCTTGATATTGCTGTCACACCAGAAATTCTGGAACCACGTTTATTGAAAGCTTCTCAAACCTCAGTTAAGCCACCATTGAAGCAGTTATTTGTAAAAACAATGTCCAAAGAAGTACGTTTACCAGAGAATGAGGTAACATTGTCAGCTTTTACAGTGCCATCTGAAGAACAAGTAAGTGGCCATTACAGTTATGCATGGACACTTTTGAGTCAACCAGAGGCACACACTGGTACAATGACAGATCAGAATCAGAAGACTGTCAAACTGAGTAATTTATCCGAAGGATTGTACAAATTTAAAGTCACTGTAAATGGAGCAAACAGTTTTGGTGAAGCTTATGCAAACGTCACAGTGCTGCCTCGTGAGTTTAATACTTTTTAACCATTTCATTTTCCAAAGCACAGTACACAAGCTAAATAAATTTCTTTTATTTATTAGCTAAACGCTTAAATCAAGCTCCGATTCCCGTAATATCGCCAGCGTCTCAAATTGTTAAGCTGCCGAATACTGGCGCTGTGTTGGATGGTTCAGCTAGTAAAGATGACGACAAAATCGTCTCTTATCATTGGGAATTACAGCAAGGTCCGATTGGATACCAACCAAGCCTTGTTGATACCCCAACCCTTCAGTTAGACAATCTTATTGCTGGAAATTACACTTTCAAGTAAGCATACAATTTTTTAATTGCCATTCAAAATAACACAAATATAAATAAACAACATAACAATATTTGTAGATTAACCGTTGAAGATTCGGATCACGTTACAAATTACACGACGGCCAACATAACAGTTCTAAAAATTACCGATTATCCACCAAGTGCTAATGCGGGTCAAGACGTAATAATTTATTTGCCTCAGAATACGCTCACGCTCAATGGCAACTTGAGCACAGACGACAGAGGCATTGCTAGCTGGGAATGGACCAAGAGTCCTTCCGATGAAAATAAAGCCGTCGATATACAGAATACGAGAACACCGTATCTGCAGTTGTCAAATTTAGAAGAAGGAATGTACACTTTTGTGCTTAAGGTCACCGATGACTCGGAACAGTCTTCGACGTCAGAAGTACATGTGTTTGTGAAACCGCCCACTAACAAGCCGCCTAAAGGTTCAACTTGATTTTTTTTTTAATTATTTCGGATTTAAGATGATTTTTGGTTTGTAACTGAAATTATTTTTTACGCAGCCGATGCCGGAGACGATGTCACAATCGCACTTCCGGAAACACAGGCTCTATTGAATGGAACACGGAGCAAAGATGATATTAAAATAGTCTCTTATCACTGGGAGCAAATTGGAGGCCCTAATAAAGTAGCGTTTACGGCTGCTAATGAATCTATTACAAATGTCACAAAATTAACAAAAGGAGATTATTCTTTTAAATTGATAGTTATTGATGATAACGGCAACAAAGACTCGGATACCATACAGCTCAAAGTTACACAAAGTACGATTTTTACAAAGTTAAAACCTATGAATTTGTATCTCCGGGAACGTGACTAATTTGAGATAACATTTTGCAGATAAAAATGCGCCTCCTAAAGCAAACGCTGGCGGAGATCAAACGGTCGTTGCGCCTGTTAACGCGCTGATTTTAAATGGTACCTTATCTACAGATGACTTAAAAATCAAACAATGGTTATGGACCAGAGACCCCATAAGTTTGGCTATTGGAAATATTGTTGAAGGAACTGATAAATCTCCCATTTTGATGGTACTAATCTTGAATTGAACTGTGTTTAATCTTTTTTCAATTTTGATTCTCAACCAAATAATCTATTTTTTTTTTTTTTTATTTCTCCAGGTAACAGACATAGTTCCAGGAAGATACGTATTCAGATTAAAAGTTGCAGATGATCAGGGATTGACTAGTGAGGACACTGCGTCAGTCATAGTTAAGCCCGGTAAGGATGCGCTTCTCATATTAAAATTATGACAATGAACGATGAATCGAAAACTAAACGTTAATATATTTATTACAGATCTTCAACTTCTCAATTTAGTAGAATTAACCCTGAATATTGGAGCTCATCTTTTAACAGAATCTCAAAAAGATTCGTTGGTAGTTAAGCTGCAAATGCTGCTTCGCGAGGAAACATCGATTGTCGTTCGCAGTTTGAGAGCAGAACCTCATTCGGGAAGAGTAGTTTTAGTATTCTATGTTGAAAAGAAGGGTGGTAAATCTACGATGCCCGGACCCGAAGTAGTCAATAAATTAAAGGAAAAGCTTAGACAAGATTCTGGAATCTTGCAATTGTCAGTTGCAAATGTGGATACTGCTATTTGTCAGAATAACTGTTCAGGGCATGGTACATGTGACCAAGAAACTAGACTTTGCCTCTGTGAAGCTTTTTGGATGCAAAATCTTATACAGTTATACTTTAGGAACGGAGAATCCAATTGTGGTAGGGTATTTTATCAGTTGTTTTACTCCATTGTATTTACTGCTATGAATACATTTCTTTTACTTTTTCCAGATTGGAGTATTTTGTATGTGATCATAGCTCTGCTATCTCTCGTGGTTTGTTGGATTGGATTCGTTTGGGGAATGGTTTGCTTCTGTCAAAGGATATGCTACGGAAAGCGACGACTCTTACGCCCTAAAAAGAAGCCGGCCCGTTACTCGTTGCTGCAGCCGGAGCCTGAAGACGAAAGCACAACATGTAAATAGTTCCCATTTTCAATACGTAACCACACAAACGTCAATCCCTGTACTGATTTAAAAAATTGTTCAGTTTCAGGCCATAAAGTGGTATTATCAGAATCTGATACAGAATCGGACGATGTAATGTTTGATAAATTTAAAGGTAAAACTAATGGAAGTTTGAGGAACGGAAAATCCCGAAACGGATTTTTAAAGTCGAATTCCAGGGTGAAGACATGAGGTAAATTTTCTTTAAATAGGATACCGATCGTTATGGCAATACTTTTTTTTACAAAAATAACGTTTTTTTTTTATTTCAGAATTTTGTCGAAATAAAGAATAAAATGACTTAAGCACACCGTCAGCACATATGCCTGCTTGGCCGAACAGAATCAACTAGTCATTGAAGGGGCTGTCACTCAAAGATGTACCTAAGAAAAACGACAAGAGGATCAAAAGCGACTGAGAGCTCGTGTTACATTCTAAGCGCCATTTGTAAAATAATTCATCGAATAAGACGCTGTCTACTTACGGACAGGTATCAAGAATTCCTTGTATTTTAATATTGTGATTGGACACACAAAACGTACTGTATTCGACGAGTATTTCTTATTTCAACTTACTTTTAAGATAAACTTTTACAATAAGGGATAATATACTTAACCACAGTGCAATTCCGAAAAATCGTATAGTATATGAAAATGCAAGAATAATTGTATTTATTTTAAATTTTGACAAATGCATGTTAGATTTTTTAAAATTGTTTTCAACTTATAAATGTCATTAAAATGTGCCTACTTTAAAATCACAGCCATTATAAATTCTTTTTGGTATTTCAAAATTTTTATCAAGATACATATTAAATATGACTGCTGAAATCATCTCGTTATAGTGTGCTACCATAAATGATACATTATTTTGCACAAATTCATTGCCAAAGTAGAAACATCACATGCCTCAAGACTGTGATTAAGACACATTTGACTGTGGTGTTTCATAAGTTGAACATTCTAGAATAATAATTAACTGAATCAAGCATTCCGTTATATTTTAAATAGGTGAGTTCTACAATATATACTATATACATATTGTAAAAAGTTCAATAATAAAAAAAAGGTCTTTAAGAAATTGAATAGTTTTATGATTGTATAAAAAGTTTCATATCTCATCACATTTTATTTGGTATTATGATTCAGAAGACTTCTTCGTCAATACAAAATGCTAATTAATTTAAGGATAAAAATAATTTCCTAATATACACATTTTCTCTTTTTAATTGTCTGCCGGACTATCAATCACAGTTAAAACACCATTCTCTTGATACTTTTTGCACAGCGGATCATCCTCCTTTACAACAAATGACAAAACAGCTTTTTGATAATAGTCTGATGCTATTTCTATGTTGCTAATAACAGTAGAAAGTAGGTGGGCTTTTTCACAGTATATTCCTGGAATCCAACAATAATAATGTCATCATTTGTGCGTAACTTTATGTAGCTACATAGATTTATAAAGAAATAAAGAATATTCCATACCTGGAGTTTCAAACATTAAATATGAAAAGTGCACATGTAAGTGATAGTAGGATGGTTGATAATGCAAGTAAATTCGTAACTGAGATGCGGGTAAATTGTACTTTTTCATTATAACATCTGTTCCTGCCTCTTGAATATTTTTGAGCAGTGGCAGGTGAGTCTCATTGAGTTCTCTGAGAGACCTTATTCTCTTTCTCGCTAAAACTAGTATACTTAAGGTTGCCAGTTGGCCATCCCACTTCAAGTCTGGCAGCATTACAAAACCCTTTTCCTTGTCCTTATCTTCAAAGATGATTTTATCAAATTCTGCCTTGTGATTTAAAATGTTGTCCACCCACTGAAAGTTGCAAATAATTTTCTCATTAATGGATGCACGCACAGTCAAGAATGATTTTGGCTTGTGCCTGTATGCGAGACACCTACTTGAAGAGAGAACTGGTTAGCCTCGAGGTAGGGTAGAGTAACTTTTTCATAAATCTCGTACGTTTCGTTGACGATGTAAAGCTCTTTTCTTAAAAACTTATCCAAATGCTTCTGACTGGCGGGGTGTATAATTGTTGTATTGAGACCTGTTGCAAAAACGCAGATTCGTAAAGAAAAGAAAGTCGCAAAGTATTCGTATAACAAAGAAGGGAGCCGGCGGCCGTAACTGTCACGGAGCCGAAAGCGGAGCAACTATATACTATAATATACCCTATATATAGTTACTGTAGCCGGTATGGAAACGCATCGGCAGCAAGAGAGATAATAATAGGGGGAGGAAAGAAGCGCTTTATTATACCATTGTGTTCTCGCGTGGGGAAGCACTCGTAGTTCCCGTAGACGTCGTTGCTGAAGAGCTTCCTGATGATGGTGCCTTCGTTAAAGAAGCCCCGCTTGAGAAAGATCTCGTCCTCGGGAAAGATCTTCTTCTCGAGAATGACGACAGCCGGGCTCTCGTAGCCTTTGAACGTTCCCTCGACGAATATCTGCTTCCTCATGCTATTGACATTGAGGACGCGGGTCATCTGAAAGCTCGAAAGATTGAGCGCGACCTCGTGGACGCTGGCCTCGAGCTGCTTGGCGTCGGACTCCTCGGTCGTCGCGACGTCCAGCTTCATCTTTTTGGCATCCGGGGACTGATCTTCGCTCGTCGGCGAACCGTCGACACTCTGCTCCGCCATTTTTCACGCTGTACGCACACGAGGAGATCCGAACTGCGGGAGAGATTCGCTCGCACGGAACTTGACGACGCCGCCGCCGCGAGTTGTATACGCTCGACGTTCTAAAGCACGCTTCGTCTGTGCGTATAGAACGATATGTCGTCGCCGGCGAGCTCTGCGGGCTCAACTGATGTATATGCGTGCAAGCTGGCTTGTACAGGCTGCGCCGCTATGATGGCCTATGGATCTTTCTCTGGCGCACTCTGTCCTTGCGTCTGTCGCCAGGTGCGCCGTGCGAACAGCCCCCGGACCTTATGCCGCTTATGCGCGCCAGAAGTATATAAGTAGGCGACGTTTTCGAGGGTTGCAGGCTTGCCGGCGGACAGCTGAGATCGATCGATAATTGGATTCAGATGGTTTGGAGTTATCGCGAGCGCTTTTTTATAATACTTCGATTGTTACCGGTTACGTTAGGATTTGTATTTATTAAAAATTTATAGAAACTCCGATTTGCCGGCTGACCACTAGGGGGCGGAGACGAGGCTTCGAGAATTATACATATATATATATATTTACATATATATTATGTGCATCGCCGCATTGTTGCAACCGCAGTTTGATTTTTTTATTGAGTCAGCTTCCCCTTAGTATAGTATATATATATATATAT
>QLSS01000003.1:3403953-3589810 GCA_024372645.1 Trichomalopsis sarcophagae
TATATGAGTTTAACGGCGTTTATGTTGGACGTATTTTATATTTTATTGATAAAGTTGAGTGAATTTTTCATTTTAAATGATAAAATTATTATTTTTTTATAATACTAATGTTGCCTTGATATTATATAGAATCAAGTATTAGTTTGTTTAAACAAACATGCCGAAACAAATGACATTTCATATTTCGCACCTTTGAGTCATCGCAACGGCCGCGGTACTTCGACCAATCGAATCGTGTCACGCGTGACACACTCTGCAGCTTAATCCATATATTATACGCGAACGCGAAGTCTTCACTTCACCGCTTGGCGCTTCATACCCCGTCGGCCATCATCAGCAGACAGAGTGTATTTAACGTTAAATATTGCTTTAGATGTTCTCAAGAAATACAACTTTTTTATGTATGCTGTAAGATAGATTAATAAACATAGGGTAAATAAAGTTTTGAGGTAAGTACTTAGGCTGAATTAGAAATACTTATGTTCTCCTTAATTGAAGCTAGACTCGAAACTAACCGGAGCAAAAATGGTTGTTGAAGAGCATTAGAGGCGTGTTAGAGGTGTTATTTTGCACAGGATTTTCTGCAATCTGTGCAGGTACATAATTGCAAGAATTTAGAGTTTCTTTGGTATCTTGCAGTACAAGCATAGTGGATTGTGAAAGAATAGCTGCTAGTATTTGTACTAGCTCCAATTGCCATTCAGTTAGAGATAAAAAATAATGAATATTAAGGATTTTCGTGAATATCAAGTTAAATAAATGTTCGATATTGCAGGATACTATAAAAGGAACTTTTTAGAAGAAAATGGACGAGACAGAAATAGAAATTACTGAACCTAATTACGAGGACTATGAAGCCTCAGATATCGAAGGTAAATTTTTTGTATTTATTAGATTTATAAACAATCTATGCAAAGATAAACATAGAGTGCTTATATCTGTAACAAAATTTCACAATTATTTTGATTCATAGATGAATTCAAATCACATGACCTATCATCATTTCACTCACCGTCACCGTCGGATAGAAGAAAGATGGGTGTACTAAGTGTATTAAGATCAATAAAAGAAAATCAGGAGAAACAAAATGACATGATGTCTCAGGTTATAACGCTCCTTGAGGGCCAACAGAAAATAACCAACAAGCTATTGGAAATTGAAAAAGCTAAAATAAGATCGCAAATTTCTAAAAAAAGTGTTAATAAAGAACTGGATGCTGATGTTGAAACATCTGAACCACAAACAGTACAGTCAACCATAATAAGTCAATTAAACGAAACGTTTAGAAATCTTAAGCAATCACTGGAATCAAATAGTACATCAAAATTAAACATTCAAAGAGATTATAAGCTTACAGAAAAAGCATTGAACCTGCTAGATTGCATTAATCCTGATTTGAAATCAAATGATTTATTAGACGAAGAAGATGATAACATTCCCAAAGAAGAAAATTTGATCTCTAAAGAGTCAGAGACCAAAGAATTCAAGAATAGAAGTGCAGATGACTTCCACAAAGGCCCAAAGGGGAGTTTCCCACCAAAACGAACACAATGGCATGTAGGTCCAACTCAAAGGTGTTTTAGGTGCAATAAAATAGGGCATAATGCACCTGAATGCCCATTAGCTGAATATGGGCTCTGGTTTTGCTATTTTTGCCAGGCAGAGAAGAAACACAAAGGTTCAGATTGCCCAAGAAGTAACGCAGGAACGTCAAAAACCCCATATTTTGGTAATAAAAAGTATATTCCAAATAATCCACAAAACAAATACATAAAGAATAGAGAATATGACAATGGAGGTAGAGAAAGAGCAAATTTGAGTAAACCATTCAAAAGAACTGTGAAACCTGAAATACCAGGAAGAAACCACAATCAATATTATAAACCCAAAGACGCAAAACCCTATATGGCAGGTATGTAAACAGCACGATTAAAATTGTAAGAATTAGAATTATCATGAATTTACCTCAAGTATACTCTAAAGAGTAATTAAAAACGCGAATAAAGTGAGAGATGTATGTAGAAATAAATGGCAAGGAAAATGTCATCCCCAGTCAAAATATAATAAAATAAGGCATAAGATTAATTACATTTAGATGTTTGGCAGATATACTTAAAGTGGATTGTGTTCAATTAAACATGAAAATTAAGCTGGAAAATGTTATTTAAATTTGGAAAAAATGTTATATTAGAGTAGACAACGTTACTAAAGTAACTAGATTTTTAGAAGTAATATAAATGAAAATGCATGTTATTCAAGGATACCAGAAGAGTACTTTTGGGTAAACATAATAAATCGTACAAATCTTGACGATAGAAGTAGCTTTTTTTATTATATTTATAAATCTTACATATGTCAACAAATTTTAAAGTGCCAATAAATATTTATCTAATTTTAGATGGAAAATTTAAAGAATAATGCAATCTAAAGTATTTATGAGGAAAATTATTTATTGTTCTATATAGTTTTTTGTTTATTGCCACAGAATTTATTTATCTTTACGCACGTCTATTTTATTTGAAAGTTAACGACATTATATCCTGAATAATGCAAATTCATGATGTCACATATGGGATAATATAAGAAAATACAGATATGATTATAAGAACAAAAACTTGAGATAAAAAATTATGAATTTAGAATTCAACTAATATTGAAGCAACAATATTTAGATTTTTATAGAATATTTTTCTTTTCCAGATTCTGAAGAAACAAGTTGGAAGCGTAAAGATTATAATAATTATTAAATTTATATTCATTTATTCCAAAATAACAAAAAATAAATTAAAACTATAGAAATTCGAAATAGAATCATGCATATAATGGAAGGAACTGTCAAGAAGCACAGCACTTCAGCTTTCTTCCAGTAACTTGGCATTCCATGTGCATATATATATATATCAATCAATATCTTAAAATGGTGTCATGCAGTAAATACGTGACTCCTGCATCTCTGCATGTCTGACACTCGCTACTGACCTGCGGACAGTGTCCGCTTTTTCCTTTTTATGGCAGATGACTATCATGGAAATTAACAGTATATCATGATGATATACATACTTTACTTTGGACACAGTTCATAACCTCATCTAAAACTGTATTTCTATAGTATGATTAATAAATGTATTTCCATAGATTAAAATAAAAAAACTAGCTGCATTTATAGTCAATCGTATATTTTTAAATAAAAATGGTTTAGTTTTGTACATACACAATTAAATGATTTATCAGCGAAATTCTGACAATACTGAGTTTGTCATGAACGAGAGAAGTCAGTAAGAAATAAATATCAAAATGATATGAGTGAAAATAAATTTACTTATTGTACATAGTAATACACAGTAAATATACAAATTGAGCGAACAAAAAACGGGATGATTCAATGTAAACTTGGATTAGAGCTATGGACAAAACTGTAATGAAATTGCATCTCTTAACAAAGTGTTAACCACTTTAGATTTATCATAATCGTTATAGGCGCGTTATTTCGTTACCAAAAATTTCATTTTAAACATTGCATTTTTGGTATAAATGACAAGACCATAAGAACCTTATAAATGACAATTTAATTACAAATTATGTTTTCGTATCATTCTCGCATTCTCATGCTTTGCAGTTAATTCTTTCTTACAATCGTCTTTCACACTGTTGTTTACACTTATTGTTTCTTAGTAGTTGATAGTTTTAACATGAGACCTAAATATACGACTTATACAAAGGAATTCCTTTAATGTCCTTCTCTGCATTCGCTCATTCAAGTTGAAATGTTTCAGTTCATTATGGAAAGCATTGGATTATTCACTTCACTAAACCCATTTTTTTTGCTTCAACTTCGTAAATGAGTAACCTCCACATTTTCACCACAAACACCTCAGCTTCGTCATCCAAAACCTGAAATAAAAATTTCATACGTAAATATTGCGTACAATATATAACCTATTAAAAATAAAGTGCAATAATATGTTTACCATTTGTACATCATCAAGAATACCCTGAGGTGAACTTCCGGCCATGACTTTACTGCATATGAAATCAACTAACGTAGGCTCTGGCTCACCAATGTATTCAATAATCTTCTTATTTATCCAGGGACGTATTCGTTTTTCCATTAGCGACTGAAAAGAATTAAGATATTAATGTTTTTTTTTTAAATTTACAATTCCGATATATTTGATATAACAAATAAATATTTACGTTATCAATAACAGCCCAGTCGAGTTGATATCCGAACAGCGCATTTTTGTCTGTAGGAATTTTGTCGATGAGAGATTTGATATGCTTTCGCTTTTCTTCCTGAGATTTCGAATTTTCTTCTTTCGCATTCTTAGCAGCGGCCGCTTCTTCGTTCTTCTTTTTCTTTTCTTCACCGTAATCTAAAGTTTATCAATATAAAGATTAAGGAAAGGAATAATGGCATTCGATATTATGCAGGATAGTGATTTCATAATAACTCACCGATAGGTACAAGTTTGCGCTTTTTGGCATTGTTCGTACTGTCATCGTCATCATCGTTATTGAAAACGTCCTTTACGTCGATGCGATTTTTCTTTCTCGACTGATTAGAGTTCTGAGAGCTCGATATTGCATTTGGACTGGCAGGAGTCTTATTACCCATTGCATGATCTCCTCTAGAGCCTCCACCTCCCATTGCAAACGGGACGAAGTTACCTTTAAAGCAAAATTGAACAATTAATTGCTAATTATAAGCGTTACTCGCGGTCTGCATTAAAAAAACACTAAAAGCAAGTCCTTACATTGTGTCAATTATGTGGGAGACATGGAATTAATTAAATATAGACAATTACAGGATATATTAATGAATGAGCGAATCAATTCGTATGATTTGTCTACTACTCTACTTAACGTATACGCAAAGATGCGATGCAGAAACTATGGAAAATCGAATAATGAAGAAGCAAAACAATTTAAATTATAGTCTACTCACTGCCGCTGACTTTGTCAGGCTCACTGACAAGCGACGTCCTCGAGTCCTCGTCGTGAATCGGAGGTTGTGGCGGTTGTGGCGGCGTCGTTGAGCGAATCGGCGACGATATAGCCCTCTTGTCCTTGATTGGTCCATCTCGTTCTAGATCGATCTGCTCGACCTCGTGCTCCTCAATCGGTTCCCCTCTGTGGTGGTTCTGATGGTGCCGGTGATGCCGACGATGATGATGATGGTGTGGGTGAGGTCGCGGCGGTGTCCGCGAGATCTCCTGAGCTGGCTGGGAGCTTCCGTTGTCGTAGTGCGCAATCTCATCGCTGTCGCTATCGATCGGCTCGGTTTCAATCGGCGGCATCTCCTGGTGGTGTTCCTTCTCCTTGTGACGCGATGACGGTTTCTCGTCATCCTCGTCGATGAT
This sequence comes from Trichomalopsis sarcophagae, assembly GCA_024372645.1. NCBI lineage: Eukaryota > Metazoa > Arthropoda > Insecta > Hymenoptera > Pteromalidae > Trichomalopsis > Trichomalopsis sarcophagae. The sequence goes on from QLSS01000003.1 coordinate 3,409,314, forward strand.
CGTTATTACTGGTTTTGGTTTGTACTGTTCCTCCCGCTCGGCTTTCAACTATGGAGCAAGGAATACGAGTTAAGAAAAAATCATGATTCTAAATTAGAAGCAACGCAAGGAAAATCGAAACCTACCCTCTCGAACTCCGCTGCCGGATCTGCGTACTTTGAGTCGGCATAGAGCTTTTCCTTGAGGCGCTGTAGCTCCTGTCTCTCGGCGCACCTGTCCCTGGAGTCGGCCTCGGCCTCGACAGCCCTCTCCTCGAGCCTGCGGGCCAGCTCCTTGCCCTTGTAGTACTTGGCGTCGTCCCTGTCATCGTCGTAGTCCTCGAGGAACTCCTTGAGCCGTTTGGCTTCGCGCTCCCTGGCTTCGCGTTTCGCCCGCTTCTTGTCGTTCTCCTTGTCGTACTCCTTTTGCTTGCGACGCTCGCGCGCCTCCCAGGCCCGCAGTCTCTCCTGGTAAGCAGCGTCCTTCTCCCTGGCTCGCCTCTCGTTCTTCTTGCGCTCCTTCGCCTCCTCCTCTTCCTCGCGCTCGCGCATGATCTCGCGCTCTGACTTCCTGGCCTCCTCGCGCTCTCGGTCCCGGTCTCTGTCGCGTTCTCGCTCTCGCATCTCTCGTTCACGTTCTCTCTCCCGGTCGCGTTCTCTCTCGCGCTCTCGTTCTCGCTCGCGCTCCTTGTCGCGCTCTCGTTCCCGGTCTCTCTCGCGTTCGCGCTCAGCCCTGTCGTTGCGCTCACGCTCCGCTCGGTCTCGGTCGCGATCCCTGTCGCCGCCTCGGTCCCTGTCACCCTCTCGGTGACGATCTCTGTGCCGGGACTCGGTTTCGCGCTCGCGTTCACCGCGACCACGCTCCCTCTCTCGCTCTCGCTCCTTGGACCTGTAAGGGAGAACGAATGGACGAGGTTAACGATCGCGAATCTCTCGGTCTAATAATCAAAGATAGCTTCGATTAAACGAGTGCGAGTACCTCGACCTGCTGCGTCGCTTATCCCTTCGACTGCTGCCGGTGCTGTCACTCCTGCCTTTGTGCGGACTGCCCGGCTCGGCGTCATCGCCCTCCAGCTTGGTGCTATTGGCATCGTCGTCCTTGCGATCCTTGTTGCGCTCTTTCTCGCGCTTCTCGCGCTCCTCGTTCTCCTCCTTCTCGCGCTTCTTCTTCACTTTGGCCTTCTCTTCTTCTTGTTTCTAAAAAAGACAAAAAGAATTGTCCAAATTTAGTAGGCTCTCGTCCCTCTACACCATTAACGCTGAATAATATTCATATGCATATGGTAGATCGAGCTTATATCAACAAAACTAAACAATCATGTGGATATTGAAAAATCGAGTCCGACAACCCGCTTAAATACAGTTATATCGATCGTATTATCGATCCATCACATCGGGTAAAAAAAAAAAATAAAAAAAAATAAAAATAAAGCACTGCATGAATTTCATCACAATAACGAGTACATTGTACAGTAATCAAAATAACAACTCATGGCGGGTTAATGTATAGTCTATGTTAGTCTGGCGGCGAGCCAGCGATAGCCGCGAATCGAATTTCCAATTCTGCATAACGAAAAAAGGAATCCGATAATGCAGCGGCTGCGTCGAGGCGATCGCTGACTCGAGCGCGAAAATAATTCTTTGAAATGCTCAATTGGTATTACATGAAAAATAGTATATCGATAAATATCTTCAATTGCGCAGTCTTCGTATTGTCTTACTCACAACTTTGAAGGACCTGTCGATATAGGTTGTCGCCGCTTGTTCAGCTTACACTGGGAGAGCCTTTATAGAACGAGAGGAAGAAAGAGAGAGACAACATTTTTTTCCTCGAAAGGTTCGTTTCTTATGAATAGGTATTTTGCTTATGTTTCATAAAAAGACTAATTCTTACGTCTAAGCTTATCATCTAGAGAGAAATGATAACAGAAGGGCAAATCGGGGATATGTAGCAAAAGCATATATAAATATATAAATATAAACATATGACTTGCGTGTGTCAGTGTTTTAATGCGAGTGTGTATGCAGTACATGGCAAAGAAAGAATTGCTCGGCATTCGCTATCTACACCCGTATGCATCGTGATGTGTATGTCTATATGGTGTTCCCTAGCCTGCGTGTACTGTATACCTACAAAGAGCCGAGGGCCGCGCGCGCGAGTACTCACAACACCGCGCGCGAACCTCTCGGCCTTTCATTCATTAATCGTTCACATAAAAATCGCATTCTTGGATGTTTGAATATCGGTTTTCTCTAACATTATAGCCTATATCGTGTGGTATATGTAATATGAGAGTCTTGCTCTGAAAAAATATCGAATAGTATTTTATAAAATGAGAGAGAGAGAGAGAGAGAGAGAGAGAGAGAGAGAGAGAGAGAGAAGTGTTGCGTGGTTATACCGATTTGGAGGAGGTGCGGCGAAGTCGTCGCGCAGAGTCAGATATTGGTCGATCTCTCCTTTGCTCTCTTTCACTCACTCGTTGCCGAGGAGTGACACAACATTGCAACTCTTATTGTGTCAGCTCGCTCGGCAAACGAGACGATTCTCCGAGAGTGTATCATCGTCGGAAATCATTCGCTCTTGCGTGCGTTATCCTTGCGCCGCCGAGAACGGAGCATCACTGTCTCTCAGTGTCTGTATCAGCCAAAGCGTCAGCGACAGCTGTTGAATATCAAAGGCACAATTTTCTTGGGTGACGTGCTTCACAAAACTCCACAAACCTCAACCAACTTCTTCTCAACTAACTTTTACACAACTTTTCTTTTCTTTTTTTTTTTTTTTAATTCTTTTGTCAAAAGTAGTACTAGGCAACTGAAAATCGTCCAGAGCAATTCTATATGGCAGAAAAACTTATCAACATGCAGACAAACAAATCTATAGGCAAAGAATCGCTTTTGTATTTCATGGAATTTACTCTAAGCGGAAACACACTGCGATCTTTGCGCACTCTCGAGTATTGGATCGATGAAGCATGACGAGACAGTGAAATTAATTGAAATAGTATGGTTAATCTCGTGTGCGCTGCTTCACTTCTCCAAGACCCGGCAAAGATCACGATATTTTTTCCAACAAATAAAATGCAATGTTCAAACTAGCAATAAACGAGGATAATCATCACGATTTACAGTTACGTATACTGAGGAATATTAAAAAAAAAAAGTATAAATTTTGACGTGTGCAGTGATAGTGTGTATCTCATTGGTAGAGAAATAGAGAAGTAGCAAATGTATCTTTATGCATGGGGATCCTTTACACGAGGAACATTTAGATTTGTCAGTGGCTTTGCGTTGCCGATTTTTGTTTTACTTTTGTTTTCATTGTTGATCTGATTTTTTGGTGAATTTTACTCACGGTATCGAAGTCGGCTGCTGGCAGTGCCGAGGGGCGCTGTTGGAGCACCTATGGTACTACGTACATGTCTGATCGTGTGAGAGGCCGAGCAACACTGGCTGTTTACACAAAATAAAGAACAACTGAACGCTCTCCATCTCGTCGAGGAAGAAAAAAAAATTGTGTCTGGCGAGGTTTCTCTCGCTGGATATGCTTTCCTTTCACGAAGTCATACTCTACATTTACATAATCATTACACACGTATACAATTAACGCAGCTCAGTGGTCTTTCGGTCTAACAGAGTAGACCCTCGAGAGCACTTTATGCGTCTCTAGAAGCGACTCTAAAATAAAGCAACGAACGAAGCTAGAGAAACTTGAGTTTCGCGCTTCTCCTCTCGGCTGGCGTCTGTTGATTATCGTTGATTATCGATAACTAGTCAAGCAGTAAAGTTTATTTTCCCAGACCCCCCCCCCCCCATCATCGAACACCGAATCAATATTTCGATGCAAGAGTTTGTGTACCATATTGCTTAAAAAATTATCATTACCTTCATAACTTCCCGAAACTTTCCGATTTCTCGTGTGATTAGATCGCGCTTACTTTCCTCAATTTCAGCATCGTCCAGAGTCAGGATCTTCGCCACCGTTGTTTTGATGGGCTCTTCTAATTAGAACAAAAATTGACTTTATTAGTATAAAAATATTTCGTTTAAAAAATGCAGTACTCGCATACATACCTGAATTATTCGCGACTATTTCGAGATCGGTCAGATGCTCCGAAATAATTTGCTGAATTCTTTGATGAGCCTCTGTGTCAATGGCTTTCATCATATCATCCATGTAGTCGTCGTTGTCTTCCAACTCATTTGATTCAGCAGGCGTTTCGTCTTGCAAAGGAGATGAACCCCCTTTCAGCTTTTTCCGCCTTTCAGCTGTCAAGTAAATGTCTCGTGTTAATACAGCTGTCAACATTTGACATTAATACAAAAGAACAGTACAACAAAAACCAACTAACCTTTGAACTTGTCCAGTTCTACTTTTGTTTTAGCATCAACTTTGACAACTAACTTTTTGTTACCAATTTCCATGTCATGCAGTATTCTAATGGCCCTCAATCCAGCATCTGGACCAGCATATTCGCAGAAACCAAATGCTTGAACTCTCTTCCAAGATAGCACGTGACCACAAGCACCAAGTATGTGTCTCACCATAATATCTGGTGCACGATCCATAATATTGCCTACGAAAACTGTGACTGGAGGACCTGTTTCTCGTTCTCTTTTTATTCTTGGAGCCTCAGGCCTTGGAGGTGGTGCAGCCGGCTGGTTTCTCTGATACCGGACAGCTGGTGCAGATGTTTGCATTGCTGTCACTGGTGTAGGAACCATCTGTAACAGTGTATTTTATTGAAACAAAACTAAATTGTGAAATACTTGATGCTAGATAAACAATAAATATTGCATTTGTAGCATTTTCATTCTCTCATATCTATTGGCAGCTCAGAAGATTTATGATTCATGACTCACATATTTTCTGAATGAGGATTTTACAGTCAACTTACACATTGGTTCATTTTGTGTGAAACTATCAAACATATATCAATAAATGAATTAATAATGTGAATCAATTGAAGATTTATACTTCTACGAATCTATATATTTTTTACTTTCATTTTTACACAAAAATGCAGTCAATGCTATTACAAATCTGTGTATTGCAAGCAAAGCTCTTGTTAATCTATGAATCTACAACTTACTGCAATGTACTCTCAGCCAAATGCAAATAGCCAGCAAAAATAGTACAACAAAGATATGATACTCACGTGAGGCATTGGCATGACTCCTCCAAGTATTGGCGGCGGGGCACCCACCATGTATGGCATTGGTGGCATGCCAGGTATGCCCATTGGAGTTTGTCCTGGGTACGACATCTTACTCGATAAATTGTTCTATTTTTTCAACTACAATGATCTCTACCTAGACGAACAAAACAGAACTCCTGTTAAAAACCACTTCTTCTGTCAATCGGACTGAGTCAGCAGCAGACGCGATCGGCAACGAGAGATGAAAAAAAAAAAAAAAAACAACAAAACGGCAAAACAAACAAACGGCTAGCAGCGTCTCGGGCCAGTGACTATTTTAACGACAAACAGATCGATCAAGATGTTGCAATAAAACTGTTCGCTCGGGGAAAAATGGAGCATCGGCGGCGGCTTCGATTCACACTAGAACGTTTCGCACTCTGTAGGTAGACTTTTCTTTGAACTAAATCGACCGATTCGACGATGACTTCTCGATAAGCTTCCCGAGCCTATAGATTTCTGCACGCACTCGCGACAATATAGCCACGGGGCCTTGGGGGCAAGCCCATAGATTTTCTAACCTAAACAGGCGACTCTCTCCCGTCCTCACGGCGCCGAAGATCGACACGTCCCCTCGACAATAGCGGCCTCAATAGATACGACTACTTAGATCGCCGGTTAATTAACACTCACACTCGAATCAAGGAACTTGAAGCTGCATGGCAGGCCCGACGAGGAGTCGTCGGAAGTATATATACTAATAATGTATTGGCAGCAGAGCAGCAGTGGTATATAGCACTAATAGCAGCCGCTGACGTCAAGCACTGCACATAACTTGATGGAGTACTTTATGGCGAATGCAGAAGCTGCTGCAGGACGAAAGGAGGCAGCCAGCCAGGCCAGCAGCAGAGCAACCACACACACACACACGCACGCACTACACTCGGAGTGCTCGGAGTCCTTTCTCATTCGGCACTCTCGGCTGTGCTACTCGACCAGGCGCCATTACGACACGGCGGTGTATTTCTTCTTGCTGCCCCTACTGGCGTGCTCTGCATGTGCGCAAACTCTGTTCCGCAAGCCTCTGCGCGTCCCGTCTCTCATATAATATGATTTTTTTTCTAAACTTTCGGGGAATTAACGAACATTTTTTACGCGCATATTCCAGTGTAATTCCAGCAGAGCGTATAGTTCCTAACGTAATGCGAGCCGCTCTCGAGCATACAATAGGATTAAGAAAATAGCAAAATATTAAATTCGCGTTCTATTTTTATATTTCGAGCGTTCTCAAAGATACCGGCGCTGGCCGAGCTCGAGTTTCTAAATACAACAAGGAATTTTCTTCTATAACAAGTTGGCGAAAATATCGCTGCAAAAATTGTTTCACAATTTTTTCTCCTCTGGCCGCGGATCCTCACGTATTCATCGCGTCAACTACATGCAGCGTATACCGGATAATAAGGATTCTTGAGTAAAGGACCGGCAGAAACGACGACATATTGGATTTAGACTCTATAATCGCATTCTGACCAAATCCCTGCGACTGCGTGCTTCGCCCCCGCGTGTATGCTTACCACCGAGATAACTAGGCTTTCGACAAATAATTTATCTATGTAAAAGATCTAACACAAAATTTTTCATGACGTTTTTAATTTTCCAAAATAGAACTCGTTATTATTTTTTAAATTACATATTGTTCAATAAAATTGATCATTTTCGTGTACGATGCTTTGAGGTTATGAATTGTCCGAAGGCGGGTAATTTAAATGGTTACAAAAATCACCAAATAAATAAAGTTAAAACATTTTTTTACAATAACTTTCCTTCTTTTAATACTTGTAAAATAATTGTCCATTACCCAAAGTAAAACAATTATTTTTGGCGATTTTTTTTCGGCGACCTTTGTAACCATTTGAATTACCCGCCTCTGAGGATACGCCTTGAGCGGAGCGCCATCGCAGTATCGCACTGTCGGTGTCGCTGTGCGTTTGAGAACGCGCATTTCAGCTGATCGGCTTTCCATATAACGAACACTGTACATTACAGAAAATGGCAGAGTGCTCAGTACGGATCGCAAGTGCCTAAATTACCTGCCACTGTCGTCTAAATCCTGGCTGCAAGTAATACGTTTTTCCTCAAGCCAAGTGCATCGACTGATTCTGCGAGTTCCGGACGTTATGATACTGCATTATCAATCGGGTGAGTGATCGAGAAGTTCGTTTTTCGAGGCCGTCTCCACGACGAAACGACTCGTTTCGAGCTCGCAGGCTTCCTTAGCTATGCTCCAAATTTCACTCGTCAAGAAAATCCTTTTTATATGCCTATGAGTTTCGAAGCAGTAGTCGCGAGAATTTTCTTCGAGGAATGTAGTATATTGTCCTAGTTTTGTGAGGTCGCGTGAATTCGAGAATTCGCGTATTTGTTGTGATTAGTGAGCTGAATGTTGCAGTTGTTTGTTAATCTGACGGGACGTTGTTGTTGCACATTTTTGGGATATTTAGAACGTAAGTTTCACTTTCGCCTCTGAGCGAGTTCTTTGGGAGAGTAAAAAGGCTGCGGTCGATCAAAAGTCGTTGCACAGACGGCGCATTTCGTCAGAATCATTGAGATTTGCAAAAGTGAAATTTTTTATCGTATCGTTGTTTATGCTGGATTACAGATGCGTTCGGAGATTGTGGGCGATCGACTTTGATTTGTTGTTGTTCCAAGTACAAACACATCAGATTCACTTTTGTTATCTCCCGATGTGACTCATAACCTATTTTATAAATTTGTATGCAGATTATGCAAATTGGTGAAACTGCACATTTTGTAACTGAAATTATACAGCACAAGAAGAGATGCTATTTTTTTGTAGTTATATATTTTTAGAGCAGCTGTTTTTAGCAAAACAGTGATAGTATTGATTTTTGTATATATATATATATACATATTGCTATTTTTTGGGAGGTTAAGAATGCTACTGCCTCCACAAAGAAGATTATGCGACTACTTTTATGTTTACATAGCATAGGTTTATTTTTTGCAATTCGTATTTTTCAGATTGTTTACTATAACAAAAGAGAAAATATGGCACCACGACGAGCTGAGGATATTCCTCTAAAGAGGGTGGCAGCACTAGGCTGTCGCCTACCATCTCGTCTCCCTGCCGGTGAAATTTTAACAGATATCAAACAAAATTCTTGGAGGTTGGGAGACTCTATAGGTTGTGGAGGTTTTGGAGATGTTTATTTAGGTAAAGTTTGTAAACATATACTTATTTTTATAATTAATGTTGATGCAAGCAATGCATGCTTTATTTTTATGTTTGTATTTTTCTACTTTAGCTTCAGATGACATTGACAAGCCTGTTGGCCCAAATGCAAAGTATGTCATTAAAATTGAACCACACAACAATGGGCCACTGTTTGTTGAAATGAACTTTTATATACGAGCTGCCAAAAAGGAAATGAGTAAGTTTTGTTTTATTGGATCTCACCAATCTCTATTCAGAAAAATACAAATCTTCAAATTTTGATTCTTTCTATTTCAGTTGAGAACTGGTGTAAAGAGCAAAATCTGCGTCAAGTAGGCATACCATCGTATGAGGGTTCAGGCTCTCATGTTTATCAAGGTGAAAAGTACAGATTTTTAGTAATGCCCCGATATGGTACAGATGTGGGAAAACTTTTTACTTCAAACGGTCGTAAACTATCAAACAAGCTTATCAACAGCCTTGCTGTTCAAATGGTAATCATTTAATCTTGAGCAACATTTATCATATAACGTTATATTATTGTATTTATATAAATTCCTTTTTAGTTGTATGCATTAGAGTACATACATAGTCAAGGTTATGCTCACTCTGATATAAAAGGAGCAAATATCTTGCTAAAGAAGAATAGCCAGGAATATCGTTCAGAGCTTGAAAAGACTCAAGCATTTCTTGTTGACTTTGGTTTGGCATACAGATACCGGACTAGCAATGGTGTGCACAAACCATTTTTACATGATGAGAGAAGAGCTCACGAAGGAACACTAGAATACACTTCTCGTGACGCGCATCATGGCAGTAAGTATCATGCTAATTTTTAACTCACAATCAATTCACGATAACATTTATCGCTAACTGTCATTTTTTTTTTTTTTTTTTTTTTTTTTCAAATTACAGCACACTCAAGGAGAGGAGACTTGGAGACTTTAGGATACAATCTACTTCAGTGGCTATGTGGAAGATTGCCTTGGGAAAAGGAAGATGGTGGTTTGGCTCCATCTGCTGACCCTGATGAAATTCATGCTCAAAAAGAAAAGTATTTTGAGAATGTCGACGGTTTCATGAAGGAATGTTTCAAAGACAAAAAACCACCCGAGAACATAACAAACTACATGAAATACATTTCCAATCTGAAGTTTGAATCCAGACCGGATTACGCGTATCTCCGAAGTCTGTTCCGTCAAGATATGAGTTTCGAGAGTCTTTTTGGAAAGCGAATGTCCTATGCCAATGAAAATTCCTCACCCGTCAAAGCCTCCAAGAGGCAGTGTTTACGAGAGCGAAAACCTTGTAGGCCAGTCAACGGCGAGGTACGCATTGTGTTTTTCATCCGCTCGTTTTTCCCCATTTTTTCCACGACCTTCAATAATTTTCAATCAGAGCGCATACAAAGTTATACATAAGTACTTTCATATGGTCGCGTCGCGACTGCACGAAATCGTAAACATTTTCCATTATGTTGCATAGGTAAGAGTAACGCGAAATACACAGCCGCCGACGGAGCACGAGAAAAAGGAAAGCGACTTTAGCTGGGAGGCCGTGTTGGCCTGTCACCCGGACAAGCTGGCAAAAATCAGTGCTCAGCCGCCGTCGTCGCCGCTCACCCCACCACCGTCGCCGCCGCCCCCGACGCTCCCCACCTACGCCATGCTAGCAGTGCTGCAGAAGATGAAGGAGCGACAAACTGGTTTGGTGAGGCAGCGAACGAATTCAAAGTCTTCCGAGTAAGTGTCTCCCCTCTCTTTCTCTTTTACTCTCTATACACGCGGGCTTTTTGCTCTCTTTCTCGGGGCTACTCTCTTGGAATTCATACGTGTACGGGATAAGAATAACCGTGTACATGCCTTTTTTCCTCTTTTACAGTAATGAGCTTAAAGCGAAATGGATGACACCGGCGATGGAAGAAGTGGCTCAATTAAGGAAAAAGAGTTTGGAGCAGCTCGATGCGAATGCCAACGAAACTAAAAGACTTACGCGCTCTCGTGTAGCGCAGCTTAAAAGTTAGTATCTCTCTTGTGAAACTCTGCGAGGTTCTTAAATTTATCTCGAGAGTAATAATTTTAAATTTAACGTAAATTCATGTTTTATGCTTACAGGTAAAAACAAGTCGGCGAAGAGGTCGCTGCAGACTGACCCAAGGAGCAGTGGAAAAAAGAGAAAACTGTCCTACTAAGTTTTGACAATTTCGCAGTAAGCAATTAGAATTGGAAAATCAGATCGATCGTAAAGAAATTGAAATTCTTTCGTATAAAAATAATGTGTAAGTATTAATGACTAGGATAGATTTTTGACGTTCCTGCGAGAGGAAAAACAAGACTCGCGTGATTCTCGCCACTTTTTCGTAAGACTGCCTTACCAACGCTACTTTCAGAGCCTTGGTGATCAAAAATCCCAATAAGCCCCCCCCCCCCCTACCTTCCTTTTTTACGAATCCTCTTTACACATGTCATTATTTTATCGTTTTATTATTTTAATATAGACGTTTTTCATAGTTTCATCAATTATGTATAAATTAAACGGTGAAGAATTTGTAGAAAAATTAAAGCATGTGCTTTATTTTACGTTTTTCGCTACTAAGTTTTAACTGTTTAGTTGGTAACTAATATTATGTAAATCACGGTGAAGTCAGCAAAGCGGATGGCCGGAATCGCAGGCCAACATTACTTAGCATTTTTTTAGGTAGTGATCGTACATAAGTGATTGAATCGGAAACTGCAGAGATTCTCGGCTAACTTACCAAGAGTTGGATGAAGCGAAATTAAACTCGGAACTTCCAGTCTCGTTGGCGTAGAAGCTTTATGTTTCCTTTTCAACGTATTATCTGAATTAATTTTTTGTAAATAGGAAGTAAACTATTTTACTTTATCTCTTCTTTTGTGATAACTGTATATTAACTGTTAAGTTGAGCGTACCTGTGCCACGTAATGAAATGAAGAATAAAAGAAAGAGCAAATAAGTGAAAGAATCTTATGTACTGTATTATCACGTGCGCGACCGAGTTTGGTTTGGCGATAGAGTAAAGCGCTGTATACGGCCGAGAAACGCGTATACTTATACTATAATAGAAAGAGATGATCGAGTTGAGGCAAGCAGAAATAAAAAAGTTATAAAAAAAAAAATTCGTAGGATACAAAGGTTATGTAGCTCCATTTTTTTAATTACTAGAAGAACTCTATTTGATAACGATATCTGTAGGATTCTTTTGTACATTTCAACCTTTATCTCGCTTATCATGTAATATGTCATATTGTATTACGGAAATATAGACTCACACACACACACACACACACAATGTGCATTTAAGCGAAATTGGTCTTTTATCTTATTGAAACCTTTCCCATCGCACTTTACCGACCGCCTCAATTACAGAACTATAGACAATGACCCACATCCACAATTTCCACTCTCACTCTCCCAATCAAGATCAATTCCTTATAATTATTCAATACAATCCGAAAACAAAAGCTCGCACTTTCCATCGCTCGTCGGCAACAATCAGTCCGAGCGTCGATTTCCTCGAAAGCCGTCAGCCGAACCGATAGACGAGAAGCTCGGACGAGAAAATACAAAAAAAAAAAAGAAAGGCCCGCGCGCGACGCGGAGGGAATTATCGAAGTATATAGCGCGAGCGAGAAAGAGAGGGAGAGTCCATTCATCCTTCCGTCGGATGCGCCGGCGCGCTTCTAATAATAGAAGGCGGTTATTCGGTGGGCCCCCGATGTGTGCATGCATTATAATGCTCTCTCTCTCCGAAAAATACACGCGCCGCCGCCGCGCCCTTTTTTGCATCCTGGCGCGAATGAGAGAGAAAGAGAGGACGAAAGAGAGAGAGAAGAGGGAGAATGAACTTGCCGCAGTCGGCAGACCGGACACGAGCGTTGGCTGGATTTATGACTTGTTTATTGAATGAAAATGATGTGTGCGCGCCCGGAGGAGACTGGCGAGTGAGTTAAAGGATAACTGATGCTCGACGAGGGGCGACGAGCGAAATTTTCGTTGATTTTTTTTTCTCTCTCTCTCTCTCTCTCCTCTTCGAAAAAGTTCGTATATACTTACTGCTGCGTAAGCCGGAGTAATTGAATGGGAATTCGATGGCTCGGCTGCGCTGATTGAGTCGTATTCTGTGAGTATTTTTTTCGACTCGAAAATTCCGCCTAATCCGTCTTTGATACAATGATCGAGTAATCTCCGAGCGTCAGTCTCCGCTACGCCCAAAAACACTCCTCTCTCGCACACAACAAACACTTTCATTCAAATCTCCCCTCGTTTGTACAGTCCCACACAAAAAAAGTCCCTCTTCCCAAACTAGCCGCTATATAGTATACGTGCATGCTCTTTCTCTCTTTTTAGAGAGAGAGAGAGAGAGAGAGCGAAATAGGAAAATCCGCGCACGAAAATACAGGCTCCGCATTCAGCTGGTACTTGCTCCCTCTTCTTCGCTGCGCGATATGCAAAAGAGAGCAACAGGCGCGAAACGCGCTTACGCACATGCGCCGCCGTGTATTTAACGTTCGCGTGCATATTGGGTAGAGAGAAAGATGCGTCGCTATGCTGCAGTAGTATTCGCTGCATAGTCGCGTACGGGACATGAGAGACTCATTAGCGGCGGCCGAGTAATTTTCGAATGCCGGGAATTCGCCTTTGAAGTTCCGGTATATTTTCGGCTGTTATACCTGCAGGTGAGTACTTAAAAAAAAAAAAAAAAAAAAAGAAAAATGAAATATATAAAGTATAGCGTCTATTTTAAGAGGAGTTTTTAGGAGTATAATGTAATAATGTGTAGAGTCAAGCGAAATTCCTGTACTACGAGGATTGGCATCAGGTTGGTTAAAGTTACCGGACTTTCGGTTCATTTTACGAGACGCGACTCGACACTCTATACCTTCGTCATTAGGTGTTAGGTGCGAGTGCGCGAGCCTCTATATATATATATGACTTTATGCTCTCGGCGGACTCATCGTTTTTCCCCTACTCTGCTTATCGCAACTTATCTAATTTCTGAAAGGCAACTTTTCACTTCGACACACAAATATCGATATTCGGGTAAACGCACTCACCGATTCCCCAACTAAACTCCAGTAAGCCTCGACATCCGGAGCATCCTCGGCTCTCACGAAGTTCGCCTTCGTTCTCGCGGATATTCGGCTTTCGCAGCATCTCCCGCTGCACCGCATACACTCGCGCGTATATAGGGCCGTACGTTGTACACAGAGAGCGCGAGTATATACATGTATACCGAGGCTATAGGGCGGGTGGGGGTATAAGCCGCCGGCTGAGCTTGATCGCGGCTTGCGCGGGCTCAGTCCGAGTCGCAGCCTCGCGCCGACTGCAGCTCTTCTCTCTTCCTGCACCTCTTGCCGTGTGCCATACTTATCCTCTATATAACCTCTCGTCGTTAGCGTTTTCCGCGCTCGCGTTATCGCTCGCGGGGGAGATTGTCGCTACTTCCGATTATAGGTATATAGGATTACCCACGATCTCAGTGCAGCGCGGTGACGGACTAGTGCGCGACGAGAAAACAGTGTTTATGTAGGCTAATAAACCGCGTCGTCGCGTGCGAGGTATACGTGTGGCGAAGGTTATACAGCGAAAGAACTAGACCCGGAGGAGAAGTGCAGCGTGTGAGGTATACGAAACGAGCATGAGGGAGGAGCATGAGAGATGAGCAGTGCGGCCGGCGAGGCGAGGAGCCATCGCCTCGCCTATTACTCCAGGAGAAGATGGCCAACGACGACGACGACTCGGACGCTTCCATCAGCTGGGAGGACTTTATCGGTGAGTGAGTCTTCTTTTGTTTACTTTTGCGTGTGCGCAAGGCTCCCCATACCTATACTACGCTGCACCTTCGGCCTAGTTCTCCGATAAGCCACCGCGACACGGTGAAAGCGGACGTTGTTCGTTTCTTTTTTTTTTTTTCGGCTGTATAAGCCACTTCCGAAAAATGTGGATAGCGCCAGCTTTGTTCGCGGAACGTCGCAGGTACCCTGTGTACACACGCAGTTCAAAAGGTCAAGCTACTGCCGCATACCGGCGCGACGAGTCGGCGCAATGACAGCGCCTGTGTATATGCGTGTTATACGCTGTGCACCGCCCGGAGATGCAACAGTCGCACTGGGTCAGCGACCGATGCTGCATCTCCTCTTCGCATATGCAGTATCTAGTGTCTCGTCGTGTTTACGAGAGTATAGTGCAGTGCACTCGATTGAATTATCGTCGATAGATGAGCGACCGTTACCTGTACTCGTCACGAGAACCAGAGCGCAAGGTAAAGCACTCGTACAAGAGAGAGAGAGAGAGAAGGTATACACTTGGATATCGCAGGGGGGACAGCTTTATTGATTTTAATTCGCGTGTCTCAACTCGTTCTGAGAAGCGCCGGGGGTTCGGGAGAAAGGATCCTCTTACTCGTTAAGATTATCCTTAAATTGGCGCTAAAGAGGGTTCGCTTCTTTGTATGAGACGGAGAGAGAATATCTAATTGAGTCACGGCACAGTGTTTCAACTCGACGTATTGTGTTACTGATCCACGCGCTGTTATATAGTCCTAAATCGAGAGGATGCTAATTTTTTTCTCGGAAAAAGCGACGTTGGAGTGTTTTTTTTGTTTTTCGGCGAGATGAACGCGTATCTCACTCTCTCTCTCTCTCTCTGCGGGGGTGGTCACGCTCGCGCGCGAAATATAATATTATAACGTCGGTCAATATTTGCCGTCGCGGAGATGGGATGTATGGAACGGATCCGTTTTAAATTGAAAGTCGGGCATTGGGCTCGGAAGAAAAAAAAAAGAAAAGACAATTGTGAAACCTTTGAAGTTTTTCGAAAGCTCCGCGCGTGTTACATAAATCGAGCGAGATTGTTTCGATGGGAGATCGAAGTTTCCAATCTTGTTTATTTATTAGGTTATCGATTAGCCATCGAACGTCGTATTCGTGTCGAATTGAATAATTGATGCAAACAGACGGTACGAATAAAATAGCGATCGATGCTAATTACGGAGTTAAAGTTGACTCGTGGAAATTTATGGATCGCCTTCAAAAGTTTAATCGCTCTCGCGTTAGTATTTCAAACACACGAGGCTGAGTGTCATCAGTGAAATCCAAGTAAATAACCAATTTAGCAGCCTCGTATATACTTACGTCAAAGACACGCGCGCAGTTCACTTTCTCTCTCTCTCTCTCTCTCTCTCTCTCCGACTCTTATTCTCGCGAGAACCGAGAATAACTTTTAGAAACCATAAAGAATTCAATTATCCGACAGGAAGTAGGTGCTGACGTATAAAAAGGTTTATGTGGAAGAGTCGCGCGAGCGGCGAAAGCATTTTGTCGCGTTCTGGCCTTTGAGACCGTGCTGCAAGTCTCTTGACCCTTTGAAGCACCTTTTTCGTTGTTTGCATATTTATTTGCTCTATTTTCTATACGCCCATAGTACTGCACTCTCGTTTTGTCATACAACTTGCGTCTTTTTATCGCGAGCCGAGCCACGCGGCGATGAGCGAGTGATATTTATTACGCGTGAAAAGGAAACGTTATATACTTTTTAAAATTCAAATGCAACGAAACGAACTGTGAACCTATAGATGGTAAGGGCCGTTTTCTATCGCTGTGCAGCAGGCGTTAGGACGATTCATGAATATTTTATCGAGCTACCTATACGTGTGGGCCCGTGAAGCGCGTAACTGTTCATTTTCGTCATTCGTGTCACAGCCCAGTTCATTGTTTATACTGCGATTGCTGCACTGATAAGCCGTAAGCTTATACAAAAAATACTCGTACACTCGGTCTTTTACTATAGAAGATGTAGAAGCTCACTCTATGGAAAAACATAGACACTCCCTGACTTGAAACAATCAACAACAATCGAGTGAGTTTCGACCATTCATCTCTCACCACGGCGCGTGTACGGCTTTTCTCGCGCTCGTGCACTACACACACACGACCCAAATTCCAAACCTGTTTGAAACACTCGTACAAGTCTCTCTCTCTCTCTCTCTCTCTCTCTCTCTCTCTTTCTCTCTCTCTCTCGGTCTATCTCTCCGAAAACGCATTTCCCAATCAAAGCCCATAAAACAAACTCGCGCCTCGAGAAAAGGAGGAGAAAAACAACGCACTCTATACTCCCCCGCGTTAAAAATAGCGGCTTCATCCCAAATGAAGCTAGTCTCGGGCGCTAAACGCCTGGAGCATCGCTCTTGTAGGTGCGTTTTTGAAGACAAAAAACGGGATAAATGAGTCCGTGTTTACGGATGTCGTATGGTCGATTTACTTCGTTTTGAGTGAAATCGACTGGCTCTTTTCGTGTATGTCAAAACAGACTCTGCTAGATCTAACTGCCCGAGTATCGCTGTACAAGTATCCCATTCCACTGGTTGCAATTACTTCCCACACTGCGGAGCCCTGGCGCCTTATCGGCGCGGCGCTTTTTTCTCTCCACCCCTCCCCCTTCCCTATTCTCCTCTCTCTCTCTCTCTCTCTCTCTCTCTCTCTCTCTCTCTCTCTCTCTCTCTTACACTCGCGCCGACTGGAAAAGCGCTAAGCGTCCCGGATAAAAGATCTTCCTTCTTCGCGCGTTCCGTACATATCTCTTGGGCTAGCTCCGCCGCGGGCTTTTGTTTACGTTGGAGCGCCGGCGGCGGTCCTCTCTCTTTCTCTCTCTCTCTCTCTCTCTCTCTCTCTCGCGCGTGGATCGTCGCGCACATTTTCAACTCCCGTACATGTATGCATTTGCATCGCTTCTGTGTATAAGCACAGAAGTAGCTTCGAGAGAGGAGGTTGCGCGCATTCCGATTGGTCGCGCCCACGCGGCGGCTGTAGCGGCGGCGTCGCGGTTCACTGACCTTCGCGCAAAATGTGTGTGTGTATGCGCGCGCGGTGTGCCGTGTATATACTAGTAGTTGTACACTAGCAGTTGTAGTAGCCTATATTATGACCACGAAGTGGAGACTCTCTATCGCCGTAGGCTTTTTTCGGAAAATATAAGAGGCCGAGATGCTGCTGCTAAAGGGGCGGCGGCTTTTTCTATGCGCGGACACACCGCGTGTCTTTGTCGCGTGTATAAACGCTGCTCTTTTTGGCCGGCACTTGTTGCTCGTGCACGTGTGTATGCGATGCGCTGAAAGAGTTTTGTTTTCGGCGGCGCGGAAGCTTTGTGTGCATGTATAGCTGTATATACTTACTTGGCGCGCATTGTTTCCGTGCCGGGCATTTGTGTTCCGATTCTATAAAAGGCTTCCACATACACTTGTATTACTCGCTTTTTTGCGCGGCCGACTGAATTTATTAGGAACGAGCTCTATGCTGCGTTCGCGTATCTTCAACGTGGTTCATCGTTCAAGATCATCCGAAAATGTATAATCTCCAACGTGACCTCAGAAATTAGTGGAGTAGGTGAAGGAGAGGTATATACGTATGTCTGACTCTGGGAAGTGTTCCCAGGGGGATAATAACAGCGGCGGCTAACGAAGATGCGTGACAGGCTGCGATTAGAGGCGTGTATTATAATCCGTTTATTGTTTAATACGAGCACATCGCGCTCTGAACGAAGCGTCTGAAAAATCACTCCGCGTGAGTATAACGTGATTTCTTTCCAACAGAGCTTCTTCTCGCTAACAGCCCAAGCTACGATGGGAAAACAAACATCTTCCTCTCCGGTGAGAGATCGTGATCTCGGCGCATCGATTGATATCGTCGTTTAAATCCCTCTGTATACGTCCAGCTCAACCTACACACAACACACACACACAGCCGCGACGAGAGATGCCCTTTCCCTCTCTTGTGCACATATCAGGGCTGTTCAATAGGCTCTCCGCTCTCGGCGTCTACTTATAAGGCAACCCGTCCTCGCGTCGCGCCAAACTCGAGAGAGTCGCCGAAACGTCGCTTGTATATACTCTCTCTCTCTCTCAGCGTTGTGTATACCGAGAAATCGCGCGAGCGAGTAGTTATAGGGGGTAAAAAAGGCCCGCCTTCCTTGGAAGAAGACACGCTCGCGGGGCGATCATCGATATTGTTTTTCTTCGTGGGAAAGACAGGAGCGCGTGTTGTGTTATTATACAGGGAATCGACGCTTGAGATTTCGAGTGCGAGAGAGCTGTGCACACGACGACGGGGTTGTGCTGTGTCTGACGGAGGGAGACGCCGGGGATAAAAAGAGTTTAATTCGCAGGATGAGCGAGTTCGTCATGCGTGCAGTGTATATATGCAGATGAGAAGTGCGAGAGCGTATTAATCAGTTTGAATTCGCAGCAACGCGTTGAAACGTATAAGAGGCCTTTCCGGCTGCATATCCGTCTCGTATACTTTGCGCTAAATCAGGCGCCTCCGAAATTCATAAAACGGTCACACTGCAACAGTGTCTCTTTATCTATCGAGAGCGCGAAAAATCCTGCTTCCTCTCGAGTGCAGCGCATCCTGCACTTCGGCAGATACCGTTATAATATTATATAGTGTACGTTCTCTTAGTCTTGTTTTTTCCAAGAGGCACATAACGCTACGACATGCATATTTTCCACACACAGTCGCTCTTCGGAGAATTCCGACGACGAGCTTTTTTCGCGTCTCGTCGAGTGTGACCGCGTGTGTGTCTCTCTCCGTAGCTTTTTTCACTGTGTATACTCGCTCGAGCGATAGATAAACTAAAGCTTGACTTTCCATCGCGCGAGAGAGCGGGATGCATATCCCGAACAAAAGTCTGATTTCAATAATCGATCGGTAGTTTTGGTCCGCTGCGCGCGCGCTTCATTTGCATACTTATTAAAACGCCGATCTCGCTTTCTTTCTCGTTTATTCTCCAGTGGCGAGCGATTTTTTCTAATGTGTCTACCCATTATATATGCGCGATTTCTTCGTATAAGCGTTTGTTTAGAATCTATAACAAGCTCGCGATTACACCGTCATCGTATCGACTAAAATTATTTCATACTGCACGCATCGGAGAGAAATTCTAATTAGACACACATACACGCACACAAGCTAAAAAAAAAAATCCGCAGCTACCGTATACGCGTACATAATTAGACTTAGCTTATCTTTCTCGCGGCGCCGAAAAATTTCTCCCCGAGAATTTATACACGAATCGAATTCGCGGCGTCGCGAGTCTAGGCGCCACTAAAAGTCGGCCGCGACGGCCCAGTTCCGAGAGATCGAAAGCGCAGAGAAAGATGGATCGAGCGTCGAGCGAACACGCGTGTATAAGTATGGAACTGCAGCAGCACGCGCTCTGCCGCGAAACGGGAGAGATTCTGCTGATGCTTTTTTGCGGTCATAATACGATACGTGCGCAGTGATGATTTTTTGGTTTTAGCGAGCTTTCGATTTCAGTATATTTATTTATGCAGAGTTTGTAGATTCTCGTCGAGTGCATATGATATTTTTGAAAAATAAATAGAGAACCTTTTTTTCTCCTCGCCTAGATTGCTTTATCACTCGTGCGTCTATTTGTTGTGTGAATCATGCGAGCTTAGGTATTTATAGCCTCTCCATAGAGCGGATGATGTGTGTATTCTCGGGCGCGAATTTATCTTGTGTGCGCTCGATTGATTTTTAAACTATACACCTTAATCCATCGTCGCGTACGGTATGTGAGATAAACTTTTTCTCAAGCGCTTATCAACGCGCACTAAAAATGCACAGGATATCAATCACCTCGTAAGTTGTCACTCGAACGTGCACACGATATAATCCTCTCTAAACTGTGGAAATCAAGCCCTTCATCAAAACGGCTACCGTCTCGCTCTGTCCCCGCGGACTAATCCCACGCTCTCGCTTTTAATATTTCGTTTCCGCTTTTTTTTCCTCTCCTTTTTCTCCCGTCTGCGACGAAGCTTCATCATCAGCAACTCCGATGCAGCTGAAGTCTCGCGCGCGATACGATACGCGACACGAGCTCCACTGCGGCGTCGGATTAACGCCGAGCAACTTCTTGATGAAGTTTGTAGAAAATGTAGAAGGCCGTGTGTCTGTGTGTCTCGTATGATTAAGTGGCCGAGTTATTTCTTTGTGCGCGAAAGAACGACACGCTTTCTTTGTTATGGGCGCGACCGAGTGGATTATATATTTTTTAATTTTTCAGGCCCGTTATACAGTTTTGCGTATAATTTTTTCACCAAGAGAAAAACAATACCGTTTTAATTAAAACCGACACACCGGCGAGCGAGCGTTTCCACAATTATAAGCTCGAAATTCTCCTTTCACGGCGCCGCACTTTCGCACACACACACACGACTAACAAACAAAAAATCTGAATAAACCGCAGAGTCCTCTTATCTCGCTGCAAGAGAGAGAGAGAAAAAGCGCAACTCGCCCAAGGCCAGAACGCGCGAGCAGCGCGGCCGAGTCATTACTCGCGAAAATCGTGCGCATATAAGGCGGCATTAGCCCCCTTTTCCGCATCACGAATTTCGCCCCGTGACGTGTATACCATCGTCGTCGCCGCGCGCGGTGTATGTATGCGGCATAATGACAATGATCGTCGCGACAACCGTCATTTCTCTCTATGCTGCAGCTCATATAATCCCGATGTGTATACGCGGACACAACAATTTCGAGATGCTCGACTTTTTTCCAATTACAAAAGCGCCGCGAGAGTGCTATGGCATTAGCGTTCGCTCCGTGAAAGATAAGCGCGCGGACGAGTCTCTCTCTCTCTCTCTCTCTCTCTCTTGTTTTTGGGGTCAGCAGCAGTATTTCCGCGCTCCGGGCTGTGCGCATATGTATGCGTTATATGCAGCGCGTGGATATAATAGGTGGGTGGACCGTGGAAAGCAGCGCCGGAGGCTCACCTTTACGTCATCCTCTCTTCGCGGCTCTGTATGTGCATGAACGTGATTTTTCCTCGACGACGATGAAGGGAAGATGTGTAATAAGTATAATGTAGTGTCAGGGGGGACGCACGCGACAAATTTCGATCTAGATATCTAAATCTGCCGCCGCGCGTTCCGTCTTTCGCGCTCTAAATATAAAGTTTCGAAACTGCTAAGCGGCGCTGTAGTATGTGTGCTGCTGCTGAGGTTTCGAAACGAAATTTCTTTTACGACCCGATCTTTATTTGATTTTTGTAATAGAGACTAGTTTTATATCGGCTTGGATATCGCTACCGCTGCAGATGTTTATTATCTTATGTAAAGCGGCTCTCTTTTGTCGAGATGCTTAATTGGAGGAGCGAGTTGTTGCGCAAGGAAATTGTTGCTCGCGTATAGAAACTTAATTTTTTTTTTTTTGTACCGGATTTTCAATCATCGCGGGGTTTAATACCCCAAGAACGCGCGGATTATTTATCGGACACGACGTCTCACAATAGCCGAGGAGGTAATTACACGCTGCGTCAGAGCTACGAACTGAACTATCCGTTCGAGCTGCAGGTATATATTGTGCTCGTGTTTGCCAAAGTGGGCGGGCAACCCCGAATCCAGAGGAAAAAAAAGACACACGCACACGAGTCCGGAGATATTAGTCACTGTGCATCTCTCTCTCTCTCTCGCTCTCGAGAGCTTTTTACACATAGCTCTATATAACCCGCTCGAAGGGGGATCGACTTTATCATCTCATCCCGCGACGACGAGGCTCGTGAATAATTCCCTCTCTCTCTTGCTTTCTCGTAACAATGCCAGCTTGAAAAATGGCCGATCCTCTCTCTTTTTCATAATAGCCACAGCTCTGCAACCCTACAGCTCGCTTCTTCTTCTCTAAATACACACGAAGTATCTATATAGTACACTGTCGCCGGATGAGTCACGGCGGGGATCGTTAATTTGACGATTTTAGCGCGTCGATTAATTATGCGCGAGCACAGAACGTTTGCCTTTCTCTATATAAAGGCAGCAACGGGGAGAGCGGAGTGTTATGTATTTACTATTTAGAGATCGCTGCGACGCCGGAGTTTATTCGGTACACATCGATATTTCAATCGGCACCGTACGGAGAGAAAAAAATAATCGAATTCAGTTTTCTGGAATCGGACTGGCCTCTCTCCGTTTGAGCTTTGCAGCTTACTGGCTAGCGACGCTAGGTGGCGCACAGTCGCTTTCCTCTTTCTGTCATCGGAATTTGCTCGCGGAGCGTACATATAGGGGTGTGCCGCCTGTGCCGAAACTGCCTCGTTGGGCTTTCTGCTTGGGCTGCTCATGCTTCAACAGTAATTTGACTTTGTAAAAACATTAACTCTACTGTTTCGGTCTTCTCGAGACAGGTGGTGTGGTGAAAAGATATTTTCTTTACAAATAATTTTGACCGTGTAAAGTTTTTAAGCAATTATACTACAGCGTTGATACTCCTGGTATAAGCTCCAATTCGATGAGATTACAAGAGTCACAATTCTTTCATAAAAATCCAATATCCATCGCGAAACAATCCAACATCAAGATTTCGCAACTCGAGAGGGATAGAAAGAGACAATGACACAATATCCCATCAAATCTAACGATCCAACCTCTTTCTCCTCTCTCTCCTACATCGCTGCAGCGCATAGCTGTAATATAAAGACCGCGCAATCGAACACACTACATACAGAGAGTCGAACGTGTCTCCGCAGCATCGCATAATACTCGCAATATACGTGTCAAATCCATCAGAGAGCGATCGTTACAATATATCCAAAGCGTAACGTCTCACTCCTCGCTTCATCCACGACGCTTCCTGATACGTCCAGCATCAGCTGTTGCAGCAGCTCTCTCGCGCTCCAGTCGATGCCCTCTCGCGATTCGCTCTATAGACGAAGGTACTTGCGCAGGGCTATATATGTGTGTACGTACTAGACGCCAGACTGTAACACACGAGAAGAGACCGGTTTTCCCTGTCGCTGCGCGCGGTGCTAGTTGGTATGTGTGTGTGGCACTCGGCATAGAAAACTCCTGCGGTCTGCTGCACCGGTGCTGCTGCAGCTACACAGCCGCGCCCTGAGCGAGAGACAGAACTCTCTGCGAGTAGCCTGAGCTTTGTGCTGCATAATGTAGGTCTCTGTACGCGCGGGGTCGCACGCGGCGACACTTTTCACGTCGATTTTTCGTGGCTTCCAGCGATACTTTTCTTCGAGCTTATAAAAGTTATATACGCTTCGACGAGGAAAGCGTATCCCGCGATTCGTCAACCCTTGAAAATTAAAAAAAAAAAAAAAAAAAAATGAAATACCAGCTGCTCTCGTAATAGCTGCATTATACGCAGCGGAGAAAAGCGATTTCACTATGCGCGCGGGGCGGCAGAGGTTAATATCTGTAGTACGCGGCTTAATAAGGTCAGCCAGCACCTTGGGCTACATACCCGGGGAGCACAGAGAGAGAGAGAGAAAGAGAACTGCTCTCTCACACGCCCCTCCGATGTATATTGTTGTGCGCCTAATCGCCGATTGTGTCGGCCGCCGAAAAAAAGTCTGCTTTTCATGCGTGCATCTGATATAGGCGCTCGAAAAAGCCGCTTGTTAACGCGCAACGTTCTTCCAGGGCAAATTTCGCGAAACTTTCCAAGCAGCTGCATCGGAGACTTTATGTTCTACGCGCATTATATACCGATGTGCTTTAATTCTAACGAAACAGCGCATTACAAACTCTCGGCCAGCTGTCGCCGAAAACGCGTCTCCATCCCTGCGTCATTTCCCCTGCGTATATCTTTCAATTACAAACATTAAAAAAAAAAAAAACCGTCGCATTCGTCACGAGATAAAAGCGTGCGTGCAACGCGAGTCAATCGTTAGCTCGAAAAGAAAGGAATAAAAAAAGCGCCAGCGTAGTAGTGGACGCACTTTCTAACTGCGCCGCTGAAATTGATTTCGCGAGCTGCTACTCGTTAAAAGAAGCGGCGCGTGTTGTACATGCGCAAGCGCGCTTCGATTGAAATTTCACAAAGTCTCCATTATATTCCGTTATCTCTCGCGCGGCGGATTAATGCGCCGACGACTCGCGTAAATTATTATACGCGTATATTTATATAGTCGATGACGATGTCGCTTATACGTAATACGCAAACGCTTTCGCGTAGGAGCCATGCGATTATATATGTGAGATTTATCGGCTTCTTTGTTGTGCGTCACTCTGCTCTTCTTCGGCTAATCGGCGTAATTGCGCGTCATGTGCGATGTTGATTGGAGCATCGCGCGCGACCGAGTTTTTGTTTCTATAGACGAGAACGAAAGGCGCTGATGTGGCGCGAGGAGCGAGATTCGGTGAAATTATACAGTGTATAAACGATGTAATGTGTAATGGGCTTTATTAGTTTAGTTGATTAGACCCCCGAGCCGCACGCGTACGTGTGTGTAATGGAAACTCCCCGGGGGAGTATATAGTGAATAATTTACGGCGCGTTATTACTTTACGACACACACACACAAACTCGCGAATTGAAAAAGGTAATTGCCCGGCCATTTCCATCCGCGTAATGAAATCGATGCCGCGTAAATCGTTCGCTCGCGAAAAATCGCAGCTCTGCATAATGTACGTATACTGGGAATTTTTATTACCCGCTCTATTTTCCAAAGTCGAAGACTTTTAGCGTGTTTTCGGAACGTCTGTTTGTTTTGCCCGGCGCGAGGTAACGTTTCGCAGCTATTTCTCCGTCGTCGACGGACGGGTAGCTCTTAGGGGAGGCGGGTTAGCACGCGCGCAATTCAAATAAACACGCCGCGGTTGCATTCCTGCTCTGATGGGCCTCGCTGCTGCTCGTTTTAATCGCGTTGCGCGAGAAATCGCAAGGGACGAGATCTCCATCGATATTCTATTATCGAAATATTTCCTTCCCTGAGACCCGAAATAACCTCCGTAAAAAAAGAAGCATAAGCATTCGAGTAATCCAAAACCATAAAACGCGTCTTAAGTGCTTCTGAAAAAAAAAAATCCACCCACTCTCTCAGCTGAACGAACACGACGGAGAAGTCCGCGGAAGTGAAGTGGCCACACCGGCGAGAGCTGGCGCAGTGCACCGTTAAAACAAAAGAACGAGTTCGCGTGCAATGGTATAGGAAGATGCGAAGAAAGGAATTTGGAGTAAAAGCAGCGAGTCGTCGCCTCGTGCAGTTTGTCCGTTGCATACAAGAATGACACTCGTGGAGAATAAAGATCTCTCTCGAGCTCTGCATACTCTCTGCGCTGTATACACTCGACGAATGTCAAGTCGCGACTGCACAGCAGCGAGAATTTAGCGAGCTCACGTACTTTCGTTTATACAAACGAGAATCGTTACGAGCTTCGTGTAGCGTGGAATACGTAATTTGCTTGTTCGTTCATTAAAAGCCCTCGTGTATACACGTAGGCTTATGTATACGCTCGCAAGAAAGTTGCGGAAGATGAAGATATCGCGCGCGAGAGGGTAAGTGTGTGTGTGTGTGTGTTTTCAAAATTCGGCGATAAAACGCGCTTCCTGTACGGAATTTTTCTCATAGTCGCGGTGTTTAGCTTCTTGCGTAAGGAGAGGCCTGTGGGAACGTCGATATACAATGTGGGAATCTAAACAAATATTTTTCGGCGATTACGACGCGCGGCCGTAATAATATTCGCGACGGTAATATTATACAGCAATAAGCGCCTCGGGACAGTAGACAGTGCGATATAGCTTGGCAGTAGTGGGTATTGAGTTACAAAACACTGGGAAGGAGAGTAAGAGCAAGAGATTACAATGAGAAATAAATGAACGATAACGAGCCGTAAGCCCCGTGTAATAGCGGTAACGATGCTTTTACTGCAGATTATATACCGTACACTTTTTTCCTCCAATTCCTCGTAACGACGTGGGAGGACTAGAGCGCGGAATTATTACAGGAATCGATACACCGCGAGAGCACAATAAACACATTCGAGGTACTCGCTCATTTAAAATTGAGATTTACGGCGCATTCGTATGTAAAGCCAAGGGTGCGTTTAAAATAGCCTTTTTTATAATACCCACGCGCCGATTTTAAAAAAAAAGAAGGGGGAGAGATTTATTCGCGCGAACGTGAGCGAAAAAAGCTCGCGCGGCGGTAGTGACAATTAGCCGCGGAAAGAAGAGTGGGGAGCGAAAGGAGAGAAAGGGCGGAAGGCAAATGTGACTGTATCCTTTGGAATTCGACTCGTCCTGCGCGCGCAGCCATTGTGCAATTCTTCGCTGCGGGCCGTGTCAGGCCTGCGCGTATACGACGACGAGGACGATCCAAAGGAGGAAAGAGCCACGAGAGGATGCGGATTATGGAATGTGAATTATTGCACACGTCGCTGCATCGCCGCCGGTCAACTCTTCGCTCCTCAGCTCTCTCGCGTGTGTATTATATTATACGCAGTATACACGCACGCACGTGTGCAATATACAACGAGAGCAGCGCGGGACGATCTATGAGCTTTAAGTTTCACCGCGGCGAGGAGAGAGAGAGAGAGAGAGAGAGAGAATTGTCGGGGCCACCCGCTCGCCGCATCTGATATTATGTTAATTAGGCCGCCTTGTCGTTGGGTATGTTTAGGAGACGCGCTTAGGCCGCTGCTCTGTCTCTCTTGGGGGGCTTGATTAATTCAATGCCCAGGCCGCCGACGCTGCGGAGAGGAGGAGAGATTTTACCGCTACTGTGGGTGGACTTAGAGAGAGAGAGAGAGAGAGAGATCGGTATCGCTTGATATTACGGAGCTTTTTATCGAGAGCAGGCAGTGTCCCGATGCAGCGCCGATCGCGAGAGCGTGTGTAAATGGACGTTCGATGTTTGCCCAAGGTTGAGACGTATATTTACGGACCTTTTGCTCTTTCCGATACATCGGCGATGCAGCTTGTGATGGCTTTGTTCCGTTGCTTTTTTCTATCTCTCTCTCTCTCTCTCTCTCTCTCTCTCTCGTAATGTAGGGATGATGATGGATCGATTTTTTCGGATTCTCGGGATCGGCCGCGCGTGGGCGTCTTTTTGCGGCTGCAGGGATTTACGGCATATTTCGACCTGTCTGGTCTACCGCGACTATAATAGAAATATACGAGTTGTGCGAGTAAGAAAAGTTTATAAATATTCCCGCAGCCTTGAACTAGTTGCGATAGCGAGATCTCGTCGTTTTATGGCCAACGCGACTGTTGAAAATTCATTAACAATAGACGCGCAACGACTCTCTCTCTAAAATAGATGGAGGTTAAGGTCAACGCTCGCTCCACTAAATCTCATCTCATTTTTATGAAAAAAAAAAAAAAAACAAAGATACGCATACAGACTCGCTTTCGCGCGATGACTAATTGAATCTCCGCCGCGTAATTTTTTATTAGCGCATCGCTTCCCCTCCCCCCGCGATAACAGCAGACGAAAAACAACATCATCTCACGCACCATTGAACTTGCAATTTTTTTTCTCTCTCTCCCTCTCGTGTGTACGCGCAACGATAATAGCCGCGCGCGCGCGCATATGACTAATGCGGTTCTCGTATAAAACAGCAGCAGCATCTGACACATCTGTGTACGCTGGCAAATTTAATAAATATTCTCTGCAAGTCAGGCCGTCAGTAGTCGTGCAATTTCCCGCGCGCGACACACACGAGATAATAAATAGGATGAGGAGAGAAGGACGATGACCCAAACGATGCCCGCGTGTACGTATATCCTGTGTGTGTACTTACTGCACAGTCGTGAGGCTCTCGCTCTTGATGGTGTGTGCGCTGGCCTTTGTTTCCCAGCCGGACCTCACGAACTTGTAGGCAGCCCTCGTGAGGGGAAGCTGCTGTGTTATACCGTTCGAGAGAGCTACTAGTACTTCTCTCTCTCTCTCTTTCGAAAAGAAAAGAAAGCTCGAGTTCTCTCTGCTGCACTTACGGCTCTACGTGTCGTATTCCATTGTTTAGAACTCGATACCGATAATGTCAAGCTGTAGTAATCGCTTACACGTACGAGCGATTCTTCATCCTTGCCGTGTACTGCAGCGTACAGGGAGAAGCGAAAGCTCGCGGTGAGAGAGTTAGATCGTGATTCGGTAAATATGAAAGCGAGGGAGAGATATTTCATTGAATTATTGTTTCCTCCATTTCTTTTCTGCTCGTCTCGAGAGAGTTTTGAATTTTTCACTTTCATTCTTCTCTCCACTTTGGTATATGCATAATTTTCTACTATTACTAACGTTCGATTTTTTTCTCGTCTGTTGCAGGTGAGTGAGCGAAGGGACAGCCTCCGGTTGTACGACGTGTGCGTGAGTTACCGCAGATTTCGAATATAAATTATAATCCGCAACGGATGTTTGTTTACGTTCTCGTCCCCCAGTGCACTACACGCGCTCGTCCCGTTATATAGTCTCTTCGATTAAGCTCGATCATCATCGTCCCCCCCCCCCCCCCCCATCCACGCGTTAAGCGTATAAATATCCGTATCAAAAGTCTTGCTCGTCAGGCTCTTTTAAGAGAGATTCGAAAGTGAATGACAAGCTTGTAACGATTATTAATAGCCCATAAATACTCATTGACAGACGTTTACGTCGCGGAAATTCAGCTCTGTCCTGCCGATAAAAGTGCGCGCGATAATTTTTAATTTCCGCGTACTATAGCGTAGAGAGATATGCTGGTCTTTTTATAACCCAGAGAGACAAAAGAGGCTGCAAAATTAGAAAGCATTGCGCGGTAAAAACTATGTGTAATGAGGATATGCGCAAAAAGTCCGTTCCGATTTTCGACAAACTTTCCCAGCACGCACAGGTATAAACACACACACACAAGACGATCGAGCGCGATATCGTCCCTCTCGATCCGCGCAGTAACCTTGTACATAAATGAAAACGTTAAAATTCCTCTTTCTCTCTCTCTCTCTCTCTCTCGATTCGCCATCATAAGAAAACGCACGGCGACGGCATACCTGCGCGGATTTCTCGCAAAACCAAGAGCTGCTCCCCGAATAATCTTCCTCGCTCGATCGTAAAGAAAACTATAAGCGCGACGCCCCGCGTAGGTACATTACACACACACATACACTTGTGTGTCTCTCGTCGCTTTATCGCGTATGAATTGCGCCTCGAGCGTCGCGTCTCTCATATACTCCCGATACATTTGAAAGTCGAATCTTGCCGCGCTCTTATCTCCTTCGCGCGGCTGCACAGCCGACAGTGTATGTCGTGTGTGTATGGAAAAAGAGAGAACAAAGTTACGAGAGAGAGAAAGACAAGGGCTCGTGTATTTTCTGGCATTTTTGTTTTGTAATTAGAGGTAGATGAGGTGCCGGCGATAAGCGCCGAAAGAGAGAGAGAGAGAAGATGGATCGATTCGCCGTGTGTGTGTGTGTGTGTGTGTACGATGAGGCTTATCGGTCGGCTTGTATACAGCTTGTTTTGTTGTCTGTCCTCTCTGCCGAGGGAGAGTAATTAACGATGCGGATATTAAAGGCACAGAAAAAATGCCCGAAGATGATCCTCCTAAATTATATGTAGGTTAATCCTCCGGTCGACGCCTTTCTCCCTCTCTCTCTCTCTCTCTCTCTCTCTCTCTCGCCTTCCTTTTACCGAAACGCGATGCATTCCTATAGTTATTGAATCACTTTGCGCGCGCGCGACGAGAGAGTGAATACCTTTTACCATTATCTACCTATATAATTATACGCATGTACGAGCGACTTGAGATCGAGGCGTTTACAAAAATTCCTCGAGCTCCCGTCATCCATCACGAGAAGTTGGTGTAATCATCCGCGCGCGCGCGCGCGCACACAGCTGATGCATCCGAAAAACCGCGCCAAAAGTCTCCCTCGCTATTCTTTCTCCTCCTCCTCCGCCTTGAGAGCGAGAACCCGAGCACCGCGTGCCTCTCCACGCAATCTCTCGTCCATCTCTCCTCTCCCTCACACATACACACAGAAGACTCTCCACAATACAACTCTAACCTCGCGCGAGCTCAGCGCGTGAGTCATCGGCGTCGCAGCGGTGACTGCGCTATGCCTCTCGTTGTAATTCATCGGGACGATGATGATTGACTCCCCTACCACCGCCACTACTACACAACTTCTCCTCCTCCAGCGCACTTCGCGAGCGAGCGCTCTGTCAGTCGGATGCGTGTAGAGTTATCGCTCTCGATTTCGTGACATTTCGACGTGTTTTTTTTTCGTCTTTCTTCCTTCCCTCCCTGGACCACACTGTGTGATACCAGATACGACGTGTGGATGTGAACAGTGCGCGGAGATAAGAGGAGGAGGAGGAGGAGGAGACAGTTGAAGAGCGATGCGCTGATGAAGGAGAGAGGAGACACCCAGTTCGAGTCGAGCTGCGCGTGACGCCGGAGCGAATACAAGCTTACAGTGTGTGCATGTGACTCTCGGATGGATATAGTACTGTAACAGTGAATTTTCGGTGCGACGATCGGTTTGTTTTGACTCGAGGTCGTGCGGCGCTGATTCACGAGTCGAAGCTAGTATATAGTATAAAGAAAAACCAGCGGCGGCGTCACAGCGGAGAAGAAGAGTCGTCGAGAGTTTTTCTCGCGGTACAATAACGTTTTTCTCGACGTAAGCGTGTGCGGCGCTGAATTTGCATCTCCGCACACATACCGAAGGACGGCGAGAATTCCA
This sequence comes from Trichomalopsis sarcophagae, assembly GCA_024372645.1. Taxonomy (NCBI): domain Eukaryota; kingdom Metazoa; phylum Arthropoda; class Insecta; order Hymenoptera; family Pteromalidae; genus Trichomalopsis; species Trichomalopsis sarcophagae. The sequence continues at coordinate 3,440,125 of QLSS01000003.1, forward strand.
AAGCAGCTCTCGTCGGGACATGCCGTCGACGCTCGATGGCCCGTGAAAGCGAGGTATATACATGTATATAACGAGTAACAATGCAGTCGCAGAGAGAGAGAGAGAGAGAAAAAAAAAAGAAAGAGCGACGGGGCGATTCGCGTGAATGAAGCGCGTCGATACGCATAAAGCCTGGCGCGCGTTATTTTCGGCGCCGGCTCTATGAATAACTTCTCGATCGGAGAGCGTGAGCGAGAGAGAGAGAGAGAGAGATCATGAATGGAAAGCCTGTGCGTGCTTCATTCAAGAAGTGCGTAAACGCGCGCCTTGTAGCTGCTTTCTGGGAAAACGATCAACGGCTCCTATGAATTCGGAAATTAACCTGATGTGTGTGTGTGTGTGTGATCGTCACGTAATCGTGTTATATATTACTTCGCGTAATAACGACGTATAGCATCCACCTTGGCGTGTAAGCGTTATATTATACCCTCGATAATTTATAAAGCCATCTCGCCGCATCCCCATAAAACGCGCGCGCATTACACGTGTAATCCCCCCCCCCCTACACATCGAAGGCTCGTATCGAGGGCGGAACACACGGCTTGGAAAAAAGAAGAATCGCTCACACGTCCTTCTACGAAGACGCGGAGTAGGCTCTCGGCAAAAAAAAAAAAGCGCCTAGCTGCAATTCCGCGCAAAATCGCCTCTCCACAAAGAGTGCATAAATCAAGCCGGTTCTCTCTCGCTCGCTCGCTGCTGAGAAAAGCTCGTTAATCAGGAAGAGAAGCAGCGGCTTTCTGTCGTCTTCTTCTTCTTCTTCGCCGCCGCCGCCGACGACGACGACGACGACGATGTGTGTGTGTGTGTGTGTGTGTGCGGTGCTAGAGTATAAGCTCTAGGCTAGAAGCGTGCCGTTTTTCTCCGGCCGCCCACCGTGACGTCCTCGTTCGGGAAAAGTGCTGGATTTTTTTTCTTCCGCGGGGGGTACACAACTCCCAGAGAGAGAGAGAGAGAGGAAGTTGGACGGACGCGAGACACCGGGGCAGGTATGCGCAGTGTATATTTATTTAGGTACAGCGAAGCTACAGGTGCGGGAAAAATTTTTTCGCGATTATTGCGCCGTCACGAATTACCAAGCTGGTATTATCGTTCGCTGACGGTTCGGGTGTTTGCGTAGCTGGTAGCGGTGTGGTTCGGCTCTTCCCACACACGCGGTATACGAGCGTAAAAGGGGCTCCCGTGTATATAAAATACCGCCGCCGAGAGATAAACCTCTCCACCTCTACCGAGAAAAAGATCGACTGCGTGCAGCACACAGGTATATATCGAGTGAGAGAGCCGCGAGTGGTGGGGGTCTCTCTGCGGCTGCTAGGAAACTCTCGAACTCATCTCCCGCCGCCGCCGCCGCCGCCGCCGTCGCCGTCGAGTTTCCATGGAAGGCTATAGCCGAGCGAGCGGTAGTAGTCTACCTGTTGCGCGCGGCGGCGAAGGCCATACGGTATACAGCTGCGTTGTTCGCTCGGCGCGTGTTGAGCCGATGCCGTCGATTTTCCGATAGATTCTTCTTGCCGCTGTGCTTTCGTGTGTCCGTGTGTCTTTTAGTTTGAAGTTTATTTCGCCAAGTGAAACTGTTCATGGAGGACGGAGCTGTGTTAGTATTTTGAACGATTATTGTCATAATCTTTATTAGCTGGGGTTCAACGTTGTGGAAAATAACCGCCCGCGGCAGCCGAGATTTTTCGTGTTCGAACATATTATCGACGTGCTTGTGAGAGCGAGAGATTAGATATTCGAAAGTATTTTTTTTTTTTTTTTTTTTTTTTTAACACCTCTGTCAAGGCGTAATCTCTCGGTGTCGTCGAATTTCTCGCTGGACAATCCGATTACAGGATTTGATCGTTGCTGTATAGGAGTGAAGCAGCGTCGATTTTACGAAAATCCAAATCCGTCGACTTATCCAGAAGATTATACCAGTCGAGCCATTGCGAAACTGCGTTTGAATAGAGTCTCTCGAATCGACTTGACGTATACAGGATCTGTCGTATACTAAATATCGCGCGTAGGAGTCTCGACAAGCCTTTTCCGCACGAGACGGCGAGTTTTTAACGACACTTACTGTACTGTAGACTCTCGTGCTCTTGCGCAGGTTAAACGACGGCTTTTACTCCGTTCATTTGCCTCTATCCTCTCGCCGAAGACAGACGGACCGAGTCTATATCTGGGACGACGTCGCGTCGACGGCAGACATCTCTCGAGTGTCATTACTTTAATTAAATCCTAATTTCGCAAGCTTTCTGCGCAAGCGAGAGTATTAGTAAACAGACTGAGTAGCTGCAGCGAGTTGTAAGAGCTTTGGTCTGCTCTTTATCCAACCTCTAACCAAGCGGATACCGACAGTCTCGTGCCGACGACGATAGGTGGCGCGTAGGCTTTTCTCGATCTCCCTCAGTAGAATCCGCGCGAGGAAGGCATATATAATAGGGCTCTGTCGACGACCATACCAGAACCTATGCTCTTGTGCTCTGCTTAGGCCGCTCGTACTATAACTGCCTGAGTCTACCGTTACTGCAATAATACAGATCGAAGTACAATGTCTTCTACATCACGAAAAGGTATAACATGCGGTCTCGTTCCGCAATCCCATACGCGAATATACACGACACACATCGTCAACCTTATTTCTCTATCGCAAAAAACGCGATATATATTTTCTATGCGAGAGATAACGAGACGAGCGAATCCTAATTCCCGCGTGTCGTCGGTGTTGGCCCCTTTAAAAAAAAAAAAAAAAAAAGCCCTCGCGCGCGATTTCTCCCTCGAACGCGCTCGTTTTCTCTTATATACGCTGTAAACCAGCTCGACGACAGGTCAGCCGCCGGTTTAATACATGTGTGCGCTCCTGATAAAAGGGACGCGCCAAAGAAGGCCGCGCGCGCGCGCGCTCGTTTTGTTCCTCGCCGAGCAACGACGTATATTATACCGGAGAGAGAGAGAAAACTGGGCTTGTGTCTCTGGCGAGAAATAGAGTACGGCTAAATTTCAGGATCTCCCGACTGTTTTTTGCGCATTATGTGCACAATGTAAATACGCGTGTTAGTGTATGTGGAGGGAATCGCGGTCGGTCGGTTGGAGAAAATTACCGGACTTTGTCTCGACGATGTTTGCGGCTGATACGGGTGTATTTGTGTACGCGATCGTCTTCTTCATTGGTTAACGATATTGCGACGAGTGTGTCTGCACAGCGAGAGATAACGGCGTCTGCGTTGATTCGCCGATGCGATATGGATCTCGGATACTTATTTCGCGATCGAGAATCGCGATGTTTGCTCTGAGAGATCGGCGATCGATTCGAAGGGGAAAATATCGAGCGGTGCAATAAATCGCGCGACTTTTCGAAATAAGGATCGCAACGAGCGATAGCTTATCTCCGATACGAGTATAATATATCGTACGTATGAAAATTAAAAAAAAAAAAATCCGAAACGCCGCATATCGAGAAATAGCCTAATTGGCCAAGTTCAAGCGTCGATAATTCCGTGGAATGCAGGTCCGACGATGACGACGACACGGAGGATCGGCCGCGTGTATAATGACACGTCGGGCTCTACTCCTCGTAAATCCCGGCAATTTCGCTGCGCTCGGAGCATCGGGGCTAAATTACAGCTGGCTCTCGCAGACACGTAATGAGTAATTAAGTAACTCGTGCACTCGGTCGGGGCCACGTGCGCCGCGCTCTATACGCTATGTGTGTGTGTGTAAGCGCCAGGTGAGACGCGCCATCGGTGAATGAGACGTTCACTGTCGCGAGAAACTTTACGACATTGATGAGAGTCGTTTGAATATTTTTTTTTCGAAAAATAACCTCGGGTGTAAGAGTACGTAGCGGAAAGCGAAACGTCTACGAGATTGATAGAGATAATGAGAGTATGACAGATCGCGCTGAGCGATATGTGTTGCAACGAGCCGAGCTGTTGTATTATATACGTCTCACCGGTTTTCTAGATTTTACGAAACGACGCGTAAGTTCAAGTCCTTTGTAGCCGCGGTGACATATAACTCTCCTTATAGCAAGCTACACGACTCGACTCCCCCAGCTGTGTATGTAATCCAAAACAAGCAGCGCTCCGTATTTGTTCGCACCGTAAACGGCCACTCCGATAAACAATATCCACACCGACAATCTTATCGAGATATATTGTTATTATCGATATAGCGTCTACGCGGCTTATAAAATCCTGCATAACAGCAATTTACGAGTGACAGTTATGCATATCCGCATCAAAAGCCTCTGACTCATCAACGTGCATATATATATATATAGCCGGAGCCGAAGTCATTTCCCCCCGATTCGAATTGAGGTGTCCTTCCTCTTGCATAACCCTCTATCACTAGTGCAAAAAATAACGTCCCCGATTTTGTCCCATCGTATAGGTATTATAAAGAGAAAATGACACACGAGGTAGAGACAGAGAGAAAACGGAAGAGAGATAAGCGTGCAGCGAGTCGATGTGGGCACGTTTCTCGTGACTGCAGCCGTCGAGGAAAAAAAATCCTGAGAAGTCTCGACGACGTCGGCGCATGTGACTTATCCTCGCTGCTGCGGTGTGTTCCTATACACACAGCGAGAGCAAAGAGGGATTATGCATGCGGATACATTATATCGCAAATTGATATGCACCGGACGCCGGTTTTTGTCTCTCTCGGTGTCTTCGTTTTTTTTTTCTCTCTCTCTACACAAGACTCTCTAGTCTCTCTCTACGATCTTTCCGTTTATCCCCCTTCGATAAGCCGCTGTCTCGACCGATGCGATTCCCTAATTAAAAATTTATCGGAAATTAATTTAACCGATATATACTCCTTATAAATTGAATTTCAAAAGCACTCGCGTTCTCTCTAATAAAAAATCGCTAGAAAATATAGGCCAGGCGCGATAAAATATTCCACGCGATATTGCTATCCAACAGCTCTCGCGCACGAGAGCTCGAGAGGTATATATGCATATTTCAGATGCAGCTCGCTCGACAAGGCTCTCTCATTAAAAGCTAAGTACAAAGCCAGCGTCGCTCTGCACTCGAGTTATAGCGTAGCAGCAGAGTGTAACGATCTCCGGGCACGAAAAGTCGCGCTCTGCGATCGTTTATACACACGGCATCGATCTCTTTCGTAACACACACGGGGGCCTGTAATCGCGCCCCAGGCCGCGATAAGATAATTGTCGAAGATTGTCGTCTGCTCGATTTTTTTTTTTTTTTTTTTTTTTATAAATGCATCAGGCGTTTTCTAATAGCGGCTGTGCGTAACGCGTTTATGTCGACGAAATTTTCATCTTAATCCACTCGCGATAGCTAATTCAGCTGCGAGAGTTTCTTTCGATTCAATTTCAGACGCGCGCGAGAGCTGATTTGTTTGTTACTCCATTACACCGAACGATTTTCAATTATATCAACGCTCTAATGGAGAAAGCGTTTTCGCGTATATAATCGTCGATAAGGCAATTAGCGCCGCCGTGTGTGTGTATATATAGCCGAGCCCATAAACATAATGCACTGCAGCGTGTATTAACAATTCATCTCACTCTACGTCGTGTTGTATAGACTCTCCGATCGATGAACGAGTATCGAACCCGGAGAGAGCAATTAGCGGAACAACGAGTCGCACTCGAACACGTTCGTTGTTAAATTTCGAGCACAAACACACGGCTCGCTTCACTGAAAAATTAACGCGTATGCGTCGTTCTCTCGACAAATTGCGCGCCAACAAAGCGTCGCTGCACTCAAAACAAGCTCGACTCGTTATATTTTCGCCTCGTCGCGAAGAAAAACCTACGCAGCTTCAACACAAAGGGTTATATTCTCGCAAGCGAGAGGGTTGCACGTGCAGTTTACACACGGAGACTTTTTGTGTGACTCACGTCTTGGCCGCAGCAGCAGCGGCGGCATAAAGCACGTGTATTCTACGTGAATCACACACACACACACACACACACACTGGGCCGAGTTCTGGCTCTGTGAGTTCCTTTTTTATCAAGACGCTATACTGGCGCCGTGCGGATCCTCTTCTTCTTCTTCTTCTTCTTCTTCGTGTGTCGTGAAGTATAGTATAGTCTCTATTTTCGAGTCCTTTACAGAGCGCGCGAGAAGAGAGTCGAGTTATCGGGGATATACACACGCGAGCTTTGAAATAGAATTGCTCGAGAGAGAGACTTTACGGCCGTGTGTGTCGTAAAGACCGAATTAGTTGCTCTGGAGTGGATTTTTCGAGTGCTTTATTTAGTCGATATAATATATACTCGGCTCTGCTTTTTCGGATGAATGAGACGCGCTGTAAAATACACACAGCGCGCTGACTCTCTTCTTTCTCATATCGAATCAGTCGCCTGAATCACGAAACTGGTTCACTGGAACTCGAGGCACTCTCGGGAGAAATTGGCCGCAAATCATCGTCTGCATTACCAATATCCGCTGTATAACAGTGATATCCTCGACTGTCATCAGCAAGCGATGTATCACTCGATGTATACCGGTCATCCGCTTCTCTATAGCACAACTATCGAGAGCCGAGACAAGGAATGAAACAATTTTCGTAACTCTGTTAAACGAATTCCCGAGCGAGGCAAAAAAGCCGAAGCTCGCGATTTATGACTAGAGACGCAGTTCCGCGTGACGTGCCAGCGGAAAAATGCCCGGCATTCAACGAGTTGTATTATATGTATAAAAATAACACTAACACGGATCTTTCGTAATTTCGATTCCTCGGAAGTGAACTCGCGGATACGTTTCTTACTGAAATGGAAAATCGATTCCTTTATACACGCCTGTATTATTCAGCGAATAGCGGATTTCATCGAGTTTCATAGAAAACGTTACATTGCAACGCAAGATTTATGCGAGATGTATAAATAAGGATTCGTATATTTGACTGCGTCACTGACTTCGGAATTACTTCTGTTCAATCTCATCCAAGAGATGAAGTTTCTAGCATTAGCAAAAACGATGGATCAAAACAATATCCGTCACTGCTACGTACATTAAACATACAAACCTCGTGATTTATTCATATCCTGCAAATTTTCGCTTATTTTCCCGCGCATCAAAGCGCGCGAATTTTCAAAACCCAACAAAAACCAATAATCAAAAATCAAAGTCAGAAAACGCATCGTCCGAGAAAAGCTCTCTCGCGAAAAAGAAACCCCTGCACACACACACACACACACACACACGCATCAGCAGCAGCCAAGCCAAACATCCGGCCGAATGTAAGCCTCCTCCGCGCTTGCGCATATATATCCGGCTTTAGAAAGTTCGGATCGAGCTATATAATACGCTATGCACTCGTATCAACGCCTCGCGCGAGCGAGAGATTAGGCCCGGAATCGGCGGAACACGCGCGGTGAGATCGCGTGCGCGTTGTTCTATACATATATACATATATATGTACAGCGGCGCGACGGTGGGTTTCACGTCTGCCGCCAGGGAAATTGGAAACGAGCCGCGCGGTTTTAATACTGTTGTTTCCTCGGGCTTTGCTGTCGTTATTTTTCTCTTTCGCCTCTCGCGAGATTGGCCGGTATAATCGAATGTGTGTGTGTGTGTGTGTGTGTGTGTAGTTTCCTCGGTTATATTGCTGCCGCTGCGCATTAAACGATCGCAAATGGAGTTGCGGTGCAGTTCAGCCGGCGGATGTCTGTTCGCTGGGCTCAGCTCTGACGTCGAGGCTTATTGTTATGATAATGGAATCGGGAGAGTTTTACGAAGGGACGTGTGTGCATATGTTTGTTTTATTTAGTCTGGCTGTGCTTCTGCAGCCGCTGCTGCATGTCTGACACTGAGGGAGTACAGCGTTCCGCTGGAAGCAGAATTGTATTTTCGCTGATAAAGAGTAAAATAAATGTGTGCGAGCGTACGCGTAGCCGTAATTTGAATTCGAATGAGCTTCGAGAGAGACGAGGGGGGGGGGGGGGGGGTTTACCTTATTTTTTCAAAGTACCGCGACAACGGTCATCTCCATCTGAATGTATAGTACATAAGCCGTGTGTTCGAGTGCTAGATTAACATCAAGAGCATCTCAGGCGTACTATGATATGTGCGAGAGGCTGCACATGACAAAGGAAAGGTGAAATATTATATCCAGAGAGGATCAAACCTTGTGTGCATGCATCGCGTCAAAGTCTCTTTAATTCTCCCTCGTAAATTTATGGATCATTTCGAGCTATACCATTATCCGTGAATTCGAGTATATTTTTGGTTCTCACGGACAAAAGCTCAAATTTTCGCTTTCAGTGCGTATGCCTATAAATAGTTGCAGCCCAAGCAACAGCAGCGGCCTAAGGCGAAATTTATTGAATATGTAGATGAAATTTAGTGTCCGCCTCCGGGGAACGAGCCCTCCGCGCTCGTGTGTGTATTACGGTCTTCGTTTTTTCTCCCTCTCGCGGCTCTTTTAGCTTCGGAGAATCGAGCCGCGGGATAAAAAGACTTGATTTAGGGCGGTACTTATTATTAGGAGCGGATCGCGGCTACCGGCTTTTTCTTCTCCTCGAGCGAGTACTTCAAAGGGACTCGATACGACGCTGCTATCATCGGAAGTCGTAAAAGTTTAACGACCGCGTGTGTGTGTGTCTTCCGATGATCTATTTTTTTTTCTAAACGCCGATTAGCGTACGCATAGATATATAGAAGAAACGTAAATATATCTCAATCGGGTCACGCGTCGACGCGAAAACACGTATATATATATATATATATATATAGTATGTGCCGTGAAATAGAAACGTATAGACACACACGGCGCCAGCGAACCTGGAAAAAAGAGCCGGGGGAAAATTACGCGCTCGAACGGGCCGCGCTCTTTTTACGTAATGGATTAGACTCGGGCGCGCGAGTGCGCGGATTCGATTACCTCTATATAGCATATACGTTACAAATCAATGCAAGGACTTACGTAAAGGAACACACAAGCGCCGCCGATGATTTCCATATATACTATGTTTGTATACCTGCGCGCACGAGTCGATTCGCGGACTTGCGAAATTTCTCGCGATCGATAAGATTAAAATCGCATACACAAATGCTTTCCTCATCCGATGCGCTTATACTCGTTAACGAAAAGACAAGCGGTAGCCGTTTCGTCCTTTCAAGGCTATAAATCTCCGGGGGGCTGGAAAGCGCAGCGGCCGCCGGCGCTGATCTTTAATGGGCCTCTTAACGGCAAAAAATAAAAAAAAAAATAGTACGCGAGAGTTCTTGCCGCACGCGCCCCATATATGACTCTCTTTCTCTCTCGCTTATATGCGCGCGCCTGTGCAGTTCTCTCTCTCGATTCTTTTTATCGCGAGCGAGTTACGAAATATTCGGACACCTGCTCCGCCGTGTTCGATAATCGACTCTGATTCAGATTTTTAAAATTTTCAATTCTCCCACCTGTCGCAGGCACGACAACGGACCTGGTGCCTCAGCTGCTGGGCATGTTCGACGAGTTGGCCCGAGGCAAGGCCGAGCCGAGCATTAGCCAGGAACAGCAGCATGTGGCGCTGCAGAAACGCCTGAGTCTAGTGCAGAAGAGGAAGAGCAGCTGTCGAGTCTCGCAGCTGTACGCTTGCAATAACTCCGACGACGCAATGGCACCGGCGCCGGGGGACGAGACCGAGATCAACGGACACCACGCGCTAGTCGGCTGTAACCACCCTACCATCCTCGTCGAGGACAAGAGCAGTCCGGTACTCGGTCGGGGGAGTCAACATGCTTCGCCGACGTCGCTTAGGTGAGGCTTTGAAAAATGCTTGCACTCGAGTCTCCGTTACGCGCGTTTCGGCAAAAACTTCGCCGCCGCATATCCGCTCTCGACTGTATCTCCCACGCGCGTGACGTCTTTGCTCTCATCTGCCTTCCATTCTCTGGCATCTCTCTCTCTCTCTCTCTCTCGAAATGAGTCGCGTAATCGCAAATTTATCGCCGATTGTAAACCGCGCGGGCAATCGTCGTGTCGGCTCGCTTTTAACACGGTTTTTCGGGACTTTCAGCCGCGCGGGTTCACCGTTAATCCGATTTGGCTCCTTAATTCTCTCGCGCGTTGGAATTCCTTGGAATCAGCGTGTGTAAGGCTCGATAAATACACAGCTCCGGTTAATTAATTTTTATTTAAACTCGCAGCTCTCGCAACCTATTAACCCACTTAGCGTACAATCTGGCTCGATTAATAAAGCGCGTACGCACCGGTGACGTAACAACGTATCGTAAATATTTGTAAGCGCGGGTGTTGAAAATCCCTCCATGGAGAAACACGCCAGCGCTAGAAACTCAATCAAACGTATATCCTCGTCTACGATACGCGTCATAATTTTCAAGCTGCTCGTTGCAGTGAAAGTCACACACATTGTATTCGCGCATCATCCTTTCCAACATCAGAATTTCGATTATCCAAAGAGCCAACGAGCCGCGAGTGAAAGCCCAATTACGACGATCCATCATCGCGTGTTCATCCATCGTTTATACTCGTTACGGATATATAATAAAGAATCGTTTTTCCGAATGTCTATAACAGGTACAGCGGGCGAAGATGCCGCTCGCAGCAGCAACCGGGCAGTCGGCCGGTCTCCGGAAGCTCGATAGCCTCGAGCACCTCGTCGAGCGGCTGCAGCAACCAGGGAAACGCGAGCAGCGCGGCCAATCCATATTTGGCCTCGGTCGAATCTCTCGCCGACACTTGCGCCAGTTCTCAAGGTAAGAGGCGCCCCAGCCGCACATCTCTGTACACTGGAGAAAGGAGTCGAGGCGAGAAAAGCTTCGGATTCTTCTGCTGCTGCGCGTACGCGTATGTAGTGTACAATACTCTCACTTTTTTGGCAACGACGGTGTTTCACGCTTGGTCTTATTCGATCGAATTTCGACAAACGCTCGTTTACCCGCAAAGCTGCGTGCCGGACACAATAGGCACTTGCTCCTGTGTGTACCGTTGCGTTAAATCGGCCCGAAAATCGCTCTTTTTTATACCTCCTCGCGCAGCAGCAGCAGCAGCAGCTACTTTACATAAAACTGCGCCGCACTTTCACTCGCTGCGCTGGAAAGAGAGGAAGGAAGCACGCGTGTGTGTCCGGGGGGTACGGCACGAAATGCACGATTGCTTTGCGCGGCCGGCAATGTAAACAGAGAGATGATGATCGAGGAGAAATCTCCATACGCCGTAGAGCATAGAGAGAGAGAGAGAGAGAGAGAGAGAGTAATTGGCTTCGGGTCAGATAAAGTCGCTTCGACGTTTCCCACAACTACAGAGAGCTGTTTATCTAATTTCGCGAGCTTGTATTTCTTCACTTTGACTAATTGCTCCGAGATGCTTTTATGTAATTCGTGATTTATGCGCGTGCGGGAGAAAGAGAGGATTTGAGATATGCCAGTCGTGCAGCGCCGCCTTATCTTAACGCGCTGTCGGTTTTGATTTAGCGCGAACGAGGCGCTTCGTTAACGCGCTTTCAAATAAGGAGGCTCACTCGTGAAATCGCTTTCGCAGGTTCCGGGGACAGCGGCGTTGTGACGATCTCCGAGTCCAGCGGTAACGGGCCCAGCCTGACGAGCAACGGCAGCGGTACGGGTCGACCGAACGGCAAAATACGCATGTCCGAGGTCGACCGAGCGACGGCGGCGAGATTCTTCGACGAGCGAAGGCCGAGATACTGTGATCCACATCGTAGCCCCGTCGAGAGGGTCCTGCTGGAGATCGTCGACACCGAGGCCGTCTACGTCGAGCACCTCCGACAAGTCATTCAGGTTGGTACATAACGATAAACGCCCCGATATCGTCGATTTTTTTTTTTTTTTTTTTCGATCATAACGGTTTAATTTCGATCCAATTGCAGGGGTATTTAATTTTCTGGAGGGACGATCCCGCCTCGCTCATCAGGGATCTCGAGCTCAACGGACTGTTCAGCAACATCGAGGATATCTTCGAGTTCAATCGGAATTTCCTCTCCGCGCTGGACAGCAGCGGACTCGACCCGATAGCCGTTGCCAATACCTTCATAGAGCACAATTCTGGCTTCAAAGTTTACACGGAGTATTGCACGAATTACCCGACGTGAGTACAGCGCCCGTTCGTTATATCTTATCGCGCCTGATTATCCCTGCAGTCGAGTTGAACGGTGATTTTTTTACTTCTTTCTAACAGAACCGTCTCGATACTAACGGAACTGATGAGTCAAGAGGAGATCGCCAGAGCCTTCCGAGAGCGTCAGGCAGCGCTGGGCCACCTGCTCCCCCTGGGCTCGTTCCTCCTGAAACCGGTGCAGCGGATCCTCAAGTACCATCTCCTGCTGGAGAACCTCTCGAAGGAGTTCGAAGCGAAGCTCGAGCTGGAAGGCAACGACGAAGCCGACAACTCGAGCGCGGCGGAGGGTAGAGCAGCTCTTGAGGGAGCTCTGCAGGCGATGACGGGCATCGCGAGGCACATCAACGCGATGAAGCGCAAGCACGAGCACGCCGTGCGCGTCCAGGAGATCCAGTCGTTGCTCTACGGCTGGCCGGGACCCGACCTCACCACCAGCGGTGAGCTCATCGCCGAGGGCAGCTTCCGGATGCGCGGAGCCAAGGCGCCGAGACACGCCTTCCTCTTCGACCGGATGCTTCTGCTCACCAAGAAGCGCGAGGACGGACTGCTCGTCTACAAGGCCCACATACTCTGCTCGAACTTGACGCTGATGGAGAGCATTCCCGGAGAGCCGCTCAGCTTTCATGTGATACCGTTCGACAACTCGCAGCTGCAGTACAAGCTGCAAGCGAGGAACCTCGAGCAGAAGCGCGAGTGGACGCTGCAGATCAAGAGGGTGATACTCGAGAACTACAACGCCGTGATACCGTCGCACGCGCGACAACTCGTGCTGCAGATCGGTCAGAATAGGTCGGAGGACGACGCTACGCCAGAACGATACAAGAAGTCCTCGGAGTATTTCGATAGCAGGAAAGCGGACCGAGAGAGGAGACGATCGGAGACTGGTCTCAGGCAGAAGCTGAAGAAGGGCAGGAAGAGTGACGTGTCGATAAGAACCGCTGAGGTGCGTTTGAGTTACCTTTAGAGTTGTGCTTATGTTTTTTTTCTTTGCTTGGAATTTAATCGCGATTTCTTTCAGAATTCGCCTATGGTCGAGCGAAAGAACCAGTCGGCGGAGTCCATCCACTTCGGATCTAGGGACGAAAATCTTAATCGGAGCTCCGAGATTCGAGGGTCAAAGATAAAGGTCAGTACGCACTAACATCTCGACCTACCCGATGCAACATCTAGAGCTTGAGAATTAAAAGATTACTTCTATCCTCAACAGGATCGATTCACGAGTTGGAGGAGGAAATCCGAGCCAGGTTTTCAGTCCTACATAAACCTGAACCCATCGGACCACGAGGAGACCGAAACAGTGGACGCTACGGCAAACGACAGCAGCAGCACCACGCCAACTCAGGACCTAGCGGTGAGCAAGGACGGCGAGGCACAAACGAAGCCCGATGGCAACACCACGACCGAGCCTCCGAGTCCCTCTTCACAAACCAAAGAACCCAGCAACGTCGACGATTTAAGTAAACAGCTCAAGAGCCAGCAGAGCGTCGAAGAGATAGTCGGCAACATCCTGATGAATAGTCAGGAGTTTCAGAGACGTCTCGACAAGCAACATCAGCAGCTTCCTCGTAACCACAGCGTTTTACACGATAGTATTCTGAAGCAGCGGATCGCGAAGAGCGCGGCAACGCTCGACAGTTCCGAGGAAGAGGATACGGACAACGAGGACAAAGCCACGAGCAACGGAGGCACTTCTTACAACAAGTTGCGCTCCAGGTTTTCGAGGCGGGAACAGTGCTTCGTGCGCGCCGTCAACGCCTACAATCAACGCAGTTTCCGATCGCAGTACGACAGTTTCCGCAACGTCGATACTCTCGACGACTCGATGCTTCAACGGCAAAATTCCAGTCCTGCGGCGGTCAGGACCTCGACAACTCGTTCATCTAATCACGAAAAGCGATCGCCGCCTGAAAGCTTCAAAAAGCCGAACTTTGGCAGCGACAGTCGGGTTATCAGAACGGCCCTGCGCATTCGTGAGAACTGCTGCGACTCCGGCTCTGAGCACGAGGATCGGGAAGAACCGATATACGAGACTCCCACGATCGTGAAGAAAGATGAAGCTGTCGTCGACGATAAAGGTACGACGAATATTCATTCAGCGGATTCGTACAACAGTCAAAGTTGTTCTCGTTAGCTAATATTTCATTTACATTGCAGGTAATCTGAGCAACTACGACAATCTCCAACACGCCTGGCACGACTGTCTAGAGACAGACGACGGCACTATCCAGGACTGTCCAACGAAAGCCGCCGTCTGGCTGACCAAGCTCTGCGAGGGTTTACCCGACCAGCCGCAGAAGTGCGGCTCGCTGCCTCGCAGCTTCCAGATGATGAACGCAACAGATGACGACCTGGGGCACGTGTCAAAGTCGCGATTCTTGCAACGTGACGGTAAATCTATGACCGAGCGTCCCTTCACCATCGCCTCGGACAAGCCTGCAGAGATCAATCTCGAGGACATGGAGCGCTACGCGTCGACGTGTCAGGGTTCTGCGAGAATAGCCAAGTTTCCGACCGGAGGCGGTTCGTCCACCTCGTCGTCGACGTTCTTTTGCTCATTGGACGACGCGTCTTTCACCGATACGGACTCGATGAGCAGAGGGACCACGCTGTCGTCGAGTACTCACGTGCATCCGGATCACAAGATCTATCGAGCCAACAGATCCGTTAGCAAAGGTAAGATATGTCTCTTTGACGTTTTATGTAATGGCTACATTTATCGCTACTAACTGAATAAAACTGGTTGTAAATAAGGCCTAATTGCCTCGTGATTTCGATTTAAAAGCTTACACAACTATACTTTTTAAAAACATTGTTATTGGCTATTAAGCAAAATTACCTTCTTACATAAACGATCGATTTTCACTAAGACACGTGTAACGGCTTGCTTTTCAGATCTAACCAGCGGTACGATAACACCCAATCACTCGAGCTCAAGTATCCGCAGCGTGCTCTCGAAAGCCGGCAGTCGCCTGCAAGGTCTGCGATCGAGTCAAAGCACCGAGGCGCTCGAGTGCAGCGAGGAGATCGAGCGCACGCGCTACTTCCGTTCGTTTAGTAAGCGCGGTAAAAATAAGAATAGTATAAAGTCTTCTTCGAGGGACACCATCACTTCGGACGTCGAGGAAGTGGTCGGCTGCGTCGTCACGAACAATAACAGCAGCTCCAAGCTGCGTCTCGATCATTTGCCATATCATAAACAGGGTAGCTCAAGCCTGGGCGCGCGCATTGCCCAATCGGACTACGCAGATCCGATTAAATTGTTTGCCGAGAGCCGTAGGAATCTACTCAGTAGCGCTGATTCGACGCGGAGCGTAGTCGACAACGAAGAGGCGGATGATGGTCACGACGAGGTATTTGAGACGGTAGAGGAAGCGATCGAGGCTCTGGAGAGCGATAGCTTTTACGAAAAGTCTTTTGAGACGATCGAGAACTACGTGGAGGGCGAGACTGAGGAAACCTTCAGGGATAGTGCAATATTTAGCGACGTCGACGATTCCAGCCTCAAGTCCACCGAAGCTGCAACGAATGTCGGCAGCGCGAGAAAAGTCCCGCCGCCGGTACCGCAAAAGAGGAAGCTCAGGCGAAGTATTGGCGTTGTTAGCGAGAAGCCCGCTGTCACGCAGAAACCAGCGCACCTCAAGCTCCGGGCCAGAATCGTCAAGTGTCGCGGCTCGAGAACCGTGCCCGCCAAGGCAGCGAACACTGGTAGCACTGAGAATAAGGAGATGATAGTGGACAATGCGGGAGGAGCGACCGTAGTTAGAGAGGATGACGTGTCGTCCGGACAGAGTCAAGTGGGATGGGTCAAGAAGATGGTAGGGCAACTGCAGGCACAAGTTGATGCATGATGATGAAAGGCGTGATTATTCATTACTTTGTTTTTTTTTTTATTTTTGCCGTATAAGTAAGAGAAAGCTCTGAAAAACTGGCTTCTCTGTTACCCTTGATTGAAAGATTTCATTGAAAACGTTGTAGTTGTAATTTTTTTTAAGTGAGTGATTAACCGTGGTTGGCAACGTCTCGAAGAGATTATACAATGATATGAAAAAAGGAATTGATTTGAAAGTGGTAGAGATAAGCTATACTTAACTGATCAGCCAACCTCGGATAATCAAAATTATAAAATTAATAAAAACCAATAAAAATCGTTTATTTATGACTGAGTTTCGTGTAGTTTTCAATGAAATACTCTCTACAGGGTTTACTATTTTATGGTATGACTCGACTGTTCTGATTTTTCGCTGAACTTTCTCATCTTTGTAGCAAGTCTTGAGTCACGAGTTCGTTAAGGGTTATTTGTGTTAAAGAGAATATAGTGTATATTTAAGAGGACGATGTTAATCGGAAAAAATGATGAGAGTTAAATTATTCAGCGTGGAGTCAGCGTTTAAACCACTTGTTGAAGTACGCGATGTTCCAGAAATATATGCTTGTCCTTAGAAAAGATAACTTGTGATAAAAATTGTTTCATTCGTCTTCATTTTTAATTTTATGTTTGCGAACATTGTAATAATTTATGTATGATTTCTTTGTTTTGGTGTAAAATTGTTCCTTTCATAATCAGCATTCTTGTACATTTTTTTTAAATATAAACTTTCAGATTTGCAAATTTGAATGATCAGGTTTTTAAAATAATATAACAATTTAAAAATATGTATAAAGGAAATAAGATATTACGTCCACAATAATGTTATTGTCAAATTTCAAAAAGATAATTATCATTGTTAAAAATGAGATGTTCAATATCTAAAATATCTACTGAATGTTTGATAGAGACAGTGAAACAAAAAATTTTAAATATTTAAACAAACATATCACTAGATCTCGCAAGATCAAAATACGTTGTTATGGTGTCAACTATTTAAAAAAAAGTTCGTCCATATAATGTTAAAAAAAAACTTTGAGCCAAAAATTGTTGATTAATATTGAAAATTATGAATATGAACTCGAGACATCAAGTCCACCGAGGTAAGGCTGAGTTTTTGCTATTAGTTTATCTGCGATGGTGCAAAAATATACACAGCGGTTAACTTTAATGCGGTTTAAATTATTTTGCAAGCGGAGAAAAGTGACGGGACAAGTTGGCCATAATGTCGTGCGATAAACTTTTGCATTTTTACTATTATAGCTTTAATCTTAATGCAAATGATTTTCGAGTCTTTTTGAATCTACTGTTAAACTGTGTTATAGTCTAAACTTGCATAAGGCAAAGTACAAGTATTTTATAATTATCATCGTTACAGTAATATACAAAGGGCTTTTTTGACGTTGATGGAATCAGTCTGAGATATACTGGATTTCAAAAGCACAGATCTCCATCCATTTCAAATCGATTTATATAAATTTATGTAGATTTATGTACATTTTTAACAAGAATTTACAGTGAAAAGGCTCGTATCGAGTTATAAATAACATTAATAAATGTACCTTTATCGACAGAATTTTTGTGTTGATCTTTTATTCACCCTCATACTCATTCCAAGTCTTAGAAAGTACATGGGTTATACATAAGGATTAAATAAAGGCTGTCAAAGTGATTTTAAGAAACAAGTTTTATTATACGAGAAGTTTCTCTATGTACAGAAACATCGGCTAGTCGCTTTTACACATGTAAGCAAATGATAATAATTCATCAAGTTGCGACGATTTCCTTCAATAATACAATAGAATCATGTATAATAATCACGATAATAAATAGATTCAATACTGTCCTATAATCGATAAATCCCTATACATTTTATATATTTTTTTTCTCGAGTAAAAAAGACGAACTACATATAATAATGACGAAGAACAAGAAAGAAAAAACAGGCGAAACAGCCGAAGAACCGAAAGCAGCGACGCTTCGTTATACACATTATGTACAACTGCGCTAGCAACGTTTATTTATCATTCTCTAAAACGCTCTTCTCTCTCTTTCTCTCTCTACGCGTCTAAACGACGTATTTTTTCTCCTAAATCTAAGTACTTTGCTAATCTTGACTTTCTATTTTTGTCTTGATTCCTCTCTTTTAATTCGATCTCCCGACTCCCTTCGCTAACATTGTAACGACTACCGCACACGCGTCTTTTCGTCCCGAAAATTCGCGAGTCAGCTCCCTTGCTTAGAAAGAATAGAACACATCTCTTTGCTAATCCCTGCTCGGATGATCGCGAGGTGAATTTCGCGATGCCTCAAAATACGCGAGACGCGTAGTTGCCTTTGAGTTTCTTTATTCTTTTTGTCGTTTTTTTTTTATTGTAATTATGTTATCAAAAAATATTTAGGAATAAATTTGATTCTAAAATTTAAGATTGTCTTAAAAATATAACGTAAAAATCAATTAAAAAATAATTTATACACAAGCTATGATTATTAAATAGACAATTAGAATAAATATTTTTTTAGGATTTTTAAAATTTTGAAATTGAAATTCAACTCTATCCGAGCGCTTCTAAATATATATTTTATCTCTGTCTGCTCTACATCATACGATTTACCTCTTGTAGGACTTGGAAATAAACTTTCATGGAGTTAATGCCTTGTTTAAGCACTATTGTTGCTCCGGGAACACTTTAAAGCCTTTATTAGTTTGCATGAATACCCTAAGTTTGAATCTTTCTAAATTTTGTATTGTTCCCGCAGCGACAAAACTTTTGCATTCGTTGATTTCCAAGTTCTTAGGGCATCTGACGTCTTGCCCGAATAATAAAATATCATTTGGTATGATTGTGCGGAAGCAAAGCCGTTTTTTTTACCTTGTTTTATTATTTTCATTTGTTTATAATTTGTGGTCGATGCTGACAGGTACTTTTGATCGCTGTGCTAGTCTTCCTACTTCATCTATGGGATGCTATTCATTTAAAATGTTTACCTTTTTATTATCAATTGTTTTTCTTTAACTGCATAATTTTTCTTTTTCCGTTTATACATTTCTATTCAATTCTATAACAATCAGCTTCAGCCAGAGTTTTCTTTTGCGTCGTCGAAGTTTGTAAACTTTAATTTCGCAATGAAAGACTCGTACGTTTTACGATTGTTTTAATTATACGATTTGTTTATGATACTGGTTATTTTTTCTTCAAAATTATATATTTTTCTCTGGTATTACTTTTTGGAAAACTAAGAGCTCTTTTTATTATGTTGAACATCATTTTATTGTCCAATGTCTTTTTTGTTCCTCTAATTCACTGCGAAATCAAAGATCAATACACAATTGTAAACTCAAAAGTTTCACTTTTCGTCGATATGTCGGCGAGCTACGTAATACGAGGTAGAGTTTGATAACTCTTTCTAAAGAATGGGGAAGACAGTTTATCTAACTTTGCGGCTCTGACCAATTTTTTGCTACTCACAACGATACGTTCGCTCTTTTCTTATCGTTCGATATAGTCAGCTTATCATCATCATCATCATCATCATCATCATTATAATTTACCGTTACGTTTACACGTAGATCATCATCGATCGCTCCCTTTTCCCATACCCGATCTTCAAATCGTCGTATAACCCCCATGGCCCGAGAACTTCGGCACTTCGTCGTGTCGTCAAAATAACTCAAAGATTCGAGGAATGCAAAAGCTTCGATCACCTCGAAGCTGTATTATTAACGTTTACGGCTTAAATGGAGTATTTTTGCTGGAGATTTCGCATTTCACTTAAAGTTCCACGAAATCGAATTATAATACTTACAGGCCGCTGTGTCGTACAGCAGCTCTTTAAGAACAGTCTACTTATTGCAGTCTGCTGCGATTTTTTTAATCGTCTCACATTATCTTTGCTCTCCACGGACAAAATATAAAAGCTTCGTGCTTTTGCGCAGCTTCATTATCTTCTAGTAAAATTAGTAGCTCGCTTCGTGACCCGCGAGGATGTAGAGATCAGCGCCTTCGCTTTCGTTCAACGTGCCAGTGTGCACTAAATGACTCTCCAGCATGACAACCCTAAAAGTTGAAAGTTGCGTAAGTTCATTGTTTCAGGCGTTTAAGTTTTATGAGTCGTTAAATTGTACACTTACTTGTCGGAACCTAGCAGTCTGTAGGTTCGACTTGGATCGCTGATTTCTTGCGTAATCTCGCCGTTTTTGAAACTGCGACCTTGCATTCCGTGCTTATGAAAGGCAAGAACGCTATCCGGCAGGACGACTGTAACAATTGTCATTGTCATAATGCGATCTAATGATTGCAGTTGTATTAGCATACGCCAACCATACTCACTTGTAGATTCAATTTGGAAATTAAACTGCAGCTCTGCCATTTGTTTCTTACTCGTCCGCGGTTTGCCACTCAAAGTTACTATTTTCACCAAATCTACGAAAAAATCATTTGTTAGAATCATCGATGCAGCCTTATTGTATGAAAACACCGCCATCGGCATACTTACTATCATAACAAACAAGAATGGCATCTTTTTCAAGCTGCGCTACACTAACTACTTGAAGAGTTTCTCTTCGTGGAATGACTGTCGCTAAAGAAACAAGAACATCAGTATAAGTCTTAGCTGTACACGTTCCTAAGGTAAGCAGGCAACTTAAGTGAATCATAAATTACCAGAACCGTCCATTTCTTCTAATTCGTCGCTATGGAACCAACTAGCTCCTGAGTTCATGTTAATTAGGTCAAGTTTCAATTTATTTTGATGAAAAACTTGCTTGACCGAAACGCAGACCATCGGGTATTCCATTTCCGGCGTTATGATCATTTCAAAAACGTTTAATGGCGAAGGCAGTGGACATTCGAAGTATTTTAACAGCATAAACTTGTTTAATGGGTCGTACCACTGCATTAGAAAAATTCCTGCTGGCAACGCCCCGCACAAATATTTGTATCTGCAGTTCAAATCATAAGTGAGCAATAAACTCTTATATTGTGTCAAATGTAATCGGTAATTTAAATTTATTTTTACGTACCCATTGTATGGGTTTCGACCTACGCAACACTTGGTGCAGCCTTTTGTGTCGGGCACGCGAGTGGTAAGCGCGAACTTCCTGGGCACTAATCTCTCCGGGATTTTATTCATGTGCAGCGAAAACCTGTGCGTTTGCTTGCTCTGCATTGCTAAGAGGTCATGCCTGTAGAGCTGTGGTGTTTTTCCTGAAAGTGATTAGATCATTATGATGTATAGCCATTCAAATACGTGCTCAAGAATGCAGTTTACTAATGCGTAGTGACTAATTACCTGATAGAGACATTAATACGTCTTTAATGACGTACATCCAAATCGTCCGCCTTGGGTACAACTGATCAATCGCGGTCTCGTGCAGCTCGTTCAGATTGAGGTTGTAGATTCCTTCTTCGGCGGCGATTAAAAGGTGCTGATCCCTCGTGTCCGGATGAATCCAACTAGCCGTACAGTGTATTCTCAAAGGACACCCGTTGAATACCTAATACGACACATTGTTAATTATTCACCACGTGCAAAATTACGCAAGTAGATAAGTGTCGAGCATGTCAAGTCAAGCGCCTCAGGCTACCCGGTACGAATCGACTTACGGTTGAAAATGAAAGTTGTCCGACGTTACCTTTGAGAAGCAAGCTCCCATGTGAACTTTTGGCGTCGGCGGCAGTCCATTACTAATCGGCCTCGGTGGCGTGTGCCGCTTCCTGTCCCTCCTTCGTGGTGGTACTGGTGGTGTGTCCGAGAGTAGGTCGGGTCCAAGGCCCTCCTCACCGTTGTCCGACACTTCGTTCTCTCCTGAAAAATTGGGAGAAGTTAATATCTCCTTCGATAATGCCGAAATCGCATAGAAATGTTAATAATAATAAGCCTTTTTGTCATTCTTTTATTCGTCGTAATGCAGGAAAATTGTATCAAGTTCAAGTACGCTTTTTGTTATTTTTATAAGCGTCATGCTTTCTTATATACGTTGAATTGTGATACCTGTGCGATTGCTTATCGATTATTGTTAATAAATTTTCAATTATTTTTTTTCAGTATAAATACTAGTTATGCATTTTTCTAGTACGATTTCGAAAGTGAAAAGTGATTCGTTACGTACTCAACCCCACATACAATGCCGCTAATTTTAATAGTTAACACAATTTTAATAGTTACATTTTCCCTGAAAAATGAACACGTAATGCACACAAAATTTAAAGGAGATACCGGCCATCTTTCTTTCTGCATAAAAACACAATTATCTTCCTTAAATTGTAGAAAACGTAAGCCACACATGGTTAGTACAGTTCAAGACAATCTCTACAAGAATCAAATAAAAAAAATAAAAAATACAGCAGGTGACAGCGCACAGTATAGCAACAGAAAAAGCTCAGTTAATCAACAACATATATACAGACAACAACGATAGACAGCTCTACACAAGAATACATCGATAGATCTGAAAAATTCGCTTGTATTTATTTAATCCGAGGCATGCGTCTGATTGATTTGTGGTGCAGGCGGCGATTACCATTGGACTGGGGGGAGACGTCGCGCCTTCCGGCGCTGTCGGAGAGCGAACGCTGACGCTGACCGCTCTGGACTGCGGCAGCAACAGTCAGGACCGCACCACCGGCACCTCCGACTCCACTGACGCCGCTCGAGCTGCTGCCCGAGAGCTCCTCCATCGAGCTGTGCAGCCGTCTCGGACTCGCTTGCGACCCTGCTTTTTCGACCATAACACTCTCTGTACACATTCTCGCACGCCTGCCTGCCCCCCGTTTCTTTTTCGTGTATCTACATTTTTTACATTGCGCTTTTGCATCCAGTAAGCTTTTAGCTTACTCGATACAGCCAAAAGTGTCTTTAGTTTTATGCTTGTCTGTTCGAGACGGCTGTTTTTTATCAAACTAGGTACATGTCACGTCTTACTGATTTTCTGTACAAGCTCAAACGATGTTGAAAAACAAAATGAAACAACAAATAGTAATAATAAGCTCGTTAAACAAAACATGACGGACCGTTGATTGAAAACCCCAAAGTCCTAGTCTATTAAATAAACTCGCCACTTTTATATTTATAAAACATAAAACTTTTAATTGCATCAACTAATATTCTACAAGCTCTACGACACTTTTATAGACGATCGACAGTTAATTTTTTTTATAACAAATCCATATCTCACCTGACAAGTTGCCGTAGAAACCTCGATGAACCTCGCAGTCGTTCGACGTTTCGCCAAGGGGTAATGTCGCTCTGAAAAAACAACAAACTAGATCAGTATAGAGTCGATTGCTTGGGTATGAAAAAAAAAAAAAGATAAAGTGACGAAATCGGATTAGTCTTTGGATTTCGGTGCTTGTAAAAAGTAATAATTAGATCAAAAAACACGAAAATATAAAGCTACACTCTAATGTCTTAAGCCATTTCGAGCTTCGTCCGATACATTATCAAGAGTTCGCTTATATTCTACTTACTGCAGCGAATACAGCTGGTCACAATGCCCGGCAATTGCATTTCCCCTGAACATACGAAATTATCTATTTTTACTCTATTGTTGTTTTTTATCTTCTTTCATGTACAGCTCTCAACGATTTTTCAAATATTCACATATTTTGTTTACGTGTAAGAGCGCATGTGAAACGTTTACGTTTCCTACACTGTGCTATGGAGTTTTTATAAAAGTTTCTATTTACATTTATATATTACAGAAAAGTTACGAAATTTTAAGTATAGCTTTGTTAAGACTGCGATATTACACTTTGCAAATTTAACATTAGTTATTAATTTAATATCCTTTATCCTCTTCACTATCGAAGCTCGACAGAAACTAAATTTTATTAGAGTCTTATTTGTTAGGAACAATTTGCATGGAAAAAAATGTACACATAGTTAGTTGACATTTTGAACTTATATTAGAGACGATAGCAAGGCTGAAGCTTCCAGTGCGACAGTTGTGTGAAATTAAACAGACGAGAAATGAAAGAAAGCTTATTGAAAATTCATGCATAACGTAACTTCAGTAGAGAGACGAACGAGACATACACGAGTCATGCAAAACATTAATATATTCAGTGCTTGAGTGTACCTTTCAAGAGGTTATTCAAATCTAAACGACTGTACTGAATACATTAGTCCAAAAGAATCAAAAACAGAGAAAAAAATTGAACAAAAAAAAAAATAAATCGGTGTTTGATAAATTACTTTAAGAAGCGTGGTGCAGCAGAGTGTTAAAGTTAGACTTGCGCGATTGCGAGTGCGAGGGAAAAGGTTACCTGCCGATACCTTAGCAACAACTCCTCATCAATGTACTGCAATAGACTCCTGTTGGGAGAAATTATGAAAATTACAAAATCATTCGAACGAAATCAAGGCTGCTGAAAGAGCAGAAAATAAAAAAAAAAAAAAGAATTCTCATGTAAAACTAAACGTAAATTTAAGATTAAAAGTAAAAATTAAAATGGATAAGTAAATCATTAAAGTAAACTAATTTATTAGGTACACTCAAAAAATATCAATACTTACTTCAAATTCAAAATTATGTGAAAATTAAGTACAAAACGTGTAATCATAAAAACTAAGTAAAAAAAGGTAAATAACAAAAGAAGGCTACAATCAACAAGTAATCGTTCATGCTTTGATTTCATGCAAAAGAATAATAAGGAATTGTGCAAAATTGAAGAGAAATAAAGTTTTTTGTTTGTCAACAAACAGCACGTCGTAAGTCTTTCGTGTAAAAATTTTCATTTGTTTATGATTATTAGGTTTTTGATGAGTTATTCCAAACTTTGCAAAGTTACATTTTTTTTAACTTTCCTTCACCATGAATGTTTTACCTGAGGCTCATACGAAAGATCTCCGTGCCAGATTTGCTTCTGTGTTTGACTTTACTATCTGCATCAATGCTACAAAGTTTACAAAGACATGTTTTTTTTGAAACCGACACCTTTACTGAATCAATGAACGTGAGACGGAGAAGGATAAATTTTGTAACTCTTGCAGACAACATCGAATCGATATTATGAATGGCTGATAGTATCAATGAATTTGTTTAGAAATGTTTTATGATAAAAGCGTATCTACAAGTATCGAGATGTAGAGTACTTGTGAATGAAATTCATAGCAATAGATAATAGTCGAACGTACGAAGCCTCAGCCCTTTTCCCGACAAACGATCCCTGTCTCAGCAATTGCATTTCATTCGTTGCCCATTTCTATTCTCCCGTGATTGAAATTTCAACTTACTTTTCTTGGCTATCCTCGAATGCGGACCCGATACCATAGTCTGGATGCACATCACAGTTATGAACAGTCTGAACGAGTGAAATGTAGAATGTATTACAATGTTTACTAGACCTATCAATTAGAAATAAATAAATGACTCACCTTAACGTTATTCATGATGTCTAAGAAATCCCATGCTGGACTATTATCAACTGAAGGCGTCGTCGAATCCCTTTGCAGTGTACCGTCGTCTAAGTTAAGTCGATCTAAAAGAACGGCTAAGCGTTAATATTTTTGTTTTTTCGTAAAATTTTATAAGGTAAAATTGTAGATGCTAAGTAGAAGTTAAGTGGAATGATGTACAATTGCTGCAGAACATTCAAATGTACAGTAACTGCAGTTTAATTAACACAAAAGGAATCGTTCGTGACTCATCATTTAGTGAAGATTCGCTTTTGTTGATGTTTTGTTTTTGAATTTTTATTGTTTATTGTTTATTTTTAACGTACCATCGCTGTCTAATTGTGAAAAAGGGCTCTTTGGTCTTGACTTTGCTGTATGCCTTGATGCGATGCGCTGTGGCACATTAGGTACAGCACCATCCTCATCAGGCTCCAACTCTGCGAACATGTGGCTAGGATTCGAAACCTTCTGCAGTAACTCCAGAGCAAGTCGTTTACTCATCAGTTCGCTTTGGAAGAACGCGTGCTGAGAATCGAAACAAAGTTTGGTTTGAATAGGGCACTAGTATGCAATAGTTTTGTGAGAAAATAATACTTACCTGCAGAAGCTTTTCTGCTGTTGGCCTTTTCTTAGGATTTTTAGTCAGCGCTACTTTTACAAAACTGTGAAACGTTTGACTCCATTTGTCGCGATCCTTTAATGTCGGCGGTTTAAAACCAGATTTCGACATTAGGAATAGTGCTCTCATCGGATGGAGATCAAACATAGGAGGTTGTAATTCTGCTAATTCTATTGACGTTATACCGATAGCCCAGATATCGCAAAGTTGATTATAACCTCCTTTCCTCTCGACTGCTGCTACCTGCAAAGAAAGTAAAGCGTGAGTAAATAACAATTGATATTATGAGAACAGGGAAAGAGTTATTAAATACCTCTGGAGCCATCCAATAAGGAGTGCCAATGAAACTCTTTCTTTTGTTTATCGTTGCCGTTATTTGTGCTGAAACTCCAAAGTCGGCAAGTTTGACATCACCAGCCTCGGTGAGCAAAATATTGGCACCTTTAATATCTCGATGCATTTTGCCCATACCATGAAGGTAAGCTAGACCAAGCAACGTCTCTCGGCACATGTACGCTATTTGTATTTCAGTTAATGGACCCGTAACTGCAAATAAAACAAGGATGAAATAAGAACTCGGAGACACTGCAAAATTACATCAGCCACGTACTGTGATAAATATCTTGGAGCGATCCACCACCGCAGTACTCCATGCATATCCATAACTTATCCCTCCTGAGATAACTGCCGTAGTAAGCGATGATGTTGGGATGCAAGCAATCCCTCATCATAAGGATCTCCTGCTGAATGATGGCAAAGTCATCACCTGTGGCACAGAGAGAATCACAAAATTCAAATCACTTTGTTCGCGAATAAAAGAGCAGCGCACAGCAGCAGCAGCAGCAGACCACTTACCAGGCTCAAGTTTAATGACCTTGATGGCAGCCAAATCATTCATGGAGAGTCTCTTGGCCTGGGAACAGAGAAGAGCGAGAACAATTAGCCGCAACCTCTTTTAGCCAGACAAAGCTCCCTAATCGCTCCAGATCCCAAAGACTTTCTCAGCGTGCGCGCGAGCGCGATTATTACAAAGAAAAAAAATAGCAGTGCACAGACACACACTCACGCGGAAGAGGAAGGCGTGACGTTGAGAGCTACTACTTAAGATAGGCGCAAAAATAAGAGGAGCACGAAAAATATGAAATTAATGGCTTTGAACGTCATCCGAGGTATAAGCAAATAAACGGCGTGAAAAAAAGGCTGCTGCACATTCCATCGCGATTTGGCACACGCGCGCACTCGCTGCAGTTGTCTCACTTTGTAAACATCGCCGTAGGTCCCGCTGCCGATCCTCTGGATGAGCTCGTACTCGTCCTGGGGATTGCGCCTGCTGATGTCGCTGGACAGGGCGTTCGCGTTGACCGCTGCCATGATCCCTAAACACGAAGGGAGTACTGGCTACTCAGGGGAAGACTCGGATTAGCAGAAAGCTGCGACTTGGCCGTCGTCGACGAGACTACATCATCGCGCGAGAGCGAGCGAACGTGCGGTGTATATCCTTCCAACACTGTACGCGCGCGCGCGCGCGCGAACACTGGGGGCTACTGATGGTGCACGTAGTCGAGGCTCGCGAACGCGATATACGAACGAGGTAGAGAATTGTTGTGCTGGACAGCTCAGACGACAGCGTGTCCCGCCGTAGCCCGGAGTTGATGTGGTGCAGCGAGCTGCTCGACTCCCGCCGCCATCTTACTCGCTCTGTCTCGCTCGCGCTACTGGTGTATACGCTGACTCTAGCACCGTCTCTTTCTTTCCGCGCGACTCGACTTGCGCTTCTTTTTTTTTCACACAGTACAGTGAGCGCATGTACATGTGGTATATATGTATATATATATATTGGGAGCGGAGAGCTGGGGAGGGGGGCATGCGTGGAAGCAACTATATAGGAAAAGGTGTGCGCTGGATCGCCGTGAAGCGATGCGAGGGTCGAGGCTGGATTATATACTCTAGCTCTCTGCAGACACGTATAGGTATGTCGTGCGGATATATATATATATATATAAGTACACTGCACGCACTCGAGAGAGATCTGGATATAATATGATGATGATGAGACACACGAGTGGGGGGATCGAATGACTATACACACACACACGAGGGGCTGACTTTTTCAAGAGGGGTGTGATTCATTGCTAATTCGGTTGACACACGGTGAGTATATGTGGATCTCGTAAGATTTTTGAACAATTTATTACAAAAACAATCGTCCCGTTCTATACATAAATTATATCGTAATCGGTAAAAATAATCAATTTTTACCTTTCCGAGCGATTACCTAACGTGTTTATTGTGCAGCGTTATCTGTCTCTTCACACTCGAAGTGTCGAGAACACACGCTACGCGATAAACGTGATCCGTCGCGCGGCTCTCTCTCTATATATGCACAGATAAACGTAATTCGCGCAATAATATATTTACAATGTAAAAAACATCGATGTTAAATTTACAGCGATATATCAGAGGAGGGCATAAGCTTTGGCCATTTCCTTGAGGCTCTTGCGGCGTACTTTGCCGGACGCTTTGACCTTGGGGATCTCGTCGACGAACCTCACGCCGGCCCGGAGCTTCTTCGAGTCGCCGAGTTCCGAGGAGACTTGCACCAGGTCCTCCTCCGTCACCTGTGACAAAAAAAAAAAAAAAAAAAAAAAAAAAAAAATGCAACGACGATCGGCTTCGTTTATTTCGTATATTATATACGCATACCTTAGCGCCGGGTACCTTCTTCACGAATGCCATGGGATGGTGATTATCGATGGAATGCGGCACGGGTACGACGCAGGCTTCCAGGACGTCGGGATGAGCTACGAGGGCTCGCTCGATCTCTATGGGCGATATCTCGTTGTCCCGGAATCGCATGACCTCCGTCAACCTGTCCATGTAGACGATCTCGCCTTTGTCGTCGTAGTAGCCGAGGTCGCCGCTGTGCACCCAACCTGAGGATTATTAATTTTTCGAGACGTTTTACGATTCTCATCGATAAAGTGTACAGCGGATAGAATATAGTTTAAACCTTGCTCATCGATGACTCTGCTGGTGGCCTCGGGATCCTTGTAGTATCCGGTCATCGCGGTGGCCGACTTGAAGCATAACTCGCCGATTCTGTTCGGTCCGAGCGTCTCGCCGGTCTTCGGGTCGATCACCTTCATTTGCATGTTGCTTTTGAGAAAGCCGATCGAGCCTAATTTGGTGGGACGACTGCCGGGATCGTTGCATCTGCTGCCCACCTCCGTCAGGCCTGTTATATAACGCGCGGGATATAGTATATATATATATAACGATTTTAAGTATATAAGCTGAGCTTAAAAAATTGTAATAGTACCGTAGAAGTTGTCTACGTGGACGTTCGGCAGGAGTTTCTTCAATTGATCCAGGAGGTCTTGGCTCAGGTAGCTCCCCCCGACGGAGATGCACTTCAGCGACGGCATTTTGTACAGCTTGAAGGCGTCGTGCCTCAGAAGGTCCTTCATCAGAGTCACCGGCAGTACCAGGATCTCGACCTATAACGTTATTAAATATATATATATATATATATATATATACATATACATATATACGCTTTCGAGAGCAGATCGAGCCACTCGAACGAATCTCTCGATCTAATAATAGTCCGTATAACCTTGTACTTCTCGATAACTTTGCAGGTCTCCTCGTAGTCGTAGTTCTCGTGGAGGAGCCTCGTCTTGCCATTAATAATCCACTCCAGGAAATTGATGGTCCCGCTGTACCAGTAGAGCGAGGCGTACCACAAGCAGATGTTGTGGCTCCTGGCAGAGTTTAGCCAAGACTCGTAGTAGTATCGCATGGCCGAACCGGCGGTGTGTTCGATACACTTGGGGGGTCCCAAGCTTCCGGATGACAGGAGGATCATCGAGGTGGCTTTGGGGTCGGAGATCGGGACGCAACGGAACTCATCGATTTCAAGCTCAGTTATCGACTGGTCAGCGAGGATGTCGCGCAGGGAATGGAGGTTGCTGTGACGGTCGATGAGGATTATCTTGGTTTTCAGGTGTTCCGAATTCGCAGCTTGCAGGAGGATCGCTAGGTTGGACTCGTAGGCGAAGATTAATCGGGGACGGAGAAGCTGCACGAGGCGACGGGCTTCGTCTGTTTTTCAAAAAATTGTTGCGCGTAATGATAATATATAGTTGGACCTGTCAACGGTATATATATATATATATATATATACTCACGCAATTCGATGCCGTAGTACCACGGATTGAAAATCGCCCCCACGTAGAAGGTAGCCAGTACCGGCACGTAGTCGTCCACCTGGTTATTCGTGCAGATTGTCACCACGTCTCCTGGACCTACGGCCATTTTCCTCATCCACAAGGCGCACTTGACGCTGTCCCTCCTCATCTCGGCGAAGCTCGTTCTCGCGTCCTCGGCTGCATCGATCTATATATAATCGCGAAAATTTTTTATGCATTATTACTGAAAAAAATTCATGCGGTATTATCCTTACCAAGCCTACGTGATCCGGTTCTCCGCTGAGCGAATCCAGGATCAAACGTCCGACGTTGTAGTCATCAAACTCGTAGGAATGCTGGTCGTTGCCCGACGCTTTTATCACCTTGTCCTCGATGCTGTAGCTCGCGCCAGGCTGAAAAATTCATCGTAATTCACTCGCCTGTATAATTACGACTATAATTATCGCTTATTTATTCAAGCTTAACGATAGGAGACTCACTTTGGGCTCGGATTTTGGCTCGACCATTTTATTTTCGCTCGAGCTCGTTGAAGAATAATAATTTATATTATGAGTTGCACTGGATTATTTCGTCGAAAGAATCACTGCTTCCCGATATCGGCTCGACTCTTATATATATATATATATATATTTGCCGCTGTATTTTCGATGCTATCGGTTCGGATATATAGGCGCGCGATAAATAAGCTTTCGAGACGATAAAAGTATTATACCAGAGCTATCGGCCGATTCTCGCGACTAGAAGCTACTCCACGCTTCTAATTTCCTCGTGAAAGAGACAGAAAAGATTTTTTTTTTTTTTTTCGTTAGTTATAACGAGACCGCTATAATGCCCGATTCTCCGTTCTAAAAAAGCGCAAGTTTCACAATCCGTCAAAACTCTCTTTCTCCCATTATTCTCGTCTCTATACACGTCCCATCGAGTCGCGCGGTGGGAAAAAATAAAATAAGCGCAGAGAGAGAGAGAGAGAGAGCCGCCAGCTGATCGGAATGCGTCTCGGCCCCCGCGGGGCTGTCGCGAGCGAGCGCGAAAAAAGCTGCTCCGAGTATATAAGTCGCGCTCGCGTCGCCCGCGGAGAAGCTTGGCCTGTCCGTGGAGTAAGTAATTCCGCGCTCGGAAAACCCGTCGAATGTTCAAGGAAGGAGGTGAGGAATCGCGTCGAAATAACTGCGTTGAGTGGCGGGTATATATATGTACGAGCTTTTGTGCAAAGTGCGAGAAATGTCGTGTGTGGGATAATGAGGACGAGTGAGAGCTTTTTTACGTTTTACTGGAGTTGGCTCGACATATGACGCAGTGAACGCAGGGAAAACATCGATATCGCGTTCTCGTCATCGGCGAACGCTTTTGATACAACATCATCCCTCGTATCTCACGTCATCGTTATACCCTCGAATCCTTTGATTCCGCTGTGTGTGTGTGTGACGACTCGTATTATCCCTCCGCGATGACTTATGTTCATTCACAAAAGAGGATATATAGCTATATCGCACGTGCGCGCAAGCTCCGTTGGTCGCCGCTCCGCCGTTTGGAATCTATAAATATAATAACGTTCGGCGTTTGTTCTCTCTCTCTCTCTCTCTCTCTTCCCACCAACACAGCCGTGCTTTATATCCGTGAGTTTCAACGACTCGGCGATTTTTAGGACTTTATACGCGTCGACTTTTGAAAAGTCTACACGTACATTATTCCCAACGCTATAGGTGAAACTTTGCCGAGAAAGCTCGCTCTGCCGAGTACAGGAAAAGTTTGCTCCGATCGATCTACTCCAGCTAGAACTTTTTACGACCATACGTACCGTATACCGTCGTTTATTTATAAACTCTCGGGCTAAGGAACAAAAAGTCGGCGCACTCGCGAGCTTGCAACGCGACAAGCTCAAGCTCAGTCGAGCAATTAGCGTCGCGCGCGCCAAATAATCAAATCTTGCGTTAGCTTGCACACAGCCCATGCGGCAGATCGGTGTATAGTATAGTCTGTCCGGATTTAGGTGGGACGTAAACACAGTCGAGCTGTCAAACGGATGGGACGGCTTCCGAGAGTGCTTTACTCACTGCTCGGACTCTCTCGACGTATAGCTCGCGAGCTTGCAACATCGACGCGGGCGACACGTGTTACGTACCCGCGTTTGGCCTTTTTCCGAAACTCGATGTGATATTTTTGTTGATCTCGACGTTGATGGTTTTACAGAATGAAAGCTCACGATGGTGAAATTCCTGCTGCTGCTGCTGCTGCTGGCTTTAACGCTAGGGATACGCTGTCGAGGTGTGCAAGGCAACGACAGGGTCGCCTCGACTGTGATTGGTAAGACAGTGCGATTATGTTTGAAATATCGATGGATAAGTTGTTTTGCGAAACCGCAGGTGCGCTTTTCCCGCCAAACTCGAACATGCGCAAAG
The DNA here is from genome assembly GCA_024372645.1 of Trichomalopsis sarcophagae. Lineage (NCBI taxonomy): Eukaryota > Metazoa > Arthropoda > Insecta > Hymenoptera > Pteromalidae > Trichomalopsis > Trichomalopsis sarcophagae. Next base: position 3,472,693 of record QLSS01000003.1, read on the forward strand.
TGTTCTCACGGGCTGTCTGGCTGATGAACAACTGCCAGGTGAACCGAGAGCTTTGTGAAAAGCTCGCCCCCTGCGATGACGACATCAACTGTCTGCTCTTTCACCGGCTCAAGATCTCGGCTCTCATGCTCGAGACCGACGACGATCTGCTCAACAATTACGCAAAGTGTTGGACTTTTACGTTATCTCTTTAAATTCAGTTTTCTGGCAACGAACTCGGAGTGCTCGAATTAATCACAAGCTTGGAATGTCTCTCTCTTTCTTCGTTCCCAGAAAACTGAATATATACCTTGCATTGCTTTTGAAACTTATACGTATTGATAATTTAACTGATTTCAGTCGGTGAACTGGCGGGTCACAGGTCGTCGGACAAGACGCCGAATTCGCACAAGATGCTGGGCAACTACTATGGACTCGCGGCAATTTTTGGACCACATCGAGGACTCGCCTCCAAGTACATACAGGGTCTCTGCGACATACACGACCTGCCGCAGATCGTCATTAGAAAGGAGTTTTACCACGACAGGCTCATGTCGATCAACCTCTATCCCGACACGCAAACCCTCGGCAATGTGAGGATCTGATTCATTCTAGATATAATATGCTGATATTTTGTATTGAGAGCATCGTTCGCTGCAGGTTTACGTGGAGATGGTGAAGAAGATGAACTGGACCTCTTTCACGGTCTTGTACGAACACTCGGAGGATTTCATAGCGTTGAACAAATTGCTCGGAGTTGCCAAGAACCTCAATACCACCGACTTTCCCATATTCGCCTTTCGGCTGGGCAGCGGACCGAATTACAGGTGATGATACTTAACGTGTAGCTATGATCATCCCTAGATTTTTATGTATACCTATGATAAACTATCTGTCGCAGTGAGCCACTACTACAGGCAAAGGAGAAGGACGCCAAGAGCATCGTCATCGACTGCTCGCACGAAAAGTTATCGGAGATCCTGAAGCAAATTCAGCAGGTCGGCATGATGACCAACAACTACCAGTACATGATAACGTCTTTGGTAAGCATATGGTGTGTACAACTATCTCTTATTATTAGTTTCATACGAACTTCATTTCCACAGGATCTTCAAACCGTCGACTTGCGACCTTACCAGTACTCGGGCGTCAACATAACGGGCATTCGTATCCTGGACACAGAGGATCCATTCGTTCAGAAAGTCGTGGGTGAAAACCTCGAGCAGTTCAACCTTCCAAGCATCGACAAGATGCTCACCCAGGAAGCTTTGATGTTCGACGCTGTGGGTCTGTTCGCACAGGCGTACAAGGACCTCATCTACGGCTACAGAGATCTCAAAGGGGTGGTGTTGAGCCAGAAGTACAGCGAACCCCAGCCTTGGAAACACGGGCTCAGTATGCGCAATTACCTTATGTATGTAAGTATATGGAACGAAACGCAGTTCTGACTCAAACTCGATAAACCGCGACGGCAATATTTCTAGAATACGATAAACGGCTTGACGGGCCCAGTGATGCTGGACTCGGACGGTAGTCGCAGGCGCTTCAAGCTGGACATACTCAACCTCCACAAGGCCGGCCTGAAGAAGGTCGGCATCTGGAACCCCGACGACGGCTTCGACGACGTCAATCTCCTGAACGAGCTGAAGCTCAAGCACTTCAACATCCTCATCACAATGGTAAATACAGTAGCACATCAAGCTCCGCTATACTAGCGCGTGCTTTACTAAAGTCAACCTCTGCTTCCAGAACGCGCCGTACGCGATGAAGGTGAACTTCTCGAAAAGCCTGGAGGGCAATGACCGGTACGAGGGCTTCGTCATCGACATCATCAAAGAACTCAGCGCGGAAATCGGCTTCAACTACACCTTCCACGTGCAAGAGGACAAGCAGAACGGCAACTGCAACAAGACCAGCGAATACGCCGCCTGTACCTGCACCGGCATGATGAGCAAGATCCTGACCGGTGCCATGGACATGGCCATTACTGATCTCACCATCACCGAAGAACGCGCCGCCTGCGTCGACTTTTCCACCGCGTTCTGGAACCTGGGTATGAGCATCCTGTACAAGAAACCGAAGAAGGCTCCGCCGACGCTCTTCTCCTTCCTCTCGCCCTTCGACATGTGGGTCTGGATCGGACTAGTGGGGATCTATGCTCTCGTCTCGCTGCTGTTCTGGGTTCTCGGAAGACTAAGTCCAGCCGAGTGGACCAATCCGAACCCTTGCATCGAGGAGCCCACCGAACTGCAGAACCAGTTCACCCTGAACAACTCGTTCTGGTTCACTTTGGGAGCTATTATGCAGCAAGGTTCCGAGATCGCACCCATGTTAGTGGGCGAAAACTTGTCTTATATTGGGTTGATATTGTTGTACAGGCTTGGTGATCAACCGATTTTTTCTTTTGCAGATCGGTACCCTTGAGACTACTGTCCGGCTGCTGGTGGTTCTTCTGTCTGATTTTCGTGTCGACCTACACTGCCAACCTGGCTGCTTTCCTGACGATCGAGAAACCCGTCAAGGTCGTCAGAGGTATCGAAGATCTCTACAACCAGACGGCCATCAAGTTCGGCGCCAAGAAGGATGGATCTACCTTCATGTACTTCAAGGTAATTTATCCATCACTTATTTATTCGCGCGTGATGTTAACACAGTGATATCTGCCATCAGAGCTCCAAGAACATCAAACACAGGCAACTGGCTGAGCAAATGATGACGAAGGATTTCGAGAGATACATGGTGACGGATACCGAGGACGGTATCCGACTCGCCCAGGAAGAAAACTACGCGTTTATTATGGAGTCCTCGTCGATCGAGTACATCCAGTACCGGAAGTGCGATTTGGAGCAGGCTGGACCTCTGATCGATCAGAAGTCTTTTGCCATCGCGTACAAAAAGAGTCGGTACAAGCTTTGCATGCTAGATGATTGAAAAAACTTTTGCAATCACTGAATCGATTCTTCGTCTTCTAGATTTTGAATACCACCAGCAAATCAGCAGAACCATATCCATGCTACAGGAGAGGCTCGTCATCAAGGAGTTGTACGACAAATGGTGGAAGGAACGAGGGGCCATCTGCTTTGTAAGTTGAACTGAATTTATTGAAACTGATTCTCTCATTCCAATCTCAATATTGATATATATCTCTCTCTCTCTCTCTCTCTCTCTCTTTTCGCGAAGAACGAACCCTCCAGTACCGCAGAGGCCATGAACCTCGACCAGCTTAACGGCGTCTTTCTGGTTCTGTTGATCGGTGTCGTTATATCGCTTGGGCTTACCTTTTTCGAGTCGGCTCTAGGAATCTTTGTGGTCTCAAAAAAAGAAAAGGTAAATTGCCTTCTTCCAGAAGATAAATGTCAAGTCGCAAATAAAAATAACTAATATAATAAAATGATCAATCTTATCCACTTTTCATTCAGGTCAGTTACATGCAAACCATGAAGTCGGAAATAAAACACATCTGCAGTTCCAAAGCGACCAAACCTGTACTCAGAAGAGGCAGATCTTCCGACTGCAGTTTATCCGAAGTCTCGTGTGACTACACAATGACGACGCAGATATGACAGTCTAATTTGGCCCGCAAACACTTTCAGAGACTTCATTATGCGCCAAGTGAGAAGTATGCCGCGTATTTTGTTGAGTTTACGATGAGACTACTGTTGTTGGAGTTTATACTGGGCGAATTTAACTTTGACATTTGTATTATCGGGGCGTCGAAACCTGACGACGTTTAGAGAATTTTGTACTGAAAACTTTGTACGTTTATACGTTTTTTAAGCCTACATTGTTTGATGTTTGTTAATATTCAACGAGTATTCGAGAAAATCTTGAATAATCACTAGAAACGTTGGAAAATTGTGTTTAGTGTATAAATTAGTTTGAATTTAAATTAAGCAGAGATTGACGTAATATTTCAAATATGCACGACGTATTAAAGTATACCAATTCAATACGTGAGAGCCACGCCGACGTCCACAGGCGTGTAAGCGTGTGCACTCTAAAACCTAAAAATAATGTAGGTACTGGTTTGCGAGTCGTTCACTCCCCCATAGATTTTCGCGCCTCTCTCTCTCTCTCTCTCTCTCTTCCATCCACGCAGTTGGCGGCGGCTACAAGCCGAGGAGAAAGAATAAATAAACCGGATCTCTTTAAAGCATTTACGAGAGCAATAAAAACGGCCGACGAATCATACACAACTGTATAGCCAGGCACACATCAGACTTTTCTCCGTTCGTGTTTGTTTGAGCGAAATGTTTTAACTGTCGTGACACTCATGCAAATTGTATTATGGCTCGTTGCGCTAATTTGTAATATAACAACGATCGAACAGTCAAGTATTCTATTTTATTATAGAGAAAAAAAACTTTCTTACTGTTTATTGTAATTATCGTTTAATGTACATATCTCAAATATACAATAAAGGGTCGTTATTTACAGAAAAAAGATAACAAGCAAAAATTGCACTTATTTTACACGTGTACAAGCGTCGACGGGATCATCAATATACAATTGTGCCGCATGAACACAAAATTTAAAGGTAAACCAATAGGTTGAGAATCTTCAGCTTTTCTGTGATACTTAAACCGCGCTCCTAATAAACAGGTATTATAGCATAATTCGCATTCTCTTATCTTATGTACAAACAATGGCTAAGCATCTCATCTGCTACGCGTTATCAAAAAAGGTAGGAAACATTGAAGAAACGCTGCATTTGAAATTTCGTCAACGCAGCATACCTTCGGCATGTTGTGTCTGCTTTGCTAAAGCGCTTATAAAAATCCTCGTCACTCACGTATATCACAAAATCTCTTCATTGCTGTGGACTCTCGACGTCCCAGTCGTCGAGATCGTCGTCGCCCCATCCATCTCCCGCGTCATCGCCGTCTTCTGTTGCTACTGGTGCCAGATTGACGTTGAAAATACTTTTAGTCTCCATTTCCGTCGTCGTCGTTGAGATCTCTTCTACATGCAATACTTGTGTTTTTTGTATAACCGGCTCCATGTCCGTGAAGAAGTCGATCTCCTCCACAGGTTCACTCATCGATTTGGAATGTTTGATGTCGAGCTCGGATATGTCCGAGATTATTGGCTTTTTCTTGTAGTTTTTCACTGCGGACGATGTCGGCAGTGATAGCGGAATAGTGGCGAATTCCTCCTCTATCACGATGGTGTCAGGCGCATCCTCGAGCTTACCGTTTTGAACGATACTCGTTTCGTTTTCCTGACCCTCCCAATCTGACCAGTTCTCTTCTTCGGGAAAACTGTGATTCACTTCGGTCTTGTCCTCGCCACCGTCGGGCGATGGCCTCTCTGGTAAGTAAAGGGCCGCTGGAATATCTGGAGCTATTGGCACGTTCAACGTATTTATAGTTTCGGACGGTGTACCGAAGGTCACATGGTGGATCTTTTTGATTCTCTGAACTTTGTTAGGTCGGCCGTCGGTAAAAAGTTTGCCTCTGTTGCCACCGATTACCGTTGCTGCGCCGAGGATTGGTACCAGATCGGCAAGGGCCCGAAGAGTTGTGCTTACTAAGCAATCGTCCGTGTCTTTTATTCCGACGAGGAGCTCAGGTAGTATTCGGTGCTTGAGATCGTCTATCTGAAACGTTTTCATGAAGGAGTTCAAATGCGTCAAAAGCAACAGTCTGATAGGTGCGTCGCGAACGCAGAACATTTGTAGTAGCTTTGGCACCAGGCACGCTTGGAACGTCGACACAGATAATAGTCCCGAGTCGTCATCTTTTTCTGTGAAATAGGAGAAAAATACATAAAGTATGGACATACACAAAGAAATCATGCTGTAAAATCTATTGATTTGAATATACCTTTTGGTTTTAGAATGAATGGAAGTAGCTTCGATTGAGCAGTTGAATCCAACAAAACCATTCTGGACAATAGTAATTTTCCAAGCTGTTCTGCAACTATTTTTTCTGGAAAATTTTGCAGCTGGGAAACTAAATTTCTGTAAAAAAATATTACATTGAAAGATTTTACTGCAAACCATCAATGTATATTTTAAATGTGCACAAAGGATGCTTACAAGAAAAATTTCTCTTTCTCACTTTCACTCTTGAGTGGTAACTCTGTTAAAAATGCATAAATTTTCATGAAGTCATGCGTGAAAAATGGATGATTAGTCAGTGAAGAAAGCGTAACATCGTCTAATTTCTGTTTACAAAGTTCTCTGAACTCTGCCAGGCCAGGAACATCATCTATGGCAACATATTTTATTAGCAACAGTGACTATGAAATAAATGCACATGGCACAAATTATAGACTTACCTTCATCTTTGAGTTTCAATACCTCTTCTGCTAAGACAGCAAAGGCATACTTGTCAATGGCACTAGGATCGTCGGAAATAGACTGCATTAGCGTGTCTTCATCAGGTGATATAGCGTTCTCATAACGATAAGTTTTAATTTTTCTAAAGTAAGCGACATTGAGTTCTGACTTCCGGCAAAAGTATTCCAAACCTCCCAGCTTCCAACAACCTTCTGAGGTAATATAAATAGAACTACTGCAGACATTGTTGTGTGAGCCAGAAGCATTTTCATGAAGGAACAGCAGAGCTCTCAGTACACTGTACAGACCAACGCATATCTGCAGCGTGGTCTGCGATCCTATCACTTGTACCAGAGGTTTAACTTCCTCTGTAGCCAGGAAAAATTTGCTGCCCTTGGACCAAGACGACACATACTTCAGTATGCACGGGTGCCGATGCAGCATCAAATTCTAAAAACCGCAACAAACATCATATCACATTGTCTAAAGAAACAGATATATAAATCCATTTATGTATATACTTTGGCAGCTTTCTCCAAGGGCGACGGTTTCCCAAAGCTGCAATCAGAGTGCAGCGACGGCTCGCTGATGAAAACTGACAAATTCTGGGGGTTCGAACCATGGATATTCGAGCTGTGATGCGTCCAGAAGTCGGTGATCTCCACAGCCTTGTCATCGATTTCCAAGCCGCTCAGGGAGCTCTTCTCGTTACCCATGACAGCTGATGTTGCAGCGTTTCTAACCCCAACAGCCCGTTACAGGAGCAGCAAGATCACCCGACCGTTTTAGGGATCTTGTTTGATTGGAAAACGTTCAGAGATCAATCGCGAGCATCGTGACACTTGCGCGACAACGGGGCAGACAGCTCGATTACGACCACGAACACATACTTATTACTTATGCGCCATGTTCGGTAGCGGCGTAAAAGCGGCTGCGGCTATCAGTCTGTCGGTGTCGGTGTGATACTGCGGCGGCGGCACTGATGTGGGGGGGGGGGGGGGGGGTAATCTCGCTGTACTTATAGCCGGTGTGATCGACCCCTTTTCTTACACAGCCGTACGGCCTTGCTTCATGCCGCTCATGTGTCGACGTTTCGCTTCCGTCAAGTACGTGCCCTATACTGTACATATTTAAGGTACAGCATACCGTTACAGATATAGCGCAATAATAGGGTAATGTGTTTTTGATGATGCGAATTACGTACACTACCTGTCATTGTGGTTTAATGAGCATTGATTAAAAGTCGCTTTTAAATATCCTCTGACGATGCATATTATGCATTTCTATATACCTTTATTTATTACACATGCGAAAAGTTTGTGAATATTTTTGATTTTTATAATAGTACTTATTATAAATGCAAGTTCAATACCAGCAGAATTGCACATTCATCAGTACAGTGTCCGACGGACAAAGTGCAGTGTGCAGAATAGTCGGACGTATTTATAAGTCATAACTGTATGTACCTATGTATTACAGAAGTTTAGTCCTAAATAAGTATTTCAAATTTTGCAAGTGAATAAAAAGTAGCGCCACCGCAGCGGCGATTCTAAACACCATTACTGTATACCGTGTGGCTCGTGGGTGGGGGTAAAGCGAATCACCATTATTCTATATATCTTGCGCACTGTATTTTCAATACGGTTCTGGATCTGACCGGTATGGCAGTTGACGGTTGACGGATCGGCGATCGACGTTCAGTGCTCTGTTTCGTCGTCGCTTTGCCGAAAAATGGCTAGATCTATTGAGATCCCGTTAAGGGATAGTCCCGATGAGGTAAGTTAGCTTCATTATCACTAGCTTCTATAAGCTTTCCGGCGACGTTTTTCGCGTCGTTTTCACGTGCTCGATCACCTGTTGCCAAACAGTATAAACACGCGCGCGACGAATCTATAGACCTTCCTTTTGAAAATTGCGTTATTGTAACGAGAAGCAACGATAAAGAAAAGAGAAAATTTATGCCTAGCATTTGTTAGTGCATGCTAAAACAAAGAGAAAAATGGCTTGTACAAAATTCGTAGAATTGACGAAATTTGAAAAGTTATTAACAAAGTCTTGAAAAATGTTGATTTAGAATTTATACTATTTCATTTTATTAATAGGTTATAGAGTTGTACTTGGATCAACTTCCTCATGGGGATGAAGTTCTTGGAATTTTATATCAAGAAAATGCCCATCTCAATATTTGGGTCAATTTGGCAGTAAGTTTCATTTTACAATCAATTTAAATGATATTTTTAAAGAATCGAATGTTAAAAATATGTATGTTTTTAGCTTGAGTATTACAAGCAACATAAGATTGATGATTTCATCAAGATACTTGAATCGTCAAGATCTAAAGCTAATATTGAGTACCGGGACTACGAAAAGGACCAGATGCGTGCCTTGGACATGTTGGCAGCCTATTATGTTCAAGAAGCCAACCGTGAAAAAAATAAGGACAAAAAAAAAGATTTATTTACTAAAGCTACTTCCCTGTTTATTGCAGCAGATAAAATCATCATGTATGATCAGGTGAAAATCATTTCTCTTTTTTTGATAATTCTGTGAAGCTTTTTGGTTAATTATCTAACTTGGAATTTTACTCATTTTTTATATTTTATAATTTTGAATACAGACTCACTTGATTGCAAGAGCTTATTTTTGTTTGCTGGAAGGTAACAAAATCGATCAGGCTGATGCACAGTTCAACTTTGTATTGAACCAATCTCCTAATAATATTCCATCTCTACTTGGTAAAGCCTGTATTGCTTATAATAAGAAAGATTATCGAGGTGCTTTGACTTTTTACAAAAAAGTACTGCGAATAAATCCACAGTGCCCTGCAGATGTTAGGGTCGGCATGGGACATTGTTTCGTGAAACTGGATAATCGTGAAAAAGCACGTTGCGCGTACGAAAGGGCTTTGCAACTTGATGAAAAGTCTGTAGGAGCATTGGTGGGGCTTGCAATATTGAAACTTAACGAATTTAACGATACTCAGGATCAGAATTCTGAGTATGAAAATAGTATCAAGGATGGTATACAGATGTTTGCCACTGCTTATAAAATCGACCAAACGAACCCGATGGTTTTGAACCATTTGGCTAATCATTATTTTTTCAAAAAAGACTATACAATTACTCAGCGCTTCGCGTTACACGCGTTTCATAATACAGAAAATGAATCGATGCGCGCAGAAAGTTGTTATCAATTAGCCAGGTCGTTTCAAGTTCAAGGTGATTACGATCAAGCCTTTCAATATTATTATCAAGCAACACAGTTTGCTTCACCCGTTTTCGTGTTACCACATTACGGATTGGGACAAATGTACATATATCGTGGAGATAATGAGAATGTAAGTTTCACCAATAATAAATATTGGTGCAATATGTATACTAACTTAACTGGTATTTCAGGCAGCACAGTGTTTCGAGAAAGTCTTAAAGGCTCAGCCAAACAACTATGAAACAATGAAAATTCTTGGCTCGTTGTATGCCAATAGCGCGACACAGTCAAAGCGTGACATGGCAAAAACGTTCCTTCAGAAAGTAACTGAAGATCATCCAGACGACGTGGAAGCTTGGATTGAACTTGCGCAAATTTTGGAGCAGAGTGATCTCCAAGCCGCTTTAAAAGCTTATGAAACGGCAACTCGAATATTAAACGAAAAAATTCAAGCGGAAATTCCACCGGAAATTCTAAATAATATTGCAGCGATTCAATACAGGTGCATTATAATGTACATTTTTTAAATTATTAAAGATCGTTCAATGCAATATCTATTTTATAAAAAAAAAAAAAAAAAAAATCCACTCTCAGATTAGAATGTCTCGACGAAGCCAGAAATATATTGACAGAGTCTTTGGAGCGCTCAAAGGCCGACGCTGAACATCACCCAAGCTACTACAACTCCATAGCGGTAACAACAACATATAATCTGGCTCGTGTTTACGAGGCCCAGCGCATGTTCGACAAAGCTGAAAAGCTCTACAAGAACGTGCTAAAGGAGCACCCGAACTACATTGACTGTTATCTGCGACTGGGTTGCATGGCTCGAGATAAGGGCCAGATCTACGAAGCTTCCGATTGGTTCAAGGACGCTCTTAGGATCGAAAACGAGCATCCAGACGCCTGGTCCTTACTTGGCAATCTTCATTTGGCCAAGCAGGAATGGGGTCCCGGTCAGAAGAAGTTTGAGAGGATCCTCAGAAATCCATCTACCAACAACGACTCCTATTCACTTATTGCCTTGGGTAATATCTGGCTGCAGACCATGCACCAGAGCGGAAAAGATAAGGACAAGGAGAAGCGTCATCAGGACCGAGCTATGGCGAACTACAAGTTGGTGCTGAGAAATGACCCAAAAAACATCTGGGCTACGAACGGCGTGGGCTGCCTGTTGGCTCACAAGGGCTACATGAACGAAGCCCGAGACATTTTCGCGCAAGTACGCGAAGCTACTTCAGAACTCCCTGACGTTTGGTTGAACATCGCTCACGTCTATGTCGAACAGAAGCAGTATGTCAGTGCTATCCAAATGTACGAGAATTGCCTCCGAAAATTTTACAAGTACCACCACGTGGAGATACTTGGGTACCTTGCAAGAGCTTACTTGAAAGCCGGCAAGTTGAAAGAGGCCAAACTCACTTTGTTGACGGCTCGCAGAGTGGCTCCCCAAGATCCTGTATTACTCTACAACGTAGCCTATATCCTCCAGCGACTTGCTACGATGATTTTGAAAGATGAGAAGTCGATGCTGGTGACGGTACTGCAAGCGGTCCACGAGCTGGGCCTATCGCAGAAATACTTTCAGTACTTGGCCAGACGCGAAGAAAAAATGAAGCAAGTAGCGGGAAAAGAAGCCAGGAGTTGTCAGGATTTACTGTCTCAGGCACAGTACCACGTCGCCAGGGCCAGGAGAATGGATGAGGAGGAGAAGATGCTGAGGAAGAAACACGAGGAGGAGAGCCAGACGTTAAAGATGCGCCAAATGGAGGAGCAGCGTAAAATGGAAGAGATGCGTAGGCAGAAGGAGGAAGAGATGCTGCAGAAACGTCAGGAGTACGTGGAAAAAACAAAAAGCGCTCTGGTATTCGGAGAAATACCGAATGAGAAGTCGGGAAAAAAGGGCAGCAAGAAAGGTAAGACCGGCGAGTACATCAGCGACAGCGGTGGCTCTGGCAACGAAGTGGACGGTGCCGAAGAAGAAAGCTCGCGTGAGAAAAAACAACGAAAAAAGTCCAGCGATACCAAAGAGAAGAAGCCTCGTGGAAATGGAAAACGAAGAAAAGGCATCGAAAGTGGAGGTAAGCATCAAATTGTTAATCAAATTGAAAAATGATTATATTGTAATTTTGAAATTTTTTGGTAACTTGTTTGTACTCTTTTTTGTAGGTTCAGGAGATGACAAGCCTAAGTCGAAACGCGGAAAGAAAAGTGGTGCCAGAAAGGGAAAGTCACAGAACATGTCGATCAAGGAATGCACAGTGCCAAAATCCCGCATTATTTCCAAAGAAACAATCTCCACAGACGAGTCGGAAAGCGATAACGAGCGTTCGGAAGTTAGGAGCGGGGATGAGAGTGACACGGGTGCACCGCGCGGCAAACGTCGTATTGCCTCAGATTCCGAAGAGTCGCGATCAGGCTCACGCTCCAAGTCCAGATCGAGGTCAAGATCTAGATCTAGCTCTGTCGGAAGTGGTTCAAGATCCATATCTGGGTCAAGGTCGAGGTCCAGGTCCAAATCTGGTTCGAGATCGAGATCTCGATCAAGGTCTAGATCGAGGTCAGGATCCAGATCAAAATCAATGTCTAGATCGAGGCCAGGATCCAGATCAAAATCAAGGTCAAAATCAAAATCAAAATCAAAATCAAAATCAAGGTCTAGATCAAGATCAAGATCCAGATCAAAATCAAAGTCTATATCGAGGTTAAGATCTAGATCAAAATCAAGGTCACGATCTAAATCGGTATCAAGGTCCAAGTCGAGATCTAAGTCACGATCCAGATCAATATCAAGGTCTAAGTCGGGATCTCCGCACTCTACAAATAGTAAAATGGACGATTAAGAGATAATATAAGTCATACTACTTGATAAGAACACAAAATTCTTGTAAAAATGTGTCAACTACCTCGATTTTTTATCAGTTTATTCTATGACAATGTAAGGTATACGATAATTGAAATGTGATAAAACCAAACTATGATAGAAATAAAACACATATTTTTTAATATTTATCAATATAAGTCTCACAATGTTACAGGTATGCAAAAAGATGCAAATTATGAGGAAGGATGGTGAATAAAAAACAGTAGCAATTTTTTTAGAGTCAGGTTGTAATCAAAACCAAGCGCTTACTGAGAAGTCACTCGGTTATGACTGCAACCACCTTTTAATTTACAATTCATTGCTGCTAAAGACAATAATTACACCGCAAGCGTAATGTTTATGCATTATTTTAATTTTCTTCTTTCCCACTTTCGAATCGTCTATTACAATGATCGTTATACCATATAAGATTCTTTTTTTTTTTCATTTACTCCTTCGGTAGCTGATGTTATTTTCTCCTAATGACTTTGCCTCTTCCAATAAACTGTCCTACAATTAGAAATCACGGTGCGCCTGGTGTGTATACGTGTCGGTGGCGATTGGCGAATTTTCATTGATAAAGGTGTTTGCTTACTTTGAATTTATTTATCCTCTGACTCTTCTACGATCATTATCGCTCACTAAACCACACTTGCCTATCTTTTGTAAACAAAGAAACGACAATTACGAGCTTTGAAAAAGTCATTGCAGGATCTCGCGCACTATTTTTCGCTTTATTTTTGTTATGTTTGCCTTTCGCACGTCGACTAGCTTTCCAACGTCTAAGCTTAATTTGCTACTTCTTTTTTCCCTCCCTTTTTTCGCCAAAACACATAGCTTCCTTAGAAAAATCATCATCGTTTGCCCGAAATCACTTTCTTTTTCCTTACATATCGCTCTCCGTACGCATTGATCCTTAATTTTTTTCTTAATTACCATTATCATTATATGTATAAATTAGCGTCGGTGCCCTCCACTCTGCCGCAATATCGATATAACATCGTACAAGAGGATATACAAATTGTTTCGAAGGAAAAAACCTGCATTTAACGGCGTGTCTTCTATAGATTCGTATATAATTTATTTTGTTCCATTTATTTAAGTCTAAGTAGTAATAATCGATACGACAAAATGATTTCGATGAAGTTATATTATATTAACGCTCCATCTGCCTTTCCTAGCATACTCACAATTCTTTCAACTTTTTAGTCTTTTCCTATTAGCATTACACAATTCAGTTACAACTCTCCTATTACTTTTTTCGTTACTTCTTAAATCAATTTCAGCTTCCCGCAGACATGAAAATACCTCGCGAACTTTCCTTTTTTACCACTTAAATATCTATACAAAGTCAAATTAAAAGCTAAATTCTTTCTCATCGCTTCATAATCCTTCGTCTATTCCATACAATTATTAACGCCTTTTCGTGCTCAATTGTTTATCCTTCATCCCAGAGATTATACAAGGAAGTTAACATTCTTTGCCGAAAATGACAAGAAAAAAAAAAAGAAAAAGTAATCAATAAAGGACATTTGTATTTATTGTATCACTGAGTTTAGTAAAGAAAAAATTGAGTCGTGCAAAGGGAAAATAGACTCGAGAAAGACACTGTGTCTTTATACGTCGAATCATCCTGAAAGCTTTGTAACTCAATTATTTTCTACTGATTATCGACGTGTACATGCATCGCGATACAGCCTACCACCATAATTCCTTTCTTCGTTATTTCAAAAGTACAATTTACAGTTACGTTCTCTTGCTTACTTCTGACGCTTTATAAACGCTTACAATGCAAAGATGGAGAAATCAAGGAGAAAACTCAAAATTATTTTTTGTTTAATCTATCGATAACAGAAACGTAATAGAACCGTGTACAGTAGCGGTGACAAAAAAAAATGATCAATGGTTGTCGCGTAGACGTTCCCGCGTCATGTGCAACGAACAAATAAAAAAAATTATAACTTCTGTTTTTTATCGCGAAGACAATATCTATAGTCTGGACAGACAAATTCAAATGAAACGAAAGAAATAAAAAAGTTAAAAATTACGTGTTCGCCGTTTCTCTCTCATTTCTCGATTGTATGTGATCTTTTCTTTTTTTAATAACTCAGCTATTGGTTTTTATTCATTTTTTTGTGTATCTACACTCTTTTTATTAGAATGTAAATGTTTCGAGTTTCACTCAAGAACAGTTAAAATTTACAGGCACTTTAGGGGCTGATTCAAGGGTCTGTCTTTCCGCGTTTTTTATTTTTCATCGTTTTCATTAATTAGTTAGTCTTCGGAGCAACAGACACATTGTGGCATCTCGCTCTCAACTTTGCGTTATTTTTCAGATTTACGGAGTCTCTTGTCTTAACGCACTGGCTTACGATAACTTACATAAACAAAGACTATCGCAGCTAAATAGATTCGTTTTACAATTACACCTTTTTCTCCTACTCCTCACTTTTTAAATTCACGGACACACAACGTTCAGTCTTTCGAGTAAAACAATATCTACAGGACACGTATTGTCAGTCGCAGTAATAATCATTCGTCAAAGTCAGCATGCGCTCATTCTTATCAATTATCACTGGACACATTTATATATAAACTGTTTGTTTTAAAGATAAAATAAAATAAAATATTAATAATAATAGAAAAAAAGAAAGATTTGCAGCTCCAGAGACTTTTCTTATCTCGATTAATTATATTGCATTAATAAATCTCGCTTCTTAATACCAAACATTGTCGGCAGCCAGTCTTTACATTTACAATAAAAAAAAAGAACAGACCCCCGTACCGATACCCGCATGTGCCTTGGACACAATTTTTGTCACTTTGTTGAGAAAAAAAGACAGTGCCATCTCATATTTAGTACTAGGCATAATTAAAAAATTAACCAAGTACTCCCGCAATCTTCTACAAGTAAGATATTACGCATTTTTGTCCATTCGAGTAGCAGCGTTTCCCCCCGCTGAATGTACACGTGCAAGCAAATGTATATTAAAACAATTAGGAAAAATGATAATTATTAATAGTTATTATAATAGTTATAGTAGTATGAAAAAAGAATCTTTCGCTAGTTTTTTCTCTTTTCTTGTCCATAAAATCGATAATATCGGCTTTGTCGAGAAACATATCATCTCACGCACGATATCGATCGATCGCGATGAACATGCAGTTTGCCAAATACTAGCCGATCTTACATGTCATACGTATGCACGTTTACTTTGTATCAAGTCACAATCATCTTTTTCATATATTTTCATGTATTATTTTCTGATATATCCAGGTAATAATAGATATTTTTTATATAAACAAAGTTACATGATGTACCGAATTTTTCATTTTTTTTTAGTTAATTCTCAAAGACATTCGACATTATACACAACATTCGAATCGATGGTACGTTTAAGATTCAAAATTCTTACCGTTCATTTTTCTCTTCTATCACTGCGATTTCGCGATACAACGCGACGCACAATTTTTCGCACTTTCGCTTATTACTTATCGTGAAAAAACATTCATATTGGATGTCGCCGAAACGACTGGCAGTAGATTCCAAACCTCGAGAAAAGAAAAAAATCGGATCCAGTCTCTCTACCCGTTGTGTAGCCGTCATTTTATTTCAAAGGCTGTGAAATATCGCGTTCAGCCGGTTTAATAGAAACTATGCAACGATGGGAATTTATTTTAATTAAACGATTATATTTTATTCATTATCTCAGTTTCGTCTTTATATATAATAATAATAGTAATAATATAATAATATTAATAGACGATCTAATTAGAACGATAACGGAAAAATGTACAATTCTTTCTTTTTCGGATAAGTAGCTTTTTCATTTTTTATCTTTGTTCAGCCTTGGCAATATAGCGAGTCTTATGCTGCATTTTGGATATTTAAAAGCATTACACAGCTATAAATGGTGAATAATTCGTAACCTGTGCGAAAGGCGAGGTCAATTGTCGATTTGCGAACGATACTGTAAACAATTATTTCCTACTTTTATTAAAGGACCATACAAAGTAACGACACATCACAGATTCGTACTTTGAAGTCGAGTCTTACACTTTTTTCTTTTTAACAAAGCAAAAGACAGTCTTTTGAAGTCAATTGCCATGCGTTTATAAGAAGAAAAAAAAAACACTTTTAGCACTTTTTTCTTTCGTGGTCGCCTCGCGCTTAACGTACCATTGACGAGTCGCTTTGCATCGCTATGTGGCTTTGTCTGAATAAATGTCTCTGGAATCGAGAGTTTGCATGTTTCAAAGATCTAGGCAGGATAATTTACAGCCCGCATTTCGGAGGCGTTTGGCTTCGAAATTTCACGCTGTGCAGAATATATAGTAACTTTACACTTGTTTATTATTATTATTTTTTACCTTATTCCCACCGATACCGAAATTGTTCGACATAACTTTAGTCGGATAAACTTGTTAATACTATTTAGACGGTATGACGCTGAATTTTCAACACTTGAGCGCCATTAGTTTGAATGACCAAATTTTAATAAAACGAAATTGCTTTTATGGCTTTATAGTCAACTCGATTTTAGCTTTCTGTTATCTGATCGAATAAGTCGACATAAAGTTCATTTTTCATATTTTTCTCTCTATCTTTGGATGCGGTAGAAATAAGTTCGCACCATTCACTCTTGCATGCTTTCGTCGTTATCGTGCATTGAGGGTTAAGAACCTCGTATATTTTTTTCCAAGCCGGGAAATATTTTTGATAGACCAGTCCTTGCTAATTATAATTTTACGATTCATTAATATGTCGTGTTTCAGTGATTGAAGATATATTTGTGTATAACGTTAGATTGTGAAAGCCTTCATCGACGATATAATATATCTCACTTTATTCGTTTTGTTGGCTTACTTCTTCTTTGTTGTCGCTTTCTGGTGGATTGGCATTACTTTTGTTTCCGCTAGATTGGTTTCCAGCATTGTTATCAGAAATTTTATCATTGTGTGAATCCACTTTATCATTGGAATCCATCTTCACGTTGCCTATTGCGACATTACAAATCAAGAATTATAATTTTTAATTGCTAAACAAAATGTATATTTTCATTAGAATCGTTTACTTATTAAACGAGTTTTGAGCCCACCAAGTAAAAAAAGATAATCCCAGAGATAAAAACAAAAGAAAAATCAGAAATCAATTCTCGTGTATATCTTCGAACTTATAATCTTTAATGGACTTAAATAGTTTTACAAATAAACGATTCGTATCGTATGTACACATGATGATATTAGATCTCACTTTGTCCCGAATAATATTGCTGCTGCATTTTCATATTGCGTTGTTGTTGCTGCTGTTGGTGAATGTTAGGCCTATGTCGGTTCATCTGCGACTGCTGTTGCTGATTGGGCATACAGTTTTGCTGTTGCTGGCCCTGCTGTGAGTTATTTGGGTTGGGTCCCGGTGGGAAGGGCACTACGGGTCGCTGTATTGGCGGGGGATAACGCTGCTGAGACGGCTGGATTCCACCCCGCGGCGGCATTCCTCCCATTCCTCGCACGTTCTGTTGCTGTAAAACCTATTTTACAGTATTGGCTTGAATTCACGGGCAATGGTCATTCGTTTATTCAGTCAAAGTCTGAATCGGTAGATGAAACTACACGAGACCATGCTTGGAATGATAACGATTTATATAATGAAACTAAATAAAATGGTACATACGTAGTTAGGGTAGCTGCTTACCAGAGCCGACTGACTGACACCCTGATATTGTTGGAATTTGTGGTGTTGAGTCGGACTCGGCTGTGGTTGCTGAGAAGATGACTGTTGCTTTCTCGATTTTGGTGACGCTATAAATTTCAATCATGAATCGTTAACTTTAACTGTAACTATAGTGTATTATAGTGTAAATGTTATTATAAGCTAAAAATTGCACGCACTTGAGCTAAAGACCGAAGCTATTACGTCTTGCTGATTTCCCGAAGGACTTTTCAGTTGTCGTGGTTGCTCCTGTTGTTGATGCTTGCTGAGAAAGGTTGCAGCCGCATTAGCTGGGCCTGGTAGTCCACCTGTGGGGTTGCGATACTGCTGAGCTGCAGCTGCAGCAGCTATTTGCAGACCCGAACCGGATAGGAATTGTGAGCCAAAATTCTGTAGTCCTACGGGTGGTGCATTACCAGTTGCCAGGCTTTGGCTGTGCTGGCCAAACCCCTGCAGGCTGTAATGAGCTCCGGTCTGCTGGGCCGCACCACCGGGCTGGTAAAACCCCGTTTGCGATCCAGAAAAAACGTCTGTGAAAAAGAATTCATAGATTCTATTAATAGGTTCGAAGCATAAAAACTGCACAGCAAGAAAGCAACTATAATTTTCTTTTTTCTTTTTCAAGCAATGCAATGCAGAGCATTGGATAATATGTTATAGGCCTTTAAGGAATGTTCAATGTTAACAGGTTAATTCGTGAAATTCTAATGGAATTTTAAATAGATAACTTTCATAAATGAATAATAAGTAGAAGAGAAAAACAATAACAAACAACACATGGAAAACGAATGAATTATGATATTTGTATGTTGTAGGATTATAAAGAACTAATAAGGAAAGGTCAGTCAAGCTTACATAAGCACATGTTAGGTTTACCAGCGGAAGTCGCGCTGTAATAGTTGTTCGCCGACGGTTGAACGTTCGGTCCTGGTCTCTGAACTAGCTGTGAATTACCCATGTAACTGCCACTCACTCCCAACACTTGGTTTGGATCGTACGGAATGTATGTCAGCTATAAAGTCAATTGAACAGATTTAGACAGGGTTGAAAAAGTATGCGAATATATAAAAAATGTAGCTTCGTGACTTACTTGGCTTGCTTGTGGAGGAGCTGATGGTGCCTGAAAGTGTGGAGCTTTTGTGCCAATAGCACCAATCGGTTGGGAAGATGGCTTAACAGTGGCTGACATCAGAGAATTGGATGACGAACTGATAAGTACGGTATTCGGGTTATTACTTAGTTGCTGATTCTGTCCGAATGGAGGTGCAGCTGCAGCTGTCTGATAACAAAATTGACAAAGGTTAGTATGAACTTAAGATCGTTCTCCTGGTAAAGTCAACCGCAATCTAGAGATACTTACGAGGCGATATTGCGATAAATTGTTTTGATAAATGTCAGGAGTGGGTGCGTTGGGTGCATGTGGCGGCGGTGGTTGCTGCAAGTACATGTTCTGCTGGTTGAACGAACTCTGTAGCGAAGCTGCGTACGGCGGATACTGGGTGAAGGGCGATCTGCTCTGATCCAGTTGGAATGCACCGTAAAGTCCGCCTGCTTGGGCGGGCAGCTGGCCTGAGCCCGTGTTGAAGAGGACGGCTGGAGGCGAAGGGATCGCCGACATGCTGCCGTACTGAGCCGGCTGCGAGCCCGGATACTGCGCAAATTCCTGAATGAATAGTCGCACAGTGTGAGCGTGCTTCTTATTTTTAATAGAGTACTTGAAATTCGATCTCACTTTGACTTTACAGTTTATCAAAATCAGATCTTTTTTCAAATTATAGCGAAAAAGAAATATTTATAAACCTGATAATTCATGTGCGATGGCTGTCCGGTGGAATTGAAGGGCGGAGGACTAAGAGGTCCCTGGAGGCTAGCTGGTGGATGACCGATCGGACTCTGACCAGGTCCAATGGGACTAGGTCCGGGAACCGAGGAGCCAGGTTGTGCTCCGCCGCCACCGGACGTCTGTTGCTGCGGCTTCACCTGCGGGGGAACCAGCTGCGCATCAGGCAAAGAGTCAGCGTTTTCCCACACGGGACATGATCAAGGATATATTTTATGATTATAATCACTCTATTGCCGTTAAACTCAACTTTCCTTTCTCGAAATTCGTAAAAGATAGTAAAGCGAATTTAACGGCGATAAAATGATCGAATTATTTTACATGCATAATGTATAATAAATAATTTACGAAATTAATTAATGTGATGTACTGTAGTGAGGCAGAATATATGGTATACGTTACTTGTACTTCTCAAATAAAACGAATACAAAAAAATTCAATGTTGTACGATAATAATAGCATTTAAATATGAATATTCATGAAGTTAAATAAAAATTTTGAATGGTATGAAATAATTTTAAAATTGTAAAGTGAAATTAGAGTGAAATTAATTAACAACAACAACAACAACAATGCCAAACAAAAGCAAAAATTATTACCTTGCATACATTCGTCGAGGTGATGATCTCATTCTTTATGTTAGCCTGGTTGTACTGTTGATGAGCGCTGTAGCCGTCATCGACATCATTGCTTTCGAATGCTTGGGGGAAACTGTTCGCCGTACTGACCACGCTGCCGTCTACCTCATGCTCAACCACTGTCGGCATTGGTGGAGCGTTCTCCCAAACCTTCTTAACTGATGCTATCTTCAGATTGAGCTCAGCTGTAGAGGGAGATATCGTGCTCTGACCGCCGGTGATGTGCATAGACCTAGGCATACCAAGACTCTTGCTCTTATCTTCTGTGAGCTGCGACAGATCTGAGTCGAACGTGAAGTCCAACTTCATGTCTGCATTGTCCTCTTTGTTGTTGAATGAGAGCGGCATCTGTATTGGATCCTGTTGCTGCTGGGGCAGCTTGTCCTTCATTAGTTCGTTGGGCTTGCTGGAGAACGCTACCGCCAGCGACTGCTGCTGGTGCTGTTGCAGCTGTGCGTTGTCATCCTCGATGTCGCTAGCTCGCTTATCGCGTGACTGGGCCTTAATGTGGTTCGAGTATTTGGACTTGATGGCCATATCGCCGGCAGAGCCGACGCTATTCTTAGTGTTTTTCGAGTAATTGGTGTTTTCAAATATGAGGGTTTGTACCGGGGGTGAGGAGGAGTCCTGGCCGCCCTTGTCCTGTCCAGGGCCGCCGGCCTCCTTTACCTGCGCAAGCTTACCGCTGCTGACTTTGTCGCAGTTGGGCGAGTTGCGCTGGCTGTTGCCGGTCGTGGCCCCCGTCTGCTGCTGCGAGTCGGCGTGGCCGGCGGCCTCGTGCTCGGCTGCAGCGCTGTTCTGCCCGGTCAGGCCCGACATCAGCTGGATGTCGGCTGGCACCGCTGCGGCAGCCGGCGACGGGGGCGAGCGGCTCGAGGATCCACCTGTGAACGGTTTATCCCAAGCATTGACGGTTGGAGGGAGCGCCACACCGCCAGGCGCATCTTTAATTGTATTGGCTTGCTGGTTTTGTGCCTTACCAGTGGCAGAATCGCTGGATTCGTTTCCACCGGCCTGCTGCTGTTGCTGCTGCTTGGCTAGTCGCTGCTTTTGGAAGCGTGGCGCTAGCTTCTGGCGACTGGCGTTGCGCTCGTATTGCTTAGGCGGAACACCAGCACCGGCCTGACCGATAGGTTGTCCAAGAAGAGATGGGATGTTCTGGCCTTGCTGCTGACCCTGTTGCTGTTGAGATTGGGGACCGTTGGTTTTAGATTTCGAGCGGTCGCGCTCACCACGGTCCTTGTCCCGATCTCGACGTCCAGGTTTCGAGCTTTGCTGTTGCTCCTCCTTTTGCTGCTGCTGGCGGCTCGACTCTTTGACATTTTTCTTTGAGCGGACTTCCTGGAAGCCATCTGCATCGATCTTTTCGTCGCCAGCGTTCATGCCGTCATCTATACAGTTACTATCGACATCCATGTCGGGTGCGTTACCACCGCGCTTGTCCTTTGACTGCTTAGTGTTGATGTCGTTAAGTGCCTGATTCACTAGGTTGGGATCGTTCAGCTTTATCTCATCGATCCTGTTCACCGTAGAATCTTTGTTGATGATGGAGGACTTCATGTTGTTGATGGGTCCAGCATTAGCCGAGCCTTGGCTTCTAGGTCTACCATTTTGCGCTTGCGAGTTCTGCATTAGCGGTGGAATATTTCCCGAGTGATGATTACGTTGGGCGTTGTCTCTGTTGCCCGCGCGTTCAGCGGCGTTCTGAGCATTTCTACCTTTTTCGCCACCACCGGGTGCACGATTCGACTGCGCATTGGAAGACTTTTGACCGCCTTTCTCACCTCGTGGTTCTCTGTTCTCTCTGTTCTCTCTGTTACCTCTTGGCTCTCTAGGCTCTCTGGGATGCTGCTGTGCATTGTTGCCGACGGCGTTAGCATTTTCTCTTCTTTCACCCCTGCTTCCGAATGACTTGCCAGAGCGGCTACCGTGTTTCCTGTCATCAGCGTGCTCCTCGCTGTTTTCAGATGCCGTTTCCCAATCTTCATTACCAAGTTCGTTTTTATTGTTGGCATTATTCACGCCTCGCGAACGATGCTCACTTCCAGCACCACCGCCTCCGCGGCCTCTTCTGCTTCCACTCCTCGTTCTCTTGGATCTTGAATCTTCCTTCTTGGCGCCTCGAGCGTTACCACCGCTGCCCTCGTGGTTAGCGGCGTTAAGCTGGTTAGGCGACTTGGCATGTCTACCGGTAATACCGGCAGTCAAGGCCTGTTGCTTGGCAATGATTTTATCGTCAGTGGACTCGGATTGGTTAGTCGCGTTTCCGCCGTCTTCGTGCTCGGAGGGAGTCGGAGTGGATGAGTGTTGCTGCTTGCCACTATTGTTTTCGTCAATTCTGTCCGAGGAAAAGGGGCTTTTGCTGGGCGGCGGGCCGTAACCCTCCATGCGCCCACTGGCGGCGCTCCCAGTTGTACTGGCTGATCCGCGGTTATTGCGAAACCCACCGCGACCGCGGCGCGAAGGCTCCCCTGATGGGGCGAAACCCTCTCGACTTGGTCGTCCAGATCCGCGTGAATCAGCAAAATCAGCTGCACCTTCAGCACGCTTATTATTACGTGATTGGCTGTCCCTCTGGTTTTCCCTTTGGTTTTCTCGCTGATTTTCTCTATGGTTTTCTCTCTGGTTGTCTCTTTGATTATCTCTCTGGTTATCTCTTTGATTTTCCCGTTGATAGTCTCCGCCGCGAGAAGGTTGTTGCTGCTGATTCTGTTGCTGTAGTTGATCTTCTTTTCTCGAAGATGCAGCGTTGCGATTGCGCTCTTCCTTCTCACCTTTAGGAGCAGACGGCTTAGGCGATCTTGCTGCAGAGGGTCGCCTCTCATCCTTGGTGGATTCAGTGGAGCCCGAAACCAACTCGTCTCCGCTAAGCTCTGAATCAGTGCGATCATAAGTTCCACTCTTAGCGGAACCTGGCCGACCTCCCATAGATCGAGGACCGGCTGCTCGGCGTCCGCGAGCTGGAGGAGGTTCTGCACCTCGCCAAGTTCGTTGGCCGTAAGCATTACTGTTGTTAAAGGCGCTTCCGGCATTTCCAGCGTTAGCACCACTGTTTGCATTCCCTGCACCAGTTCCACTACTAACAGTACCGGAGCCAGTGCCGCCGTTGCCGCCACCGCTGCCCCATGTACGAGCTGCACGAGACTCGCCGCCACGGGGACCACGAGAGCCGCTGCTGCTAGCTCGGTTACGCGCGTTCTTATCGCGCTTATCATCCTTGAGAGAATCTTTGTCAGTGTCGTTGTGTGTAGCCTCGAGGTCGCTGCCCGCCAAGCGCTTGCCACCATCAATGCTCAGCTTCTCGATGCTCTGGGCCAATTTCTTGTCGTCATCATTGCTGTGCTGTGACTCCATCATCATGCGTTTCTCTTCTTCCTCCTTCTCAAAAGTGGGCGAAACTGCATCTGCCCAAGCAGTGCTCTTGGTTTCACGGGGTTCAGGCGTACGCTCGGGTTTGCCGCGATTCCAGGCTAATTCACTGCTATCTTTTTTAGTGTCAAGGGACTGGTCGGTCGGCTTGCCAGGCTCCTTCTTGTCTACTAGCGGCTCGTTGCGTTTCAGCTGAGCAAGTCCGCCGCGTTTAATCTCCTCCTGGTCAAGCTTATCTTTAGTTACCGGACCTGACGGCTGTCTACGGTCGCGCGGGGGCGGCGGTCCCTCGCGATCCCGATCCCGGTCCCGATCGCGTATGTCCTCGCGAAAAATATGCTGCTGTTGTTTCTTGTTGTCTTCGTAATCGGAAAAATCATTGCAAGCCGCCCAGGAACCACTGTCTCGGGACGACTTGTTGTTGTGAAAGTCGTCATCGGCAGTCCGGAGCGAGCCTCTGGATTCACGGGAAGCTCGGCTGTCACGTGAGTCCGGGCGCTGAGGACGTTCGCTGCGCTGCAACTCGTCACCGGAGCGCGACAACTCGCCACCACTACGGCGATTGCTTTCGGTTGAGCCGGAACGATCGTCATGCGAGCGCAAGTCGCGACGTTCTTCACGCCATTCTGGTCCGCTTGAATCGACACGACCATGTTGGCTGGCTTGTGGTTGGTCGTCGAATGAGTCTTGCGATGTTGGACCCTAAAAAAATATAAAGCAGTGCGCATTAGTAATCTTTATTCTATAATAAGCTTTGTTTTAATAATTTTCAAATGATGCTTTTATCCTACCTTAGAGTAATTATCATAATCTTTCTTGTCTCTGAGATCTCTGTCTCTAAGATCTCTGCCATCCCGCCCTTCACGAGCGTCTCTGCCCTCTGGTTTATCATCGTATCGGCGTTCAGGATGCTGATCTGCCCAGCTGCCAGTATCTCTTCCGTCTCTGCCGTGTCTGTCGTCATACTCATAGTCCTTGTAGCGATCACTCCGTTCAGACCTGCGTGGTGGGTAGTCGTCATAGTAGCCTCCGTCAGAGCCCTGCTTTCTAGCAGGTTCGTAACGTCCGCTACCAGAGTGTCGGTGTCGCTCATCGGAGCGCGGGGCGGGTGGGGCCCGAGGGCCAGGCCTGCTGTTGCCGCCGGGGCCCAGGTCATCGTCAAGCGGTCCCGAGACGTCAGAGTCGGCGCGCGTACGACGCGGTGGAGCCGAGAGCGCATGTCCGGACTTCATGCTGCTGCCTAGATTTGGTCAAACGTCGAATTTTTGTTTTCGTTCCGAGAGAAGAAGGGAAGAAGAAGAGAAATATTTATGTTAGTCAAACATTAAAAGAGCTGAAAGATGGGCGGTTGGTCAGAGCAAAGGATGTTTCACTAGCTATTGGAAATGCAAAAGTTTTTCATTATTTAACAGAGTTTATGTTTTTGATGATAAGCGTTGTGCGAGTTTATCAGGCATTGAACTTATGCATATTTAATCACTTATTCAGAGTTATAATTAGATCCATTGCTCAAAATGTAATTTGACCTCTGAATGAGGACGAATTTGCGATGCTTGATGCTTGAAAAACTTCCGATTGGTGTTATTTCATTTACTTTCTGTTATAGTATAATTAACTCGATCGATATTTATTTCCATATACATTGAATCAACATTTTGCATAGCCTTACTAGTGAAACTTCCCTCATTAATGATGACGATTTAGTGCGCAGCATTAAAATTTCGATTTAGGCAGCCAATACGTCAATGTCTAGGCGAAAGGTATATACAAAAGTGCAGATATATAGATTTCATGTGTTAAACAACTTGCAAGCTTAAGAGGAATATTCGTGTGCGGTATTAATAACATACTTGGATTAAAATGTTTATTCATTCTCATCCATTATCATCCTGAAACTACATTCTATCTGTAAAAAGTACCCATAAACGCATTTCGTCTAAATTTATAGTTAACACCGAGCTTATGCATTTTTGAATTTGGATTACATGATATTATATGGGTCCTCTTAACAGTACAACATCTAAAGAACAAAGCAACAAATAAATTAAGGTGAACATTTTGCGAGCATATTATTGGACAGCAAGACCTAAAAGGAATGAAAAATAAGACGAGGGTTTGTGACGGGTGTGCGAGGTATGAGCAGATACACTAATTGTGAAAAAAAAAATAACTAAAAAATGCAACAATAACAAAAAAACTATTTGAAGGCAGAGAGAAAGTTAAATCGCTGAATGACACGTACTCAATGAGTTAGAATGGTTATGGACCCATCGACTTGGGTCGTATTGCTGCGAAAATGAAACTGGCTGCGAGCGTTCGGCGCTGGGGGACAGCCGGCTATTGGGAGCCCCACCTGCACCGGCGCCGCTTCTCTCCGCCTGCTGCTTTTGGAATCTCGGCGGCAGATTGCTCTGAAAGTGCCGGGAGAAGGCAGGCTCCCTCATCTCGCGCTGATCACGCTCACGCTCACGCTCGCGATCACGCTCGTTGCGGATGCTACCTGTGCCGCCGCCGCTGCCGGTCGACTGCTCGGCAGAAGCCTGCTGTTGCTGGCGCATGAAAGAAGGACGGTCTATCTGGCGGAACTCACTTTGTGACTGTTGACTCGATGATGATTGAGAATCGCCACGGCCTGTTGCCTTGATATCGTCCTTGGCTCCGACACCTTCTGAGGACGAAGTCCGTGAACGCTCGCGGCCCTCGCGCTCCCTTTCCCACTCGGGCACGGGTATAATCGGACCTGACACGGGGACAGACTTGCTGCTGCCACTCTCGTTGCCCGAATGTTGGTGATCGTCATCCTTTAGCTTATGCTTCTCCTTAAGCTTGTTTTCCAGATCCTGGAGTTTCTTAGCTGCAGCCTGCTTTGTAATTTCCTGAAAACGTTTCTCTTCTTCCTCTTTGCGCTGGCGAGCGCGCTCTACAGCTGATGCGACCTTCTCACCCTGCTCACGGCGACGCTGGTGCCACAGTTCTTCTTCTTCATCTGTGAAATGAGCATAATCAAACGTTTATAGTGAAATAACAATAAGAAATTAATTATACGAATATCAAAAGAAAGCCATCTCTTTACCTCTTACGGAGTGTACAGTTCTCAATGGTGGTTGTTGAGGTGTCGGGTAGTTAGATGGCGGTGGTCCGGGTGGTCCACGATAATCACGAGGCACGGGGCCCTGGTTATTCCACGAGCGCAGTGACTGCATTTCGCCTCTGGGCTCATTACGGTTACCGGGACCTACGCTCTCCTTCTGATCATCACGCTTCAAGTGATCGCGGGCATTGAGTTGCTGTGGCGGCTCTTTATCATCATGCAAATGTTTGTCCTCATTTGGATGAGAGTGACCATGACCATGGCCGAGAGCATGCTTATCCTGCTGCTCCTGTTTACGAACATCGTCCGACGGTTTAGACTTGCTTGGCGGGCCAGAATGTGTAGACGGCGGCGGAGCCGAATCATTCTCTGCCTCGTCGTCGCTGAAGGCTAGTTTCTGATTGTAATCGATATCGTCGGAAGCCGTCCAGCCGGCGTCGCGCGAGATGTCGTCCATGCGCGACAAGTCCTCTTCCTTGATGATAGGGCGCGGTACGATTTCTTCTTCAACGGGCTGCTGTGGCGGACCACCACGACCCTCACGTTCGGGACGTTGCTGTTGTTGTTGTTGCTGCGGTGGCTCGCGACCCGACGGATAGTTAAAGCGGGGTCTCGGTCCGCCTGCAGGGAACTGTGCCTGGAAGTTTCCACCAGCTGGAAAATTGCCTCTATACATCTGCAAATGAAATCGCAAACATTTTGATACATATTATTGCAAGACTGTTTGTAAAGGAAAGGAACCGAAAAAAGACTTACGAATGGAGGAATGATGCCTCTGTAGTGATGCATGTTGGGTCCGACTTGCTGGTTCTGATCGTTCTGTGCTCCGGCATGTTGGCCTGCCGGGCCCATGGCCGTGCCTGGCGACGGGCCCGAGTTCGGTCGTCCGCCAGCGGGACCATCTGAACCTAGAGCTGGACCGCCACGGCCAAGCGGGGGGCCCTGGACCCCCAGAATATTCCCACTTCCGGCCATTCCTACTGCTCCCCCTGCACCTTGCCCAGCCGGTATGCGACTTCCACCTTGGCTCCAGCTTCCTTCGCCTGCAAAACAAAAATAAACCAGGTTTATTAATTGAAATTGTTTTTAATTTAAAGGACCCACATATAGCTATAATTAGAACGTAAATATAGATTATCAAAACTAAAGGAAGTCAATTGACTACTTCAATGAGAACAGTAGTGTCGTGTATTTGTCTGACTTACTTTGGGGACGTAGACTTGGCCCAGGACCGTATTGTGCGTTTTCTCGGTTTTGTGGTGGCTGCTGACCTGTCGGTCCACCTCCTAAATTAAAAAAAGCACATTAATCATCGATTTCTATAAGATAAATTAAACATAATTCATAGCAAAATAATAGTTATTAAAAAAACTTTTAAGTGAGTATAATCGTGTAGATTTGATAAATAGAAAAAATAAATTATAAAATCACAACAAACAACATTCATCACTCTTAATGGATATTGGTGCATTGTCTGAGAAAAGTTGTTTTATCTTTTAATAAAATGTTTGTATAGAAATAAATAATCGGTTCATCAAAACGTATGAAGATAGGCTTGGTTTAATAAAATTTAAAACTAATATTAAGTAATGCATTTACAGTATCTACAACAAAAAATAATATCCAAATCTGAATAATTACACTTACTAATAAAGTAAGAAAAGGAAACAAAAAGTAAAATACTACAATAGTCTGACATTTCTCTGCAATAGTTATGGCTTTCAGGTTAAATAAATGCTTGTAAAATAAAATTAGCAAAAAAATGGTAGAGTAAAAACAAAATAATTTCTAAGAATCAAATAAAGAACATATGACAAAAATTGTCTGCATATTCTTTAGTGTGCCTCAAGGATCATTGGCGTGTAAAAAATATTACAATCTTGTATACTTTTTACATTCATGATGACTGAACACCACAAGGAAAATATTTCAAAAATAATACAATATAATCAGAGCTACAGCGACCAAGAACTGAGGATCTGGGGTGCGACAAAACACTGATAATCTTCAAAATAGTGCAACAAAATCAATATACAGTACAAAGTATCTACACATCACGAAATCAAAGAAATCAAAACTATCTAGCACAGCTAATCGGCGGCAAGCACTGCAGCCCACCTGAGTGGTTGTGGGAATACGACTGTTGCTGCAGCATTGATTGGTGCTGCGCAGCATTTGCATTTGTTGCCGTTGAGGAGGTTTGTTGCTGGCCCTGATTTGAGACTGAGGCAGAGGACTGCCCGCTGAGACTGGGAAATTCGTGTTGGAACTGCGGGGACTGATGGGCAAGGAAGCTCAGTCCAAGAGCACCTCTTACACCTCTCCCTGACTCCACAAGCCCCGCGTAACCAATTGCTGCAGCCACAGCATTTAATGTACACACAGCTATCAGTTAGTTCAGCTAAGGCTTGCCGCAGCAAAAAAATAGTCGCACTCTTTTTTCTGCTTTGCCATTTTTTTTTTTTCTACTCCTATCACATTCTATATTTTTCTCTTTTATTCAGCTAACGTTGTGCTTCTCAATGTAGCCACTTATCATACGCAACATGATTAAAGATCCATTGGCCATTGAAAAAATAGAATTCTTTTAAAAAATATGTGTACTTAAAGTTTACTTTTTTACACATAATTGACTAAAAAAGCAGTACATATACTTTTTCTACTTATCGAATTTATAATAAATAAACAAGCCTATTATTATTAGCATATTATAATCAGAATGTATATATTTTGGGGTCAACTTTTAACTGTTAACATTCAAGGATTGGGACTATCTCCATGTTACAGACAGCAAATTGCATCCTCGACAAGCTGAAAATAGCATGAGGCAAGAGCATATGTTTGTTTATAGACAGAGTATATCAGACTGCCAGATCATTCGCCGCACACAAGTTCAAGTGTTTGCTTGGGTTAATGTATAGAGATGAAAAAGTATTATTTCTAGCTTACCAGCATCTCCTGATCTGCTCATGATTGCGCTCCATGATGACTTGTTCCCTGCTTCTGATGGATGTGGAGATTGTGTACTGCTTTGTTGCCCTGGCAGTGGTGGATGCTGTTGTGATGTCAGAGACGTGGGTGTGGGTCCTGTCGTACATTGTGCCGGTGATGAGTTGGTCTTTTTGAAACAAGAAAAGACAACAAAAAATTAGTCATTTTAAAGTTCTTTTAAAATCTTTTATATAGTTATTAGTTAGCGTTTTTCTACTTACAGTAGTGTTATCGGATGGGGTGTTTGCTGTTGTTGTGGTACTAGTTGTAGGTGCTGTTTCCTTAGTCGTGGCCCAACCGCTTCCGCCGCTAGGTACTAAACTGACAGCTGGATCGCTGCTACTGATCTCACTTCTCAAACTAGGCAGATTAGCAGGTGGTCGCCGCGCCGAGGGCACCTTTCCCAAGCTTTGCATTCCATGTTTGCGGGGTACTGTATTCTTCTGCTGGTGTTGTTCCAAAGACTCTCCCTATTTGTTTTAATATGACATATTTAATTTTCAGACTCACATTTGCAGAACAGTGAATTGCAATGATCAAGATGCTTACCCTGCTCGACCTGTACAAACTATTGATATCTATCGATTGGTACTTTGTCTTTCCTTTCTCCCCCTTCGACACAATCCCCGACAGAGTAGACATGCTGTCTGCAGGCAACCATTTAGTATCTACTCAGACCCAACGAACGAACCCTTTGTCTGAAACAGAAGAAGTAACATCATGTAATATTACACAAGCATCATCACATAGTGAATGTGGAAAGAATGGTGTACACATCGATTTGCCTGACAATTGACTCCAAGCAGGCGAAATTGTTTAGAAAACACGACCTAACCTTACAGTTTAGAAGTCCAAGCTCGCAATCGCTGCGAAACAACGCACGCTCGCGAAATACCACACAGCTATCGAACCCCGACGATCAGCAACGTAAAAGTATACGAGCAACAAGACAGTTCAACACAAAGCAAAATGAGAAAAAAAAAGCAGCTCAACGGAGTCGTATTCATCACATGACTCGCGTCGAAGCCGATAAGTATACAAGTGTACAAGAATAATCCAGCCTTGTCTTCCTTACGCGCTCGGCAATATACATCCGCCAAGTTCAGCACAACGAGGCACTTCCTTCCTATAAACTTATAGATATATATTCTTCGCGAAACGAGAACTAGCCAAGGCTCTAGAAAGACATTCCCGATAAGCGGACCGAGTCACTTCCCAGAAGGGGCATTACTCACGCCGCGGCGTCGTCGCGAAAATTCCAAAGTCCTCCCGAAGATGATGATAACCAGCCGATATCGTCTTCGGCGCGCGTATTATGGCTATGAAATCGTCATTACCATTCAAAGGACCTCAGCCGAATCGTGCGCGTTTCTGTATAAGTAAGGAACAATGGGCATATAGATGCTATAATGTAACCCGGAGTCTCTTCGGCTGTCAGGCCCCGTGCCACGCACTATGTTCCAGAGAGCAGCGCGCACGCTGCGCGTTCCTTCCGCAAAGGGAAAAAATCCAGCGTGGAATCTTGCAAGAGAGCGAGAGAGAGAGAGAGAGGCGACGTAGTATCTATATCTATGAACGGCACCTTCTTGCAGGTCCCTTTGCCTTGTCTCTCCTACTACCTACTGCGTACGACCCCGTCCCTCGGGAGCAGAAGAAAAAAGTCGTCGGCGGCGAAGACGACTCTCAGTGGGCGTCGCGCCCCGTCCTCTCTTTTCTCTCTCTCTCTCTCTCTTTTGGTTCTAAGCGGCAGCGCTGTATGCTACGCGTCGTGCATATAAGTGCGAGTGTGGTGTATACGGGACGAGACACGTACGATTATATAGGTGTATAGAGGAGAGTACCTATATACGCTCAGCGAAATATAAAGCGCGCAAAATGCCCGCGACGGCCAAGGCGACCGCGGAGCGAAAGAGAGAACGTGTGTTCGGAGAGAGAGAGAGAGAGAGAGAGAGAGTTCGCTGGCCGCAGCGAGATTCTCTCTGCGGAGGCAGCTTTGTCCGGCTCGCACGGCTCCTCTCTCTCTCTCTCTCTCTCTCTCTTCCTTCCGTTTATGCATGCGTGCTCCTACGTCTTGCGCGTCTTTATCGTTCGTCGCTGGCCCTCGATGTACGCAGCATAGCGGTGCTTCTCTCATAAAAAAAAAAACTCTCTACCGTTGTTCGGAAGGACATGGCACGCACCGTCCATGCCATCTCTATTGTGCGCCACCGTCTCTTCCTCGTTCATTTTTCGATTTCTCCGTCCGTCCATTCGTCTCTCTCTCTCTCTCTCGCTCTAACGGCGGCGGTGATCGAGAGAGAAAAGAGAGGAAATGGAGCAAGTACACCGACCGACCGAGTAAGCAAGCGAGCGAGCGAGCGAGAGAGAGAGAGAGAGGTATATAGCACGGAGACGACGCACTCGCGCGCACGTCGTCGCCGTGGGTCTCCGCCGAAGGAAAATGAAGCGAGTATTCCGCGAATCTCGAAAGAGCGCGAGCAAAAAACAGTCGCAGCAGCACACGGAATAAAGGGGGAGGAAATTCCGCTCTCGAGAGAATTCGAGCTGCGGCCGCGGCGGCGGCGGCGACGCCGAGTAGAGAGAGACGGAGCGATGCGCGCGGCGAGCCGAGGGTGTCAGACGAAGAAGAAAAGGGCTCGGATTTTCCGTCCGCCGCCCTCGATACGGACGCGTTGCATGTAGGTACACACGACAGACGTACGAGTACTTAGTACACAAGCGCGACGTCGCTCTACACGCGGGGCAAATCTAATCCTCGGCGGATAGCTATCGCACGCAAGCGTACTATACACACTCTCTACGATGCTGCTGCTGCTGCTGATGCTGACGAAGGGACTCGCGGGAGGCATAGAACGCTGGCGAGAGAGACTCACCTTGGTCCGTCCAAATGGGTTCACGATTCCAGAAAATCGGGCCTCGTTAGCAAGTCCCAGAGCAGATTCGGAGAGGAGAGCGTCGTTGCTGCTGCGATAACGGAAAGAAGGAGCTGAGCCTGCGACGACGGGACGCAGCTCTCGTGTACGTGCCTGCGGTGTGCTGTGCTGCTGCTGAGAGCGCACTCTACTGCTACTACTGATCTTCGACGAGTAGACGTTATTCTCTGGCGCTGTGCTTCCACGTATATATATATCCTTGAGAGACTTGTATTCCGATGCTGAAATCGTTGACGGGTGCTGCAGGACGACGCGCACACACCCCCGTCTCTCTCGCTCTCACGCACGCACTGCTCGATCTCTACTATACCAGACTGCTGCTGCTGCTGCTGCTGCTCTCGGCTGGCTTGTGCTGCGAACGAACGACCGTGTATAGCGCTATCTTTGTATACGTATACGTCTGTCTGTGTTCGGGCGGACAATGCCGTCGCCTCGAACAGTTATCTTGCTGGATTACCGGAATATTAATTTTGTACCTTGGCAGAGCGTTAATTCTTTTTTTTTTTTTTCTCGATCCGCAGGTAGAGAGAGAGTCGTCGGTGTCCGCGCCGCGCCTGCCTGTACCGAGACACACGCCACTAAATTCACTACTACTGATCTCGTTCTTTCTCTCTCTCTCTCTCTCTCTCTCTCTCTCTCTCCTTCGCTCACACGCACAGAAGACGAGCAGCCCGACTGGGGGAGCCTCCGTGTATATCTATCACTGTCTCTCTCTTACTCGCTGCGCGCGTGTGTGTGTGTCGCTGCGGGTCGTCGCCTCGTCTACGCTCGCTACTTCCACTTCGCAGCTCGTCGCCTCTTTTCCCGTACGATTCGTCCAAGATGGCGAGTAAGCGACTTTCGGCTCTCTTCTCGTCGATCCTTCTCCCCCTCTTTATTCGCTCTTTCTCTCTCTCTCTCTCTCTCTCTCTCTCGCGCGCGCGCGCGACGACTCGCTGTACTTACTGCTGCCGCTGCTGCTCGCCGCACTAGCCTACTCCTGACGGACACGGACCAGCGCTGTCCTGCTCGCACTTTCCGCGGATCAATACAATTACGTCATGCGGACAAGCCTCGTAGCGAAGCCGGAGACGAGGATGATGGCTGGAATGACCGGGTAAGAGGCAGGAACCTACTTGGGTGTTGCTCTCTATCTCTCTCGCTCCCCTGGAAATCCGGATAAGGCTGTTCGTGTCTTCACGTGCGCAGGCGCAGGTGACTGTCGCAGAAACGAGCTGTCGAGTGGCTCCCTCTGCGGAAGGAATGAGCCCCGCGAATTTTCAATTTGTTCGTGACAAACCGTTTGTTTATATCTAGGTCTCTGGAGTTCAGAAGGTGAGTTTTTTACATTTTTGTCAATATGGAAGGAATTTTTTGATATAGGCTGTATGGGATGTAATTGAAGGGCTCGACTAGGCCGTAATTTGCGAATTCATTAAGTCGTCGTTCAATCTAGGTTTGGGTATCGCGATCGACAACCTTGACACACAAACCGACTATAATCAAACGAGAGATCATTACCAGCGAAAAAGCTGCATTTTTACTCAACTTTTTCATTATTCCTCCTAGCAGTTTGCGCAAATATTGATATAGAGATTATTGCGTCTTGCAAACGAAAACATGACGTATACTCGATGAGAATAATAGCTATAAAGATTATTTTTATGAAAACCGCTAACGTACACAACGAATTATCCAATCAAGCATTACATAATGTTTTCTCATTGTATTAATAAACAATCGCGCGTTACACGTTAGAGACGTCGATTGTTCTATTTTTTGAAATGCAGTCATTGACTGGCCATGACCATAGCTCGTCACTGACCGCTGAACTAGGTCGCCGAAAATCACAGCCGACGACACAGATTTTCGAAAGACACCCCTTATTTATACCCGATATATGTATATCGATAGTTTTCTCGCTGTCTCTCTACGACTAGCCGCAATAACGCGCTGTCCGTATACTGGACGATATTCGAACGATGCATATAGCGTATGTAATTATGCTGAATGTTTGATACGCGCCGCTTTCGCGAAATCGGAGCACCGCGTGCTATAGACAGAGAGAAAAGATATAAACATAGCGCGCGATATATGTATAGTATGACTTCGGGAAGTGCGATGACGTTGAGACAGGTCCGAATCCCTCTGATGATATTGCCCCAGCCAGTGGCGGACCACGCGAGTCGTGTCCACCGGCTCTAGAAGTGTCCAACTTCTGTATTTACCGTGAAACCAACATTTTCGACGTTGTATTTAATTTTCCTGTTGGAAATTCGAAGGTCTTGCAATAGAATTTTCATCGTCGATCGTGAGAATATTTCGCAAAACCTCGGCTATCTTTCGAAAAACCCGTCGCTAGCTTGACTCATGCGGCGTTGCTTGATCGAAGTGGGGGAGGTGCGCTCCGAAATGCCGGAGCTTTTAGTATAGTATAGAGTATATAGACCACTGTTGGTGTGAATGGGCCAGGGAGCCGGTGCGCGTGCGCGTGTACCTATATTTATTTCTTGTTTGTGCAGACTATACTGACTCTTATGTCGTGTTCGTGATTTGCCTGCTGGTATATACCCTCGCCGCGCGTTCAAAACATTGGCTCGGCTTGTCTACTGCGCGGCATTATTGTTTTGACGACGACAACGTGACAAAGCTTCAAAATGGTTTGTATTTGCAACGGATACTTATGTTTGGACTACAGCTCTTTGAATTGAACAGTTGTTTGTTGTGCTCGAGAGTATCTACAGAGGATAATTGTTTGTTTTTCATTGCAGAGCGTGACACTGCACACAGACGTGGGTGATATCAAAATAGAGCTGTTTTGCGAACTGTGTCCAAAAACTTGCGAGGTAAGCCCTCCCTATTAGCTATCTTCAACAATTACTTGAAAAATTAAGATTTATCGAGTGTTGAAGAACTATAACCTATACAAAAATAATATAACCTCTTTTCACTGAAAACGAAAGAAAGCAAACTATGGTTTGCATTGTATTTTGATCTATCTTACAATATTTAAACTTTTTCCAGAATTTTCTGGCTCTCTGCGCATCCGACTACTACAACAACTGTACGTTTCATAGGAATATCAAGGGTTTCATAGTTCAGACTGGAGATCCAACGCAAACTGGTAAAGGTGGAACTTCGATCTGGAACAGAAAGTTCGAGGATGAATTTAAAGAGGAGTTGAAGCACAATGCCAGGGGATTGGTTTCAATGGCTAACAACGGACCCAATACCAATGGAAGCCAGTTTTTCATAACTTATGCGCCACAACCACATTTAGACCTTAAATACACTTTGTTTGGAAGGTAAGAAATTAAAAAACATCGATAAAATAATTATTTTATTAAAAATATGTTTATTTATATAATTTTTTGTTTTAGAGTTATAGATGGCTTAGATACACTAGAACAATTGGAAAAATTACCAGTCAATCCTAAGAATTTTAAACCACTCACAGAAACTAGGATAAGTAACATAACGATTCACGCTAATCCGCTAGCTGGCTAAGGTAATTCTTAGAAAAATGTGTATATAAGAGGAATCATCTAATTAAGTAAAAATATTTATAAAAACTTTTTTAACGTATTTGTACATAAAGGTGTAGATATAAAAATTTTCGTAACAGCAGTACACGCTCTTTAAAAAAATTAAAATCAATTTCCCGAATTGTCTTACACAATACATTTAATGCGTAATTGTTGTACACCAATAACAAAAACTAGAGTGTACAACTATCTACTTAAAAGAATATCATAAATCACAGTCGCTGTACATACAATGGCATGTTTATATATTCGTCATGAGATTCAACTGTTGTGTGATCAACGACAACCGACATTGACATGTAAATACCGAGCAATAGATAGAAAAAATTTGTATAAAAATAACAAATAACGAGATTAACATAGATAAATTAAGATCAACATAGATCTACAGTTGATGATAAATATTCAGCAGCCTTTTGTTCTGAGGATCGAATGGACTCTTCAAGTGCATTTCCGCAGGATACATTTTGCCCAAAATTTCTACCTCGTATTTGCCGGTCTCGAGGAACTCCTTGGTAATAATTTCGTCCTTGGGGTGCTTGATATACCTAAAAAGTTTTTTGCTTAGTATGAGTATAACAGGTCGAAAAAATGTGCAGAAGTATGCAAAATAAACGCTTACGATTGTCCAATACTGTAACCAAATGTGTGTGCGTATTCAGCCCGCCTTAAATATCCGACGATTTCACTGTTTCTGTAAACCGTTTCCAATCCCCACATAGGTACTTGGCTGAAAGCAAAATCATGAGTTTTTTAACATACAATTTAGTATAACGCGCATATACATAGTTTGTAACAAGACTCACTGCTTGACGTGCAAATTGACCAGTTTCCTCTTGACTCCATTTTTGCGAAGGTTCTCCACAGCATCGCTGCCCATGTACTTTCCGTCTTTTCTACAAGTAAATCCCAAGTTCGCCTCGATAGGATTATCGTCCGATCTCAGATCGGAATTCCACAAGTGGTAGCCTAAAACGAATTCAATTTTCGTAGAATACACGACTTTCTTCATTCACATTCTCTCGCGATTTCATCGCAACTCAACTTACCCTTTTCGCAACTAAGGCTGTACAGAGCTCTGTATCCAGCCAGTTTCAAATGCCAGGGTTTACCAAACTCCACGATTCCTTGGTAAACCCTTTCGCAAGACTGCAATGGAATGTGTAACTCGTATCCCAACTCTCCGACGAAGCTGATTCTGAAAGCTCTGACGAGCTTTCCATTGGCTTTCATCAGCTTCGAGGTGGAGAACGGAAACTCCTCGTCGGCCAGGTCCTTGTCGACGATGTTCTGCAGGATCTTTTGGCTGTGAATTAATTTTCTTCCTTTAGTAAGAAATTTCAAAACCAAAATAAAAAATCAAGCATATTCTTTCTCACCTGTTTGGTCCCTGGAGTGACAGAATTCCCATCTGATGAGTCGCGTCGTGCAAGCTCACGTTGAAGCCTTTCTCCGCGATGACTCTGCGGATGTGCGCCCACGTGTGGTAGGACGACAAGCCACCGCAAACTGCAATCGTTTCGTCATCGCAATTTCTTTCATCACGGAGCTTTTGTTTTCATAGGAAAAAAAAAAAAAAAATAACGTACCTATGTACAAGGCTTTGCCTTTGAAAATCGGATCGACGACACCGCTGGATCCGGGTAAGATCCAGGTGATGGTGCAATCGGCCTCGGTTCCTCCGTGCTTGTTCAGTATGCAGGTGTAGACGGTCCTGTCGATGTCCGAGTCAGTCTTTGCCGTGAAGATGTAGTCCGCGGCTTTTTGCGCGTCAGGGCCACAGAGGTAGAACTTGCCGAAGTACGACATGTCGAAGAGCGCGGCGTTGTTCCTGCAGCTTAGAGCTTCCTCTTTTATCTGTGAATATTGAACAAACTTTGTGTAATCGACGTTGATATATTTTATAATCATTCCAGATATCGCTCGACTCACGTTCTCGTGGTGTTTGGGAAAATCGAAGGTGTGGTCCTGCTGTAGGAGTTGCAAGTACTTGCAGTTCTCGTTCTTGGAGGTGCCGTAGCTCCCGTAGTAGTCGTACGGCGGAATCGGAGCCGTGCCTTCCTTCAGGTACCAGCCAGGCCTCTCCCAGCCCTGGCGCTCTTCCATCACTGCGCCTTCCTTCAGCAGCATCTGTGGATTCGAGTTTTCGGTCGTCATCCTTCGATCTACAGATCATAACAACCGAGAAAAGCTCCTCTTGGTATAACGTACTCACCTCGTGAAAAGGACTGGTCTTGAAGTTTCTTCCACTGAGCGGCTGGTCGTGCGGGAAGACGATGGAGTAGTTCTTGACGTACGACTCGTGGGTCTTCTCGTTGGCCCAGACCATGTCCTTGGTCTGCTCCGGAGTGAACCTCCGGATGTCGTGCGAGAACATGTGCCTCATCGGCCTGCCGTTGATTATCCAATCCGCTATCGTCTCGCCACAGCCACCGCTGTACATCATGCCTGCGCTGTTGTAACCGCAGGAATAGAAGAATCCGGCGCAGCGAGGGTCCTCGCCTGTCGCGAAAAAAAAATCAAACTTCGTTATACCTACTGCTGATCGATTTTCAATCAACAGCGCCAAACTCACCCATGATTGGCTTGTGGTCAGGGGTGAAGCTCTCTGGACCACAGACGGTCGATCTGATGCCAGTGGTCGCCAGTTCCGGCACGAGCGCGACCATCGCCTCCAGGTGCGTGTTGAACACGTTCCAGTCGAGCTCGTACAGACCGAAGCTGAAGTCCTTCGGCACCTGTCGCAAAAATCGTCCACGAATTATCAACGCGTATACTCTCGACTAAAAAAAAAAAAAAAAAAAAAAAAAAAAAATGTATCAAAGCACACAGCTGTAACACTCACGCATCTCAGGATGATGGGGTTGTTCTCGTATCCCCCGATACTGAGACACTCCCCGTGAACTTTGAAGTAGATGTTGAAATCGTGATCCCTGACGTTGGGCGTGCCTCTGACCTGCTTCATGGGTTCGGTAACGATGTAGGCGTGTTTCATGGGCGTCAGCGGAATGTCGAGCTTGACCATACGGGCGATGCTTCGGGACCAAGCGCCGCTGGCATTGAGGACGCAGTTGGTCCTGATGACACCGCGATCGGTTTCCACGCCGGTCACCTGTTTCGAGCCGAAGGTCTTCTCATCGGTGAGAATCCGGGTGAGCGGCGTCTCCTCGAAGACCTGAGCCCCTCTGTTCTTGGCGCACTTGATCAGAGCCGCCGTCATCATGGCAGGATCGATCACACCGTCTCTCGGCGAGTAGATCGCTCCTACGAAACTTTTGGGATCGAGCAGCGGGAAGAGCTCGCAGGCCTCCTCGACGTTGACGATCTTGGCGCCGACCTCGAGGACTTTGCCCAGATCCACGAGTCTCCTGTACTCGTCCATGCGGGTGTCGTTGTGGGCTATGAACAGCCCGCCGTTGTTGATCCAACCGGCGTTTTCACCGGTCTCCTGCTCGAGCTCGGCCAGGGTGTCCTGAGTGGCGCGCAGCAACTGGGTCTCGGTCTCGCAGGGACGCAAACTCCAGACCATGCCGGCTGTGTGCCAGGTCGTTCCCGAGGTCAGTTTCGAACGCTCGAGCAGGACTGTCTTGACGCCTCGTTTGGCCAGCTGGTAGAGAGCGCTGCATCCTGCTGCTCCTCCGCCTGAAAGTTCAACGATCGTCAATGTTATTCCGTTTTTTCGATTTTTGGAGCAAAGAGCTTAGATCAAACGTATATAGACGAGGCTGATATTGGTTAGATAATGAATCAGTTGGCTCGTTCGTACACAATATATGTGAATGGTGTCGCGCCAATCATAGAGTCTCCGCTCTGGCACAGCTAATATAGTTCTAAACTACGTAGTATATTAATACTACTATCATAACGACACGCTCGAAGCCTCAATAACAGATTACGATAATTCGAAAACCAAAATAGCTAATCGTCTGTTTTCCCGACTATCTCGCTATAAATAGCTTATCGTCCAAGCGCTTTGGTATGTGCAACTCTTATATCTCCTACTCTGAAATAATGCAAATTTAACGGAAAGCTCGCAAGCAGTATCGCTGAAAAAAATCGTCTCATCCGATCTCTTATTTATAATTGCAGATACTCATACGCAAGAGGAAAATCAACTCACCTATAACGACAACGTCGGCGCTCTCGGGTAGATCTGCTACAGCCGGCTTCGCTGCATCCCCCTGCATCAGCTGTCCGCTCGTGGCGAGGCTCCGCGAACGAGGCGTAAATGGCCCGTTCCACTTGGCGAACTGCGCAAAGAGGCTCTCTTTATTATTCTTCGAACGCGTGCGAAAATCAACTTCCTACTCGGACGACGTGTGTCCATTATGCGATTCTAATTCATCGGGTATATCGCGCGTTATAAATGAATGTTTATAAGCTCTCGCGATTGTGTATATCGTTGGAAATCAGTAGAGTGGAATGTTATTGTTTTCTTTTGCCTTTTTCTCGCGCGGCCGAGCTTGACTATCTTGGCATTGTCTGTAAAAGGACTACTGCAGTCGTCCATGGAAACTCGGTAGAATGTCTTGAAATTTAATCGGAATGAAAAAAAAAATAAATAAATAAATAAATAAAATCAAGTTTGTATACCTTGCTCGTCGCGGCGCGCAGCATCTCGTCGGCCCGGCTGATCAGACTCGCGAGAGCGCCAACCGACTGTTGACCAGTGACTGTCGCGCAACTGCTAGCACTGCTCGTCTGCTGTACCGATGCTGCGGCTGCGGCGACTCTACTGCTCC
The DNA here is from genome assembly GCA_024372645.1 of Trichomalopsis sarcophagae. Lineage (NCBI taxonomy): Eukaryota > Metazoa > Arthropoda > Insecta > Hymenoptera > Pteromalidae > Trichomalopsis > Trichomalopsis sarcophagae. The sequence goes on from QLSS01000003.1 coordinate 3,513,866, forward strand.
GGCCCATATTGCCGAGCCCTCTTATAATGCCTTATTATCGGGTATCTCTGCAGCGCACCGCCGCCGACACAGCTCTACTCCGACTCTCTGTTGCCGCTGCGCCTGTGAGAGTCGCGTACATGACGATAAACACACAATGTTTCGTTGCGATCCCTCCTCCCTCGCGAACTCGAGTCTTTCTCTCTCTCTCTCTCTCTCTCCATACGCGCGAACGAGAGAGACTAGATCTGATGTTTTCGTAGTGCGGTGGATTATTGTTTTTGTTTCTTTGACGTCGCGCGAGGGAATAGGAAAATGCGTAGTTTTGGAAGCGATTTAAACTCGTAATTCGGAATAGATTAGCATTGATGAGATAGATGTATATATGTATGCTAATGATCACGAGCTCTCGTAGTTAAGATCGAGGTCGAGAAAATGACTTTGACATACTCGAAGTGAAAATTGTAAGTTTGTTTACCAGAGATATGCGAATTCACGTTTTTTCTTTTCGCCAACGCATCGATCAAAATTCTAATTTATTCGAACGCCCGGCGAGTTAGAAAGGCGCCGAACGCTTGACTCGCCGGAACCCCCCAGCATCTTTGAATTTCACGAACGTTGTTTTCGCGCACAGGAAGTTGAAAAATATCCTCGTTATCAAAAGAGACTTAACTTACACAGCGCGTAAATATTTTCTACTCGATCCGAGAACTGCATGTTGCAATGTCTTTCGCCGTCGATCTCGACATGCATCAGCTGCAAACGCAGCGCGTAATCGGCCGCGAGATTCAGCTGATTAAGAAGTTCGCCGCGGGGTCGTCGACACGATTCATGAGCAGTATGGCCCGTCGACTTTGTGTTCGTTGTGTGCAGTCGTCTGGTCTCTCTCGTATACGCGACGAGGAAATAAAAAGAGATGACGGCTTTGCTTGTGAGGTATGCGCGATTTTTTATTTCCGCGACGATGGAATGCCTTTATTTTCGGAGTGTCGCATTTTACTCGTCGAAGTGATACACTGTAATCACCCAGTTAATGCAGTGAAGTTTATAGTAGGTCACTTTTGAAAAAAAAAAAAAAAAGTAATTGATCACTTACAACGATGTTAGTCGCGAGCGACCGTAATTAAGCCGAGCTGCAGTTATTATACAGTGTTTTCTATTTATAGCCGGCTTGAATGAAGAAATAAAAGCAGGTTTTTAGATTTTCTCGCATTATTTGTTCATAGCGTTTAATTACGAGAACGACGACATTCCAGATTTCCATCCTCGTAATCGTTCTTTGTGCAACATCGATTTATTCATAGATGCCCGTAGAAAGATTCGACCTATTCTATTCTCCAAGGCGCACGAAGCTCTACGCATTTTTTTACCGATACCGATCTCCGGATCTCAAGTGACCATCGAACCGGTCACCAGCTTGTTGTTCTCATCGGCGACGACGCGTGCTGAGCAACCGATATTAATTGATACTTCATTGTCAGACTTGCCACATGCGCGATCGTGTGAGCAAATATCTCGATTTTTTTCCCTATATCCCCCGCGTGTCATTATTCCCTCTTGTTTGTAAACACATACTCGCGGCTGGTGTTACTGAAATACTCGCGATTCTTATCAGCCTATTAGGGGTCAAGCGCGCTTTTTTCTCTCTCACTCCCTCTTTCGCGCTATATACTCGTTATAAAGCGATAGCCGAAATTAGAATCTTACGGAATTTTAAAATAGTTTATCGCGGCCGCGCAGTTGCAGCGCGCGTTGGGTTTTAAAGAATGATCGGAAGTGCAGAGCTTATTTATTTGTTCGAGCGACACGTGGAGATTCGATTTCGTCTCAATATAAGGATCGGAGTATATCGGTAAAGTTTCGCGATTGGAGCTTATCGCCGACTAAAATGTATACCATTGAATTAGCGCGCGCGAATTTCGCGACGATAAATTTCTGGATCTGACCTGTTGTTTTCGGTTCAAGCAAACAATTTTTATTAAATTACCGATAATTTTTTTCGTATTTTCCGAAGTTTAACGCTCTTCGCGATACATTCATTAATTCTGCCGATAATGTTTCTGGATAACGATGATGCACTCTCGTATAATCTGTAGGAATATTGAAAATTTCACAATTTTCACTTTAAAAACTCACCTCTCTCGAACGCGCCGTATCTACAGCATGATACTCGTCCTCTCGATAATCGTTGAAACTTGAAGGATGAAATTCAGCAGAAACGCAAAGAAAGCAACCCGAGCATCATCTCCGCAGCGCGAGAAAAGTCAAATGATCGCGGCGCCGCGCGGCAAAAAGAAAGCCGAAGCGAACCTCGAACTCGCTTATAAGCTATATATAGGTATATACGTGCATAAAAACGAGTACACTGCACGCTCCGCGCGTGATGTCCGCGTGTGCGTGCGCGTGCCGCAAGACTACTGTCGCCGGCCGATCGCCGGATAGCCGCATCTGAAGAAGCCTCTCTCTCTCTCTCTTCTGCTTATATACATATAGTGTATACACACGTGCGCGCTGCTGCAACGTCAAAGGAGCGCATCGTCGTTGCCTCGAATTGCTTCTCGCCGAGAGGGTCTTCTTTTCAATTGAAGCTCTGCGTATATAGGACGAGCAATGTACGGATCGACGATTTTCTCGCTGCTGGCGACTGAATTGCTTTTTATTGTCTCCTGTGTGTTTGTAAGTATTTATAAACGGCATTGGGCGCTTTTTGCTGGGAGACCGCGTGTATTTTTGAAAAGCCGGTTTGTCGAGTCTCGCCGAATTTACGGTATATTGAAATTGGACTAGGTAACAAGCATTATTCGTAAATAATCAATTTGTAATTCGCGAATAAATATTTTCATCGAGTATAGAGAGAGTGGGCGCTACACCGATGCGCCGCGTATAAGGACTGGAGAGAGAGAGAGAGAGAGAGAGAGAGAGAGAGAGAGAGAGAGGAAAAAAAGCATTTCTGCAGCGGCGGTGCATGGGAGTGACGCGTGCGAGCCTAAAAATCAAGCGGAAGGCCTTGAGTCAGCTCATGTGTGAGTATGTAAGCTGCGATGCACCGCGTGTACGTTGAACTGCGCGCGAGTCGCCGAGTGCAGCGGTGTATCATCGCGAATGTTCGAAAAAGCTGCGCTGGAATGCGCTTGGGTGAATTTTTTTCCGAGTGTATTTTTGGATTTATCCTGTTATTATATTATAAATTGAGTCGAAAATTCTGTGCGATTTAGAAAGCTACATGGCATTCTGTCAATACCTCAGATTCTTGCGTATTTTTTCGATAAATAACCCGCACACATGGAATTATCGCTCACAATGGCTTGTAAAAAAAAAAAAAAAAGAGAAGAGCGATTATCGAGTTTCTTATTAAGTAACACTTGTTAATGAAATGAAATATGGAAATTCAATGACCGCAGCAAACGCCCGTAGTAAATAATATATCAGATGATTCACGCTATATATGTATAGTCGCTTAATCAGACAGATATATGTGTTCTTATTGTTCGATTAAAACGTATTTTTTCTTTGTTATTTCAAGAACTTTCAAAGCGCGCGGTGATAGGGTATACCGAGAATTTTTTTTGCGAGTTTTGATTGTCGCTAGTTTTGCTGTAAATATCCACACTATCTTGTTACGCACAATATCTTCAATTAAAAATGCTAACGACACGAGAAAATTCAATGTAATTTTTTGAATTCGACTAACTTACTTAATTAACATCATCGACGATATGATTTGCGAGCACAATGAATCTTACAAATTACTTCAACATAAGCTATCGAGGTGAAACGTATACCCATACGGAAGATTTCATTTGTATCTTGATTAATCTCGCGTCTAGTTTTTTGTTCGGAAAAAGTGAACATTTCCATGTGATTGTATGGAAGAAGATGCTATAATCAAAGCGTTATCCAAAAGCATATTTATAAGTGCAAAACTATAGTAATTGAGTGCATACTCTAATCTGAAATAAATATATTTAATAAGAAGGGAATATTTCTTTAAGTGCTATCAAACCAGTGATTACGGAATTAAAGCAATGCTTTGTGACGATAAATTAAGTCTTTATAGTAAATACAAGTAAACGAGGCAGAATTTTTAATGACATTATAATTTATTTTAAATAATTTTATTATAATTTGTAGTTAGAGCGATCATCGCCTTTGATAATTCGTAATATCACATTTGCACGAAAGGAATTCCAAAAAAATGTAGTTCTGTACATTATACGTAGCAGCGTATGCCAATAAAAAAAATACTAACAAAAGAAAATATAATTAGTGCTCGTGTAAAATACCTTTAACTGTTTAAGGCCCAAATAAATAAACTCTCTCTTATAGATTCTCACGTAATATAGACATACACACTTGAGACCATTCACGCAGTCCTACGCAACTTAAAAGCTTATTACAAAAGAAACTGAATAAAGTATAGGTTATCTTGTTCCTTTCACATAACTGGAAACCTATATATGTTAGACATACGAGTATTTTACAAAACTCGTGTACATAGGTTTGAAAGAATATCACAAAGCGGCTTATGAAAGATTGGTAGTTTCGCTTGCATGGCAAAAACGCTTTGAAGCCTTTTCAAAACTTTCTTCTTTCACCCATCTTTCTTTCACCCTAGATCATCTTCCATACTTGTAATCTTCATTGTTATAATCATCTTCGTCGTAATAAATCTTTTTTGGTAGATTTGCTTCAATTTGTGCTATAATAACTCTTTCCTTTGGTGGCTTATCATATAATTCATTTTCGCTCGGCTGCAGCAAGTGCACACGGAATAACAGATAAACAATCCTCTGGTTGGGAGAAATCAACATCGTTGCTCACACTGTCATGAGCAGGAGGCAGGGACATAGGAGATCAACTTTCTTTTTTTCGTTATCTACATTTAAAGCTACAGGGATGTGTGCTCTTCGCTGGCGAGACTGTCAGTGTCGTCGGTATCAGAATTCGTCGCGGCTTGAACGCGCGCGTATTCATCTGTGTCGATGCTCTTACAGAAATGTATGGCGTATTTGAGCTTTTGGCGGAGTATGCTCTTGCAAGAATAGCGTGGCATTTTTAGCAAAAAGAAGCACGTGTAACTCTCCGGCAAGAAATGATCGGGAGGGTTGTATTTATCCATCACCTGATGAGGCAAAATGTAAAATTGTTATACTTGTAAATTTCTGGCAATAATTTCAATTTTAAAGTTCGAATGTGCTACTTGCCTGAAGGACGAAATCTCGACCTCTGAAATCTGCTATTGTACGAGGTAGGCGGGTTCTACCCCAAACGAATCTCAAAAACAAAGATCTTTCTTGATTGGAGAATTCTTCCATTACTTCCCAGAACCACTGTATTAATGGCGAGGCAGCCTCTATACCTGTTACGAAATTTTAAGGATAAGTTAACTCATAGCGAAAATATATTTTCTAAATGTAATATCATACATAAATACTGACCTTTGTATGTTGCAACCGACTTCAGTAGTCCCAAAGGAATGTCAGGACTTCCACAAACCATAGTTTCAAGTTCGTTCCCGCTGAATAATGTCAGTAAAGGTACTGGTACTACTTTGGACATGCCTTCTCTCACAGCAGCCACTTGGGAATCGAACTCATGCAGTCGATAATTTAGAGCAAGTCTCACGTACTCGTGTCTATTTTCTGGTGTAATTTTACGGTATCTATAATTTCATCAAGGTGCGTTAAATTTATAATTCAATAATAATTTTATCTTAATGGATTCGAATAAAGAAAGTACCTGGTAGAAAGTGGAACGTCATGACCATAGGCCGAGGGAGTAGAGAATGGCATCTCGAGCGTTTGGAATACTTTTTCCTGCGGATCCATATCCCTGATGCAAAGCAGTCCAGGAACGTATGCCCTGTCGACTTCGGTGAGATCAGCAGGGGTAAGGGGCATACCAGCCAGCTGTTTCCAAACGGGCTCGGCGAGATTTAAACTCAGAGGACTGCCGGTTCGTATAGCGATACCCATGAGGATACCGAGAAACTGGAACATGTTCATATGCAATTGCGAGGTTGCAAGAGGATTCATCAGGAAACAATCCCGGTTAGTGCCGCTGTCATCGCGGCCGTTAGGCGTCGGAATCAAAAGAGGTAAAGAACCGTTCTGGAGTTCGTCACACATCTCGGCAATGCTCTCGCTGTAACCACCGCCACAGTCATCGACGCTCTCTCCTGATTGACGTTGAGATCAGATAATTAACAATAGCCGTTTGCGAAAATATAAAATTAAAATATTAGTTGATAATTAAAAATGACACTTGCCTACAAATTTAACTTTCCAGACTCTGTGAGGTAAGAATAGCACATCCTGCGTAAGCAATGACATTTTAGAGACCATTTGGCCGAACACAGATTTCATGCCGTCCGGTCCAGCGAAACCACCCTTACTTCTCGCTCTCTTAACTTGAATCCTATTTAATTCGATTATCGGTCCATGTTGCCTGTCTCTCACCATAGTAGCCTGCACTACTTTTCTGAAAGTCGCTTCTTTGATCGTGTAAACCAGCATCGGCGCAAGTTTATTTAACGCCACGTTGCCTGTTGTTGGAAACATTGCCAGGGTTGGACAAAGTAGTTCAGCGAAATGGTGCAAAAGCACGAGTCTGTTGTGCAGTGCCGAGAAGGGCAAGTCCTTGACGAGATCGTATTCCATAGGAGTAGCTGCAGGTAGACTGTGCGTAGCCTTCGTTGTACTCCAAGCAAGAGTGTGCGCGCTGCCACAGGCTACCCGCGTGATGTTTTTGCCTTGTAGGGCATGTACTAGCCGAGGACTCTGCTGCGCGTGAGTTGTACCATCGCCTAGCTGACCTTCGTCGTTGTCGCCCCATGTGTAAACTTCACCCTTGTCTGAGCAAGCAACGCAGTGTAGTGAGCCGGTAGCTATAGATACGATTTTCTTGCCTTGCAGGGCGGAGACCTTTCGGGGACGACGCACGTGATCGTCAGTGCCGTGACCCAAGCGATGATAATCTCCCTTGCCCCTGAAATTGGAATATACACATTAAAATTATGAAATTAAGTTAAAACATAGATTTATCACAATTCGATCTAGTCTTACCATGTATACACTGCTCCTGATCTCGTAAGTGCAACTGAGAACTGGCTACCGCATTCAACTTTGACAACACCAAGACCAGCGAGAGATTCGATCTTCATAGGTACCTTACAGCCGTCGCTACCTCCTCTACCCAACTTTCCATAATCTCCGTCTCCCCAGCTCCAGACATTATCATCGTCGGTGACGCATAGTGTTTGAGCATCTCCACTACCGCAAGCTACATCTATCACCTTATATCCTTGTAAAGCCGTCACGACTGTAGGCTTCAGTTGATCGTCGCTGTCGCCGTGCCCTAGACGACCGTATCGTCCCTTACCCCATGTGTACAACCACCCGGCACTTGAGATTGCTGCGCTATGATGTCCTCCACACGCAATATCTACTATTTCGGTACCAAGCAAAGCCTCTATAAGTTTTGGACGGTCGTAGGTGATTCGGTTGCCATGGCCCAACTTGCCATCGTCGCCCTCGCCCCAAGAGTAGACGTGACCCTCCGAACTGAGGGCAAGACAGTGTTTGCCCCCGGAATTGACTGCAACTTTCTTAATAAATACATGTTGAATTGACTCTAATAACGTTGGGACCATCACCGAATCCACTCCACCCGTTCCGAGTCGACCAAGTGCGCCATACCCAGTCGCGTAAACTTTGCCATCAGCCGTAACAGCGAACAATGTTTGCTCGCCACCAGCTAACTGAATAGGTCTTAATGCGGATAAACTTTCACACGGTAGTGGTAATTTGACTTTTGCTCCTTCTAAACCACCTAACTGTCCTCTGTGATTATGACCCCAGCCATATATTGCTCCTGATCCATCCCAAGATAATGTCCAGTCTTCAGGTCGTCGACTAAGCCATTGTAATAGCTGTTCGTCGTGCTCTTGTTTGAAGATCGAGTGGTTTTCGTGATCCTTGAGATTTGCATCACCGTCCGTTACCATCTCATTGATACGTTTGGTTACTTCGATACAGAATGATTTTGGTAAGGCTGTACGATTGATAAGCGCTTTGGCAACTCGAGCTGCTAGACAATAGCGACGGAACCATGACCATTTATGAATCTCTGAACAACAAGGCATGCCATCTATAGATGAAAAATAGAAAAATTTATACAATTTGTCGTTAATTTAATTATTTACACAAACGAAATAATAAAATCTGTATCGCATACCTAATTCCAAATCGCAAGCAAGAGCGACAAGCACCTTGAAGAAATCACTGTGCATGAGCTGTTTGCCACCCCTAACTGCCGGATCTTCATACTCATACTGCCTGAGTAGGGCCTGAGGAAGCGAGCCCAATAAAGTAGAGAGCGCTGCATCTGGCCTACCTGGATGACATTGGCCAACAACCTGAAGCTTTCTGAGAGCCCACATGCGTTGTTTGGCGTTAAGGTTGCTGAGCTGACTGCATTGAGCCAGTGCGGCGGCCAAGCGAGTCACGATGTTTTTGTCGAGACTAATGAGGCTATTGTCTAGGAGACGTTCTGCCAGGGCTATGGACGGCTGAGAGAGGACGGCGCGATCGGAGCCAAGCTCCTGAGGTGCAAGACTGGCAAGTGTCGGGTGTACGGTAAAACGCCAGCCCCAACCGTTTACCGATCCGTCAGATGTGAATCGCCAGCGAAGTTCATCACCTTCAATTCTGATTTCCGTGGCCCATTCACTCCAGTCTCTTCCGCTCTTGACAGCCACAGTCTTGCCACTACCATCCATGATTGTCAACGGATCGTGACGCCTCTCAGTTGAACACTGTCTGTCAAACTCGATTCTAAGCGCTTCGGCTCCCGGTATCTTTACGTGTCCCGTAAGCGTCGTATCGTCGATGTACGGATGGGGCGTTTCCTGTACCACTTGCTGAGGTGTTTTGTTCAGGCAATTAGAATTGGCAGCTGTGTCTTCGAGCTCCGTCACACAGAGTTCTAATAGCATGCTGCCGATAGAGTGGTTGGTTTTTCCCAAGGCTATGAGAACCGAGGATATCGTTTCAGTGGCGCCTTCGCAGACACGCTTTGCCACAGCAAGTTTCAGAAGGTCAACCAACATTCGCGCATCATCCTCGGTAAGCTACAAAAATGATGATGAAGTTTTTATTTTTATTTTTAAGAAGAATATAAATCTATGCACTTATAAACATTTTTTTTTTTACCTGTGATGTAAACTCGTCTAGGCCAGGTTCGGTGTTCATGCCTTCGCCAACAACCTGGGCATTAGAAGTGAGGGTTGCAGCAATTACGCTCATTGCGCTACTAGAGGACATTTTAGAGGCACGAGATGATAAGCTTGCAGAACTCGATATCGATGGAAAAATTGCTAGCGGGTACTCTTCAGATTCAGGTGTGGCTCGTGGACTGGCAACGATGTTTGCGACCTCAGAGGGATTGGCTAGACTCTCGCCACCACCTTGAGCTATTTCACCAATGACGTCGTTGCTACTCCAGCGAACAGTCGGTCCCGTACTCGAGCTCATAGTGCCATCGGCTTGACCCTCAGGTGAAGTATTTCCTTTTCCACAGGTCTGAGCTATGTGACTCTGAAGCGCTGTCACAACGGCGGTTCGAGCTTGCATAATAAAAAGAGCGTTTAGAACGTGTTGCAGTGCCTGTTGTTTAGCAACGTTACTCTCTAGCGAGAGGATAATGTGGGCAAGAGATGGCCTGCTGCTCTTCGTTGGTGGCGTTACGACGTTAGTTTCAGTTTTATCCTACGTTAAAATCACACAATTAAAATTGCATCTTTATAATTATCATACATAATCATCTAGTTAATAAAACGCACCTGAGCAAAGCCAAGTGTAGCCTGGCCCAACGGATCCTTCGCAGTTGGGAAAGTAACAGGCTCTTGATTACCCAGGGTTGGTTGATCGGTCAGTACCCAAGCAATGCTGTGACTAGATCCACAAGCCACTCGGTTGACTTTTGCATCTTCCAAATTATGTACAAGAGAGGGCTTTCTATTGACCATCGTTGATCCATTACCCTGTTGTCCGTGATCGTTGTCTCCCCAGGCATACACCTGACCTGCGTCCGTTACCGCAAGGCAATGCAATGCCCCAACGGCAACGTGTACGACTTTCTTTCCACGGAGACCCTCCACGAGAGTAGGTCTTCGCACATGATGATCATTGCCATGGCCTAAACGGAAATAGTCGCCCTTACCCCAGGTCCAAACCTCACCATACTTCGTTAAAGCTAATGAGAATTGGGCACCGCACTCGACCTGGACGACTCCAAGTCCGTTTAGACGATCGACGGGGAGAGGCGAATAACAACCATCGCTTCCGCCACGACCAAGTTTACCTGTATGAACATATTTTAATAAAAAAAATATAACTAGCAACGCAAGACAAAATAATTAAAATTATTTTACTGCATCAGAAATACTAACCAAAATCGCCATCACCCCAGGAGTATACAGATCCATCCTCGGTCAGAGCCATAGTCTGAGCATCCCTGCTACCACAAGCAACTTGTATAACTCTTTGGCCCACTAATGCCTCTACCAGCTTAGGTTTCAGATGTGTCGTCGTATCGCCATGACCTAATCTTCCATACTCTCCAAGTCCCCAAGTATACAACTCTCCGTTACTAGCGATCGCAGCTGAATGTCCAGAACCACAAGCAATGTCCCTAATCCTTTTGGACTTGAGGGCCTCAATAAGTCGCGGCTTGTCGAGGGACACGCGATTCCCGTGTCCAAGTTTGCCATCTTCGCCTTCGCCCCACGAAAATACTTTACCGTCCTGCGTGAGAGCAAGCGCGTGCTTGCCACCCGAGTGTACCGCTACTTTTTTGATGATATACTGACTGAGGAAAGGAATCGGCTTGGGCTCGCCTACGTTATTGTTATCACCAAGTCCCAGTCGACCATTCGTGCCCTCACCGCATGCGTATAATTTTCCTTCTTGGCTTACTACAAAGAGGGTTTTACTGCCTCCTGCGATAAAAATTAGGATATTTTAATATCGAGATTTTAATTATTTTACTGAATAAAAAGTGTATATTACTCACCTGCTATGTGAATGGGCTTGAGTTTGGATAACACTTCGCTATGAACTGGTAATTTAATTTTTGACCCTTTCAATCCTCCCAACTGATCCTTGTCATTCAACCCCCAAACGTAAACCGCAGCATTCTGTTGAACGTCGCTTGCCCTCTGGGCGGTCATCTGCTCTTGCACAACTTCCCAGTCCGATGCCAAGAATGACACAGATGTAGCTAGTTGATTCTCAAAAACCTTCTTATACCCTATAATCTGCAATCCATGTATTTTACAGTCTATTCCTCCGTTTCTGCATTGTTTGATAGCGATTTCTACACAAGGATAGTATTCTTTTACATCCTGCAGAAGCGTGACTATTGAGTCGTTCACCCGAACGTTGATGTTCACAGGCTCAAGCATACTGTCGAACGAATCACCTGCGTTGACGGCTATTAACGATGGCATGTAGCTACTGTCCTGAGGATTTACCACGATCTTGAGTGAGTGGATAAGTATACCAGGCAGCATCTCCATACGGATCCAGTGAGCGCCCTGGGCACCATCACTTTGCCAGTATTTGTCTGAACCATCAACTAATCGATTCGCCAAGCGCTCGTTTGAGGAGACACTCAAAGTTCGGATGCATTTGGACCAATCGTCTAGTACTGATGGCTCAAGAAGGTCTTGTCTATGGTATCTACCAGGTCTTCCAGCATAAACAGCCGCCGAACCGGGTTCAGCAATTCGGTTGAATCCATGTCTATGCGACCGTTTGGTATAGAAACAATTCTCGCAAAGATTGTAGTTTTCGCAGGGTTTGCACTTGAAACGCGGGCCTGAAATTGGAGAGATGTGGCAAGAATTGCAAGATACTGAGTGATGACAGCTAGGCACACGTTCCATTTCTGCAGCACAACCGGTCCAACTGCTCTGCTGGGGAAAATCAATCGAGACATCCTTGCCGTTGTTCAGGATAGCCGTGATTATCCCTACGCTGTGATGGTTTACTGAGCCCCATTTGTACTTTGGTACTGCTACAGATGGTTTGACCCTCACCTAGTTCAAGTAATAATTGTTACTTAGCATCATAAAATTAAATTAATCTCATAACTAGAATTAAATTTTAATTTAAATAATGTCCACCTTATCCCCAACTTTAAGAGCTGGTGGTCCAGGCAGCGACGGTGGATGTCCCAGCAGTTCGATATGAATAAAGCGAACCCAATAAGTTCCGCCTTTATGTTGCCACGAGACCTGTACATTAAGATCGTGCAGTCCTTCTGGATCGATCTTCACTACCTGTCCAACATCACCATATTCGACTTCCTCGTACGTCTTGCAACATCTCACCAACATTCCCGATTTTACATTATCTCTTACATAAATTGCATACTCGTCTACTGACAAAAAATCAGATCGCTTCATGTAGGTTGGCTGAGAGGAACCTCCAGGTTCTTGCGATGATGGATCATCGTCAACATCTTCACTACTAGAATCATCAGATTCGCAAGCATCTTCAAAGCTCGATACAGTTTCAGTATCGCTAACGTTGATATCCGGATTTTCTAGCAGCCATGCAACAACCGTTTCAGGCGTAATATTACTTCCTTCGGAAATGCTAAGGTTCTTAATGCAGAACTCAACGCTACGTTTATCAAAACCCATTTCTGTAAGTTGGGTAACCAGAGGACTTGTTGCAGGTGGTGCGATCTTGCCACCTACGGCAACAGTTGAGCTAGAGGCTTTGCCGCTATTCTTGCAGTGGCGCTTTTGGCTGGATGTCAATGAAACCAGCGAGATGTCGGATGTAGGTGTTGTAGGATCTGAACCTGTGGCACCTGCTGATGCAAGAATTTTATTTTATTATAGCGGACTCACAATAGCTAATAAACAATGGTTATTAATACTCTAGAGCACCAAAAAAAAAAATACCTGGACAATGTATAGGAGTGTGCCTTAGTTCCGAGGCCAGGTACTGACTGACGATCAACGCAGCTGACTCCAATTCCTCCATTTTGAAGATAGGCTTAAGTGGTTGTGGCCTTGTCGCTCGGATGAGCAGTTCTTGTAACAACGTACTTCGATCCTCGTCGTTATCGGTTGTCAGGCACTTCAGGACTTTCCGCAGCTTTGACTGATACTCTATGAGAGTCTTGCCAGCGTTGAGAGCAGCTAACTGCTGTTGCTGCATCCTCAAAATCGAAGCGTTTACTACACCAGCTATTACGGGCATACCACCAGGTCGCTTGTCCATACCGCAATGACCAAGCAGAAGATTTGCCCATGTACTTAAAAGTGGTTCGGTCATGGGCATCTTTTCCAAATGGAATTTCTCATTGATAACCTGTAAAAATTCATGTTAATTTTTCATTAAATTTTGTCAATGTTTGAATTTATGAACTGAAACCAGTTGGGCAAAATACCTTGAAGGTGCCAAATCCGACTTTTCTCCGCTGCCCAGTCTCGCGCATTTGAACATTGAGCTTAGAGTGCTGGGTGAATCTACACACTGTACCTAGCTGTCCTTCAATCTCGAGCAAGCCTCCGATTCTCGGTCTACTATCCAATCCACCAACGACACTTAAAGTGGCCATAACGGACTGCTGAATAATCAGACTATTCTCTCCTCCATTCTCGTTCATTTGAATGTGAAATAGTGGCCCGTCACTTAGCAGGTCAGAAGCGAGAGCGAGTTTCGAAGCCAGAAAGGTATTGAGAGCGGCGTTCCAACCGGGTAACAAGTGAAGACTTCGCACCAAGCCTATGAGCTCCTCTGCAAGAGTTGATCCATGGGAGGCTGTTAACGAAACACGACACTTGTTGGAGTGAAGCTCTTGACTAGCTTCGCACATTAAACCGATATGGCCTAGCAGGCGGAAGGCTTTCTCGAGAAAGGCAGACATTTCCGGTGCGTTCACTGGCCAGAAGGGTAAAACGGTGCCAAGAAGACGAACTGCCATGATTTGCTTGTGGAGTTTATTGGTCGATTCGTCAGCGACGATACACAGGAGGAAGTTGACCCAGACGGGAGTGCTCAGCGCTCGACAGAGAATGCCAGAATTAGCGATCGCGCGAAGGAGACCTAGAGTTGCCCAGGAATCTTCATGTTCCTTAGCTTTTAAAACAGAAAATGTACGTTATAATCACTTAATAAGAATGTGCCTGTTAAGTAAATTGAAGCCTTACCTAATTGTGTTTGGAGACTGGAATCAGACTTGTTGGCGGTGGATATGATACCTCTAAGGACGGAGGAAAGCGTTCTGATAGCCGATGGCTGAACTTTGTCAGCCTCAATTCCACAGGACAGAAGGATAACCCTGAGCAGCGTTACTGATGCGGTTTTGAGATATGTCGTAGGATGAATCTCCCTCGTGTTATCTCGTTCAGACTTGGCCGAGTCGCATTGCGGAGACTCACTGTCAGAATCACTTTCTGGAGGCGCAGGTGGTTCGGCAAGTTTAAGATCAAATTTACCCTCCTTACCCATACGGTACGAGTTGGTCGCTCCATTATCCCATTTGACACGAATCCAGCCATCGTCACCTAATTCACCTATCACCGTTCCCTCTCCTGGTGGTGGTCCGTCCTGTTCGCCCCATTTCCAATCCACGCCTCTGACTACTCGTGTACCGATCTTCATAAGGGCTGCCAGCTCGGAGCCAGACAACTGCACTGACTGTGGCTTGCACTTGTTCACCACGTCCTCGTATATAGCACTCACGGTTGTAGACGCTTCTTTGGTCTTCGTTTCCTTTGCTTCCCCACTTTGACTAGCCGAAGTAGCTGGTTTAGTTGGACCTATTTGTCTCAATAGCGTTAGGATGCTTGATAACAAGCCCGAGTTAATCAGTAGACCGATCTCGTTGGCGTGCTGTTGTCCTGTCAGCATGCCGAATATCGTCAACAGAAACCGAGCTCTTGGTAGTTTCCGCAGCCAAGTGTAAGTGCCTTGATTCAGACTACTTTTGCAACTGGCTTTACTCGATTTGCTAGGCAACTCTGCTTGAATAACGTAAGCGCGTAGAGCCTGAATTGCCCAGAGTGTCACCTTTGCCTCGGCGAGAATTACTTTCAGGCGAAGGTATGGAGTGACTGATTGAATATTCTTCAGACAGTGGGTGATACCGTGCGCAAGATACTTGTTTTCGTGTGTTAGACCTAACCAGCCATTCAGTAGTGAGTACTTGACAGAGGTAATCAGGTAATCTTTCTGGAGTAGCTCCTGAATCATGAACAATCCTTGTTCGCGCATTTTCACCCGCTGGATTTGACAATACATTGCGCGACGCAAGGTCTCCACGTCGCCGCTATCCTCTGTCACTACAAAGTTAATGATGTTTGTCATGAGTTCGCTAGCATCCATGATCAGAGGCTTGCGGTTCAGTTTATCGGTTAGTTGTCTAATGACATTGGTCATGCTCGACCAGCTGGTGGTATCATCGAGCTTGGGTGGTGAAGTCGTCGTCGTCGTGGTTGTCGAACTAGTGATGGTCTGCCCAGATTTCTCTTCTCCATCTTCGCTCTTACTTTTTGACTTGGCGTTCTGAATAGAGGCATTTACGATGTCTTCGGGCTTTGTCGGGGAGTCGATCTGCTTAAGGTCTGCCATAACGTTTTGTACCGCTCTCTTAAATCTGGGAACTGTATACAAGAGTTTCAGATCCCTTAGGCCTTTTATTTCGTAACTCGTGGCCGGCCTGATCTCGTAGAGCAGGAATCGACATTTTTCTTGTGCTGGTGCACAGACCTCTTTGTAGCTTCGGTTTTGCTGTTGCCTCGTCCTTATCAGGTTCCACTTGGTCTGATGAATGGCCTTGACCATGTCAATAAGAGGTTTGCTAAGTTTCACGTTGCCCTCGGACAATTCCTGATCAACTAGTGCTATGGTCTGATGTCCCAAAGCAAGATGTTTGATGATTACCGCCATTAACAGTCTGCCGATTTCTTCGACCGGATGATCGCCACCAAAATCAACGTGCGACAAAACGTTATTGGCTTTGCAGAAACGATCAACGATTGCTAGGAACGCCTGCACATAGGTATCGGTCTTGTGTGTTTCAGCAAGTGCTTGAACGAAAGCAATTACTCGGTCGTCGGTAACTCGTTGCGGTTCGTCTTTTGTACAGATCGTCACAAGTGGCGATTCCGTGGGCGAGTTAGCAGCAGTGGAGTTGTTACTGCGTGCCTCGCCCTTTTCCTCTTCATAAGGATTCGGTGGCTGAAGGATTTGAAGACCACCTCGTAAGAAATTGGCCTCGAGCCACTGACCAGCTTCCTCTTCTGCTGGCTGGATGGCGAGACTTTGGCGTAACCGGTATGCGTGTAGACCAAGAACGAAACTGAGAGCACGTTCGGTGTCCAGTAGACTCGAGCAGACATCGGTTACCTCAATGGTGAACTGTGTATTATCTGGTTCAGGTTGACAGTAATAGCCTACGAAACATGAGTCCATCATACCGTGCCGAGCATCTCGGCTGATTAACCTGTGTAGACTTTCTTGATTGCAGCCCTATGAAGCATAGATTAAATTAACTTTTATGATACTAAATTGGCAAAGAAATAATTTTGCTAGCGGTACTAACAATGGACGACCCATCATAGCCGGAAATATCTTGCACATCGTATACGCTGTTGTTTAGGACAACCCAGAAGCCACCGTCTCGATTGTGATTTTCCAGATCCGCCCATCGGATAATCGAAGGCTCATCTTGAATAGAAAGTTTATTGCTATGTTGGGGCGCTATGATTCCAGGCCACGAGAGATCGTCTGCGTCGTCCTTTTCTATCGTAGGTGCCAGACGATTAAATTGATCAAGCGCGTCCAGTATCGGTGACAAAACTTCCATCCAATTCATTTTCAACAATAACATAGGATAATCAACCTGAAAATAAAATGAAGTTTATTTCTGAATTTTAACAAAATCGAACGCATATTAGTATATAATTTTACCTGTAAAAGTATCAGGCAAATAACAAGCTCAGGTAACAAAACGTTAATTATATCAGCCTTTAAAACACTAGCAACCATGACAAAATGCTTTCCACTGATACTAGCTAACTCCATAGCGATCGGCATAGTTTCCGTCACGTGGTTGCATACTTGGGCAATGTACTTGTTCAATAAAGATTCGACTCCCAGCATCTCTTGATCCTGTGGTTCCGACCCTGTACTGCACTTTCCGATGCAGTTGAGCATCTGTGCTATGAGTAATCGCTGAAACCTCAGCAGCAGACTAAGACTCGGCGAATTGTCGATCTTTTTTGGACTGTCCTGGTACCTCGTCTGCTGTTGATTATTCTGCTGCTGGTGTTGTTGCTGAAGAGCCCGGAATCTCGACTGAGTGATGCAAGTGCCATTTCTTACGAGCTGCTTAACGAGCTGCAAAAGAGATATCGTGGCGGCGTTGTGCGTATTGTAGGCGGACTTCGCGTCGGCGGTGTTGAAGTCCTTGAGGTGCTGGTGGGTGTTCGTTCCGGTAGTGATGATCTCGCGACTGTCGTCAGAGATATCTGATATCTCCGCTTTGATGGCGGTTTTAAGAGCCAGCTCGAGGCCGCCGTCAGCCATCAGGCTAGAGACCAAAAGATCCGCCATAAACTGCTGACCGCGATTACTCGAGCCTGAACTATTGATCTCTAATGCGTTCGTGTTGGGCAGAAAGCCGGACAGAGTTTTTGCTCGTTCGTTAGCCGTGGGAAGCAGTATGCTCCAACCGGTTTGAAGAACAGCTTGGGCAGCCTCTTGGATTGTGGCTAGGATTCCGGACACACTGGCCAAGTTAACGCAACGTTGCTTAATAGAGTTAAGAAGGGCACTGCTATTCCCTAGTCCGACCGTTTTGCTATCCATGCTGTGAGTTATCATGGCGTGAAGTTGTAGCCTTAATAAGTTCAAAGCTGCTACTACGAGACACTCGCGATCTTGAGTAGGAGGCCTCGTTCCGGGTAAACCTTCGCACGATTTGCCGAGCAGGGTGTCCAGAAGTTTGAAGGTTTCTTCGCAAACGTCCACAACGAAGGCGACTCTCTGAGGTACTGACCAGGTAGACATAGACCAGGCAAAGCTCTGCATAGGTCCACAGACTAGCCCGATTACGCTCTTACCACTGAGAGTTGGGCATAGTGTAGGTTCGGATACGACAGCTCCCAGCGATGGATCAATTTGACAAGCATCATTACGCCCCCAGCCGTAAACCAGTTGATCTTCGGTGATAGCGAGTATGTGCAGATTGCCCACTGACAAGTCCCGAACCTTTTTATTGCGAAGTCCTTCTACGAGTTTGGGAAAGCGCACGTGCTCTTCGTTGCCGTGGCCTAATCTGTAATGATCACCTTTACCTGGATAACAGATGCAATGAATTAAGCTCTTACAAAACCTAGTATTTTCATTTAGAATCTATTATCCGTACTACTCACCCCATGTGTAAACCTCTCCATGCGCCGTCAACGCCGCTGAGAATTGACCCCCACAGAAAACTTTTACAACGTTCTGGTCCAGCAGCTTATCCACGATCTTCGGCAATTTCGATCCATCGCTACCACCTCTGCCAAGCTTTCCATAATCCCCATCGCCCCAAGAAAACACGATTCCCGAGTTGGTGACACAAAGCGTCTGAGAGTCTCCACTTCCACATGCGACGTGTGTAACCGTGTGTCCGTTCAGCGCTGTAACGACTGTTGGAATACTGATGTCGTCGCAGATGCCATGACCTAGTCGACCGTAACTTCCGCGACCCCAGGTAAGAAGCTCTCCTGTGCTGCTGATAGCAGCCGAGTACGTGCTGCCGCAAGCTATGTACGTCACCGTTCTTTCCGACAGTACCTCGATCACCTGAGGCTCGTCGCAGGAGAAACTATCGCCATGACCAAGCCTTCCTCCGTCTCCGTTACCCCAAGAGTAAACAATGCCCTTGGTCGTGAGGGCTAGATAATGTTTGCCATCTGGATGTGAGGCGATCTGCACAACGTCGTCCGCAAATCCGTAGACGCACTGGGGGTACTGCGTCTCTGAGCCGTAGTACATCATATAAACTTTGCCGCTGAGTGAGAGTATTAGCAATGCTCTTTCTGTACAACACAGCTGTTTGACCCCTATCTCAGCTATCGCGTCGCAGTAGAATGGCATGGATCCGCTGCCGAAGTGGACGTTACCCCAAGCGAGTACCTCCTGGAAGGTCTGTGTCTCGGGCCTCAGTAAATCGGGTATAGGTGGTAATAGCGGCTTGGCTAATCGACTAAGATGACACATGACTATAACGGCTGCCTTGCGTAGGTCCACAGAAGTTGCTTCTTCCTCTGGTAATCGTAGGTACTTGAGAAGAGCTTCGCAGGGACCAGGAGGCGCATTTTCGTCGAGCCGTCGCGATTTTGTCGCCGCAATTGTGCTGAGGCGTCGAAGAAGCGGAATGAGCGGGGCTGAACTGCCTGGCGGCATTACTCGATTGTCCTGGTTCTTGGGTTTTTCACTAAGTTGAAGAAGAAGGATCACCGAATCGAGAAGGCTAGATAGTGTACCACGTTGAGTGGCCAGTTCTAGCAGTAAGCAAAGGGCTGTGTGCTGGTCCGCCACTGGTACTGGACACCACGAGATCCTTCCCGACACCACATCACTAAAAAAGATAATAATAAATTTTTTCCGCACATTTGAAAAATGAGTATCAATGTATTTGCTTACCCTGTAACAACTTGTCGTAAAAATTTTGCAGATCGTTCGACAACTTCCAGCCAGACTTGGGACACGTTATTTTCGTCGAAAAGAGTAGCTTCAGGCAACGACTGAAGAGCCTCCAAGGACTCAGTCAATAATTCACTGCAAAAATCAATGTCTTCGCCGGATCTCCAAGCTCTCCTCAGATAAGCAAATGAAAAATTAAGCGCTGCGCGTGAACCAACGCGCGCGAGGCCGGCTGTTGCTTTTTCACTGGGCTTTATTCTGGAATAATGATCGAATTTATTAAAAAGTCTGCTGTTTTAAATCTTTTAAGATTAGCTAATAGAAACTTACTTCTTCTGTACTTTCACTGCAGCTTTGGGTGCAACCACTACTTCTTTGTTTTCTTGGGGCTTATGCCGAGACAAGGCAGTGAAATATCTTCGGGCAATAACTAGGCGCTGTCTTAATCTAATTGAAGAGAGTGTGCTATTGGCAACTTCATGACACAGATTTCTTTGTTCCTTTATAAGTGAGTCGATGCATGATGTCAATTCATTAGCAGCTATAGGAAAAGTAATTTCAAATGAAAATATATTCTTGCTCAGAAATTATTAAATACAAAACAGTACATACATGGTTGGGAACCCCATAACCAGGAATCTATTGTGTACTGTGCAGGAATTGATTTTTCCGCTGTAACAATGCACCCTTCCTCGTCATCTAACTTTTGGCAAGGGATACAGTTGCATCCACTTTGTGGACCACAAATGCCATCGCAACAAGGACATGATAACACTCTCAAATTACAATAATAATGACCACTCTCTCCTGCAAAGCAAATGGAATTGTAATACGAATTATGTAAATGTCAAGAAGCAAGTGCAGAGGATTTAATTTACCTTTTCTGGCAATAACACCTGCTGAATTCATTAAACCATCACTAAAGGCACCAACAATTTCACCGTCTCTGATCATCTCGTTCCACAATTCGGCAAGCCCATCTCGGCAAAGGAAGCGTTGGAGGTCCATCTTGAGCCACTTGGCATCAAGACGAACCTCTGGTCTAACTGTGATGTTCAGTTGACCACTCATGATTTTGCTCCTTCGTCCTTCTCTCTCTCTCTCAACAGCTGAATAAATCTGTGCAGAACAACATTTCACATTAAATATCACAGCACACTACCCGATTTCTCAATATAACAATAACAA
The DNA here is from genome assembly GCA_024372645.1 of Trichomalopsis sarcophagae. Taxonomy (NCBI): domain Eukaryota; kingdom Metazoa; phylum Arthropoda; class Insecta; order Hymenoptera; family Pteromalidae; genus Trichomalopsis; species Trichomalopsis sarcophagae. Next base: position 3,534,751 of record QLSS01000003.1, read on the forward strand.
ACACGTCAAAGGAGGCAGTGTAATGAAAGGAGTCCTGTAAATCATTGCAACTGCACACGAATTTTCCAAACGATTTCCACTGGTAGGTTAGGACAGGAAAAAAGTCCTGCAAAAAGGTCGATCAACACCCACCTAGATTAACTCCTCACATTTTTCCTCGGCATCTCCGCAGTCCATCGTCTCTCAGCTGGTTACGACGAGGAATCCGCGGCACTGCACACAACGAGCATCGACATTATCTCTTCCCCAATTTCGTGAGCTTTGACAGGAGAGAGAGAGAGAGAGAGATAGAAAGACGGCTCTCGCAACTCGCGGAGTAAAGACAGACACGGAGAGCACAGTTGTGGTGGTATATAGCAATGGTATAGGAGCGTATGCAAGTGAGTATATGTTATATGTATAATATAACACACGCACGAACACAGCTGCTCCGCCGCCGCAGATCAAAACTGCATTCGGCTTAACTGCACCGCGCCTCGTTGAATGCAGTCAAGTTGTGCTTTTGTGATGCGAGACTGCAGAATGTAGACGGTGTGAGAAACGGTATGTCGGCGCAGACGGCAATGGGTCGAATTTCAAGGAATGAACAGAGACAGTGTGTATAGTTTGGGGTAAATATTTACAACCCGGATGCAAGGAGAGCCGTCATTTCGGAGCGATAGAGGCGCCTGCAGGCGCGAGCAGACTATATTTTTTCAGCCGACCAATCGCGAACTGCGCGAAGGGCTCTGTTATGTCATATATATAGGTATAGTATAGGTATATATAATATACGACGGCGCCGCAAGCGGTCGTTCGAAAAGTGCTGATTTCAGCTTTATAAGTTTATTATCGGCTTTTGCTCACTGCTGGCATCCCCTGATCCGCGGGTGCATGTCTGAACGCAATTAGAATAGGAGGACCTGAGCTTGTTTCTTTTTATTATAATCACGTAAGACACTGTCTCAGAGGATATTGATTTGATTTTTTGTAGAAATACATTGTAGAAATATCTTCTTTCTTATATTAGTCGTGGATTGCTATAAATATCAGAATATTTATTTTATTCTATGCTTTAAAGTTACAGGTACGGTTTGGAGTGTTGGTGCAACAAATGAAAAAGAAGCGTGTACTTGAATCATTATGATTAACAAAATATAACTTCCATTTTTATTTATTACTTACATATTCTTAGTTCTTCTTATAAATAGAAAAACTGTTCGGTACATAGTACCCATGAAAAATTGCGAGTATATTAAAATTATATACAAGGATGATGCACAATCGTAAGTAGACTATAGTCGCGGTACTAATAATCTGTAAAATAACGTCGCGCTATCATTAAATAGTATTATAAATAATTTTAATAATTTTAGTAGTTACAGTAGTGCGAATAGAAGTTCATAAAAAAGGTCGGGTTTTTTGTTAGAATTAAACATTTTCTTCATATTTTAATTAGGCGTAATATGAAGGTGGCACCGTCAAATCTTGCAAAAGAGCGAATTGTTCTTCCGTAAATCTTTCAGCGAGGCCTTGGAGACCCGTCCATGCATCACAGTGTGTACGCTTAAAGTCGTTCAGCGTCTTACGAATCGTACTCTGAAATTAGGATGATAATTATTGATCAGTGAAAGTTTTATGAAGATGGTTAAAATAGTTGAGTTTTAGCGCGAACTTACGGGTATAGGTTCAGGATCATTGAGATGCGGACTGAGACAATCGAAGATTGGTGGTATTATCTCAGGAACATTGTAGGGATGAGCTTGGATAAAAGCACACATTCCAAGAACACCCGCGTGTCGTAAGCGCGCAGCGTTGATTATTTTATTAGTCACCCCGCTTTTTTCTTCCTCTTTTTCTGACATTCTTTTTCTCTTATTGCCAAGCTTTGTTCTCGCCTTCTTCTTAAACTCATCCTACAAAAAATCAAGCACTATAATTATTAGCAGGGAACGATTACATGTAGGAATTCTATTCATAAAACTATCTCACCAAAAGTGCTTCTTCATTTGGTAGAATAGTGCAATGCAACAACCCTCCGAGAACCTTAGCAGCCATTTCCCTGACCTCGAGCCTTTCGTCCTCCAGTAAATGTAGTACAATATTCTGAATCTCGCTAATCCAAGCCTCGTTGCTCAGTAAAATGCTCATGTTATGGAAGACCAGAACCTGCAGAAACTCAAGACAGCTAGCTCTCGCAGACCAAGATGTACTTTTAGAAATTGCCGTCACTGCTTCGAGTGCGGCTGGAACGTGATGGGGGTGAGTAAGGGTCTGGGCTAGAACAGCAAGTGTTCTGGAACATGCTTTCGATAGTTCTTCGTCCTTCTCGTTGCTTTCCAGCTGGCACATTATTGGATAAATCTTGTAGAAACTAGAAAGATTGTCTAGATTCGATAACATTACAGTCTCAAGTATCCATTTGCAGATCATTTTTAATAGTTTATTATTTCGCTCGCGTGTTGAATCGATTGCGTTTGTACTAGAAATATAAAAAATGTATCACTTTATGCTTAAAAATAAAATCGCTGTTCATTAATGAAAAATTATTACCTAGACTTCGACGGCGACACACCATTCGTTAGCGAACTCGACGGTTTCTCTTTTTCTATAAGCGATTGTAACCTTGGATAAACATTTTCTAAAAACTCATCGACTTCCGGGAAGGGATTTTCGTTGCTCACTATTGAATCGAATTTTATACTTGGTTTGAAAATTGACACAAGTATCGATGCCAAACAGTCTCTCACATTCTGAAAGGGACTTTCTTCCAGTCTGTTTTTGAAGCGAAGTAATAATCGGTTAAGTAATTCACTAAGCCTCCAAGTCTGCGTTATCAGGGCTCCCTGTAAGATCATGAGTCTTCCACACTCCGCAAACGAGGCTTCCGACTGTCCTAGTGGCGATTCCTCCATGATACACTCAAGTAACCAATGCAACTTATTCGGGTCTCTATCTTTGCTTGCATTTGCTATACAAAGGATCCAGTCTTGAATAGTCTCGACAGTTAAATTGTTCAGAGCACTGCGAATAATTGGTAATAATTCATGCCACAACCGCTTGGTCATATCAAAAGGCCAGTGTTTCGAACCCTTGATAACACCACAAATGATTTCGGCGGCGCAGCGCTGAGAGCTCTCCTGCTTGTCAACTACAAGTTTACGCAAATGTGGCAAAAAGTTACCCAAAAACGAGTCACCATGGTTACGAAATATGCCCGTAAACATGCGTACACGAATGGAGCAGAATGCGTCTTCGTCACTTTGTCCTTCGAGGCTGAAATATTCGATTAATCGGTCAACGTTCTGCTGGTTTCCAAAGAACTGTTCAATTTCTTTATCCTGTTCGCTAAGATTCAGCTTATCATAGCCGGGCTGTTCACAAGTTGCAGCATAGATCTCGATCTCGCGAGGCCAAGCATAGTAGCCTACGTTAGATTTGTGCATGTAACGTGGCTCGTCCCATTCGGCGGAATTGGTGGGTCGACTGTTATAATTGTATTGGAGCCAGGCGTTGTCTGAGCGATAACCTGGGCGCACCTTCATGACGGAATTGGACGCATATTTTTTGACGTTATCATTATTGTTTGTTGAGACATCGATTTTTCGCTATTAAAACATTTTAATATAAATCATTTATTTACTAAAAAAACTAATATAATTACTACCAATCATTAATAAATACCTTGACGTGTTTTTTCTTCAGCTGCTTAAGCACGAACGTCATGGCTTTTATGGCCATTTGCCTATCCTCTATTGATTCGCTAATCAAGGAGTTGAGCAAAAATCGTACTACTTTCGCGGGTAACTTTACATCCTCACAAATCAAAATAAAGATGAAACTAATTGCCATCTGACGATGTCTCCAGTGCAACTTCTTTTCCACTAGAGCATGTAAAAAGTTATCTAAGAGCTCATTATACATTTTTAAATTCATCTCTCCTTGTTCGCGCAACTTTTCTTCTCCTTGCGTAATTTCGTTCTGTGTAGGTAGGGGCTTACTCGGTTGTATTGGTCCACCTTTCCATAAATTTGCAGCAAGAGCTACAATATTGTCCGGTATTTCTATTTTAATATTAGTTGTATAAAAGTGATCTATAATGTCTTCCGTGATGCAGTCCTTCAACTGAATAACAGAGGGTTTTTCGGAAGCTCCAGATAATATCAGAGCATTCCATATGCTTTTAATAAATCCCCAATCCTGCTTCACTAGCAAGCATACATCATGATCGATATTTTGCGTTAATAAGTATAGTATACCCTACAAAAAACAAACGGCATATCATTATGAATAAATAGAGATATTGTCTTGCTATTTTGTAAATAGTACTAACCTTATAGGCATCGTGATGTTCAGTTGGATCGAGTTTAAGGATTTCAACAATATACGGTGTCAAGACTAAATATGCGTTTGGAAAATAGCTAAGTGCCGCGTTTAGCGACTGCTGAGCCATTACGCGGATTATGCAGTATTGACTAGTGCTCAGCTTCAACAATTGTAGCAGAATATTTTTGTGAGTTTCAGTTAAAACTGCAGTAGTGCAACATTTTCGCATTCGATGTTGCGCATTCACGCGAGCCAGGACAAGCGTTGGGAACCAAGCAAAGTTTCCAGTCATCTCGTTGTCCAAAACGTTCTTGCATACGGAATAAGTAACCGAGAATGTAAAACACGAGTCCACCTGCGATCGCAATGTACCGAGAAGTAAATAACTCCAAATCTGGTGATCATAAAATATAGTTTACTCCAATCGTCGAATGTTATTAAAATATTTCAGTTTATATGTTCTAGATACAAACCAATTCTAATGACATTAAGCTTTTCGTATCGTCTTCAACATTCTTTAACATGATCTCTTGCAGTTCGGTCATAAGTTGTACCAAAAAATACCGAACATTGCCGCCATCGGGCATGTGCAACTTTCCAGAAAAGCCAAGGAAAGGCTCTAGTCGTTCCCTGCAGTTCTCGTACGATTCAAGTTTTAAAGGAGGTTCCGACCAATATGGCAAGACCGCATCACAGCCATCCAGAATATTCAAAAGTAATTTCATTGTGATTCGTAATTCATTCCTAATCATAGTCCACATACGAGAATTATTATTGATATTTGTGTTAATTCAATGAAAAATTAGAAATAGATGAATGATTTACCTAGATAACGAGTTTTGCGATTTTATGAAGTTTTGTATCTTCGTAACAGTAGGTATAAAGTATCTTATAAACAGTTCCTGCAATACTTTCTCTTCGTTTTCGCCAGGAGTATAAGAGTCTATCTTCGTCTCCTTCATATTAATCGACTCGCCCCAATCTTGAACATATGGATACTGTGGATCATTAAGATTTCTTTCAACATTTATAAACGAAACTCTGGAGAGCGACTTGAAAACGCTGCTGAGAGTGAAGCAACCAAGCGTATTGCCCTCACGTGATTTCAGCATAATGGTCTTGTCAATGACTTTGATTAAAGTATCCATGTATGGCAGTAGGTACTTTCCCTGAGTAAGCACCAATTGATTCAATAACAGCAGTGGATAGAGCAAGTGGTTGTCTAAATTATCGGCTTTGAGGATTTCGTCACCTTCTCCAATGGCGTTGAGCACCTTCTCCGAGAGAAAAGGAAACAGAGCCTTCAGAGTTTCTTGACTATTAACATTACAAAACACTTTGCATAAAGCCCCTACTAACTGGCCTGCCACTTGGGTCTCTAGTACATGCTCTATGATAAAGCTACGCAGTTTACCGAGAGCACTCATGAAAATCGGATGACTGCATTGTCGGAGAAGCGTCGAGAATACTCGACTCAGGGATGTTTCAGCCAACTCTTCCGAGCGACTCCTAATACCATTATTCTCGTTACTTTCTAGACGAACCGACACTACTGAGTTTGAGTCTATCCAAGCGAATACTTTATCCATGAATTGTAGTACAAAGTCTTCGAAGCGCGAAGTTTCGGTGCAAACCGATCGGTCATCATCGCTCATCTCGGCGGTCGACTGGCTGCAGTCTACTAGGGGTATCATCGTAACGTAGGTTGCAATTAGACGGAACGTTATAAAACACTTGTTTGTATCATTCGGGTCTATGCCCGAAAGAGAGGCGAATAGCAGTGGAAGCACATTAAGCGGACCCTGTTCGAACGCGTACTCTGAAAAACGAATGTTTTTAATCGTTTCTGAATTTTTAATGAAGAGGCGTAGTGCATGCTTGATTAATCACACTGTTCAAGGCATAATAATTATAAACTATGTTAAGTACCTTTGTTACGAATGCGAGATCCTTGAACCAATGGTCGAGATATTGTAATCATGCACCTCATAGCAGTTATCATTTTGTGAGGTTCTATATCACCACCAAGGGTTGGATAAATCTTCTCTAGTATTTTCGGTATTACAAGATTTGGTCTCATATCAACGAGATGTTTTACGGTATCGTAGAACAACTGCGTGCAACTTTTGTTAAAAATTCCTAGCATCGCGATTGGTATCATACTTTCAACAAATGCATCGATATCAGCATCTGTTAACTTGTGAGAATCAGGAATCGGTGCTTTCCAATTTGGTTTCTTAGGATTGTTCTGATACCGTTCCCTGAATATTATATTATTAATAGTTATTATAAAATCAAAAATGTTAAATGAGTAGCGCATGTGTAATCACAGTGAATATCTCACCTGTTTATCCTTAAAACCACAAAGGATGAAACAGTTACAAACAAATCTCCAAGACTTTCAAGCCAAGAGCCATAGTTGGCTGGATGAGAGTACGTTTCTACTGTTTTTAGAAATTTGTCTAAATAAGTTTGTGTCTTTGATTTGTTTCCCAAGGCAGATGCAATCCAGATACCTACGTAGTAGGGATATATGCCAAATGTTTTGTTTCTTGCTATATCTTTGTAGGCAACAGGTAAATTGAAGCTTTGAACAAATCTTGTGAACATCAAAGGTATGTAAGGTTCCCAGTCAATATATCCAATATTGTAATAAGCTAATTTTGACATCAAATTCATCATGCTGTCTCCCCATTCATGACAACAGGAATCACAAACTTCCCAAAGCTTCATAAACTCGTGAAACCACAATTCATGGCCAAATGAATGGTATTCTGGATTTAATTGCACTGGCAAAAATAATTGTAAACCTTCAATAATTATTTGCATTGCATCTTCTTGAAATGGACAGATAAGAGGCCTAAATTCATCCAATATTTCTTGTGTTGCATTTACCTAGAAAATAATGTATTGTATAATACAAAAAAAGTACGTAGTTTACTTTATAACATAACTTACTGGAAAGTAAATTTTCGATGCACAAACTATTAAATCTAACAATTCTTCCAAGGATTCTGGATAATTTTCAAATTTAAGTGAATCTGGTTTTTTTGGCATGACTCGATAGAACAAATCGAACAAAGGTCTCCATGGTAGTTCCAGCTCTTTTGGTGATATTAGATCATTTTTTCTACACATAAAAATTGTTAAAGTTGTGAAAAATATTTTTTGTAACAAAAATATATTAAATTTATGGAAAATGGGTTATTATTAACCTAAGAAGCATATAAAGCCGATAGGCAAAGTCATTAACTAAAGACAGCTCCAAATTTGGAATGGTCACCAATTGATACAACAGCTTAATGAAAGTGATATGATCTTCTTTTGTAAACCTCAAATTGTATAATGTTACATATCTATAATGCAAAAAACAACAATTATTAGAAATGATTAGCTTTATATCTTCCAATATTCTGTGACTTTAGATAATTCGTTTACTTTTGTAACATAGTTGTCCAGGTTACACAGCCAGGTTTGATGTCCCTTAGCATAATGCATCGTCCTAAATTTGCTTTAATTTTTGCCAACAATTCATCAGCTTCACTATCAATTTTATCAGCGTAAGGAAGGAGTCTGTTGAAAATATTTTCCCTCTGAAATGCTGTCTTGTAATTCAATTCTAAGTCATCGGAACGTTCTTCATTTACCATATCATAGGTAGATAGGAATTCGCCAGAAACTTGCTGAATACAGCATAAGTCCACTCCACTTCTGAGATCCATTGTTTTCTGTATAGCAAAAAATCGGGGATAACTATAATATATATACTATAATAGACCAGGAGATTACAATAATAATCAGCTGAGAAAGTTATTTTTACTTTTTATCAAAAGTGCTATCCAAACGTAATGTTTTCTTGGTCAGAGAAGAGAAATACTTCTCACAGAATGTTCATTGTTCAGTGATCCATAGTCCGCCTCATAATACTCGCAATTGTAATATCTTCCAGTCACGCTTTGTAATTTCGTATCTTTGGCGTGAGCTGCTAAAGTTTTTTATTGTATTATTATATACTGATAAAGTAACGTTTTAAATACACGAAAAAGCGCAGGTGTTATGTTAGAGGTTATATTATCGGAAATTAAAGTAGTTTGGCGGTTTGCTAACACATGCGGTGATAACAAAAGAGATCTTATTTATCAGCTGAATCTCTAGTGATTTTGTATTAGTTGGGAATTTTCGCTCTTTCCCAGATATTTGTTATCTAGGAATTTTTTGGACACCTGGAAAAATTGAAAAGTATAATCTATAAAAAGTAATGTGGGTGCAACAAGAAAATAAGACACGTGTATCGATCATTATGAGTAACAAAATATAACTCCAATTTTATTTCTATTTTCGAACTTCAATTTTGGTTTGGTTTTTGTTACAAATAGAAAAGTTATTTGGTATGCAGTACATACCTATGACAAAAGCGGTAAACTTATAAATATTATATACATATTTTCTATCTTGTATCAACTATTTGAGTGAATAAAAAAATCTTAAATCTGATGTTATGCTTATTCCCTAAAAATGGTCGGTACACATTAAGAATTTTCCCATTAAAATTGTCATGCTATTTTTCAGGGCGCTATAACATACTGAAAATAATTACCTTACCAACCAGCACGGCCTAAATCATGAAAATTTGAACTCATAGATACTTAAATTTTGTAAAGTTTTTACCGTACTAGCCGGTAATTTTTCTGGGCAAATTCTTTGCGTGTAAGTATCACAATAGTAAGTGCGCGTCAACATAAACATTTTTATTTCAAAGCATTATCTTATTTAAAATGTAAACCCGCAAGTAGTTGTGATAATGATTATCTACAAAACTTTCACTACGATAAATCGCGTCATCATTACACAGAAAAATTTTAACGATTTTAGTAATTACAATGCAGCGCATATTACGTCATGAAGGATGCCGGACTTTCGTTAAAAATAGCGAATCTCGTTTTAAGTTCGAATTATGCGTAATAAGAAGGTGGCACCGTCAAATCTTGCAAAAGAGCGAATTGTTCTTCTGTAAATTTTTCAGCGAGGCCTTGGAGACCCGTCCATCCATCACAGTGTGTACGCTTAAAGTCGTTTAATGTCTTACGAATTGTACTCTGAAATTCAAATGATCATTGTATATTAGCAAAAGATTTGTAAGGAACAATGATTAGCAAAGTCGAATAATCATAATATAAACTTACAGGTATAGGTTCGGGATCATTGAGATGCGAGCTAAGACATTCAAAAATTGGTGGAACTATCTTAGGCACGTTGTAAGGATGTGCCTGAATAAAAGCACACATTCCAAGAACACCTGCGTGGCGTAAGCGCGCAGCATTGACTATTTTGGCAGTTATAGCGATTTCTTCTTTTTCTTCTAAAAGTCTCTTTTTTTTATTGCCAAGCTTTGTTCTCGCCTTCTTCTTAAACTCATCCTACAAAATACAAAGCAAAATTATTAAAAGTAATTTGATTTATCATAAGAATTCTATACATCTAAATATCTCACCAAAAGTCCTTCTTGATTTGGTAGAATGGTGCAATGCAGCAACCCACCAAGAACTTTGGCAGCCTTTTCCCTAACTTCAAGCCTTTCGTCTTCCAGTAAGTTCAGTACGATATCCTGAATTGCGCTAATCCACGCCCCGTTGCTCAGTAAAATGCTCATGTTATGGAAGACCAGAACCTGCAGGAACTCAAGACAGTTAGCTCTCGCAGACCAAGATGTACTTTTAGAAATTCCTGTCACTGCGTCTAGTACGGCTGGAACGTGTCGAGGTTGAGTGAGGGTCTGGGCCAGAACGGCGACAGTTGCAGAACATGTTTTCGACAGTTCTTCGTCTTTCTCGTTGTTCTCAAACTGACACATTATTGGGTAGATCTTATAGAAACTGGAAAGATTGTCCAAGTTTGAAAGCAGTACCGTTTCCAGTATCCACCTGCAGACCGTTTTGAATAGTCTAATATTTCGCTCACGCGTTGGATCAATTCCGTTTGGACTGAAAATATTAGAATTTGATTATTTAATACTTGAGAAGGGTTATTTGCTTGTGTATGAAAAATTCTTACCTAGACCGCAATTGCGAAGACTCCACTTTAGCGCTCTCGGTGTTGATAGTTGCCAGCCTATCCGCAAGCAATTCTGACGACTCGTCCTCGTCCAGGAGAGATTGTAACCTTGGATAAACTTTCTCCAGAAAGTCATTAACTTCGGGGAAAGGATTTTCGTTGCTGACCGTTGGATCGAATTTCACATTGGCCCTAAAAATCGACATTAGCGTCGAAGCCATTCGGTCCCTCACGTTTTGAAAGGGACTTTCTTGCAATCTGTTTTCAAAGCGTAGTAATAAACGATTCATCAGTTCACCGACTCTCCAGATTTGTGTTGACAAGACTCCCTGTAAGATCATGAGCCTTCCACTCTCCACAAACGAGGCTTCAGACTGCCCAAGTGGTGATTCTTCCATGATACATTCAAGTAGCCAATGCAACTTATTCGGGTCTCTATCTTTGCTTGCATTTGCTATACAGAGCGTCCAGTCGTTGATAGTCTCGACAGTTAAATTGCTTAGAGCGCTACGAATGATTGGTAATAACTCATGCCACAACCGCTCAGTCATATCAAAAGGCCAGTGTTTGGAACCCCTAATAAGACCACAGATGATCTCAGCAGCACAACGCTGCGAGCTTTCTTGTTTGTCAGCTACAAGTTTACGCAAATGTGGCAAAAAGTTACCGAGGAATGAGTCGCCGTGGTTACGAAATAGGCCCTTGAACAGGAGTAATCTACCATTGCTAAACTTGTCACGACCTTTTTTGCCCTCGAGGCTCAGATACTCGATTAACCGGTCAACGTTCTGCTGATCTCCGAAGAACTGTTCGATTTCTTTATCCTGTTCGCTGAGACTCGACTTTTCGTAGCCTGGTTGTTCGCAGGAAGCCGCATAGACCTCAAGCTCGCGAGGCCAAGCGTAATAGCCTATATTGGACTTGTGCATATAGCGTGGCTCATCCCACTCAGTAGGATTTGTAGGCCGATTATCATAATTATACTGGAGCCAAGCGTTATCTGTGCGATAACCTGGTTGCACTTTCATCAAAGAATTTGATGCATACTCCGTGATAGTATTGTTATTGTTAAATGGGATGTCGATTTTTTTCTGTCGAAGAATTCGAATATTAATTGATCGATAAAAACAAACAAGAATAATACTAAACGTCAACAAATACCTTGATATGTTTTTTCTTCTGCTGCTTAAAGACAAATAACATTACTCGTAAAGCCATTCGCCTCTCGTCTATCGATTCATTAATCAACGAGTTAAGGAAAAATCGCACTATCTTCGCTGAGAACTTTACTTCCTCATTTAACATAACATAAATGAAAGTCATGGCTATCTGACGATGCCTCCAGTGCAAATTCTTTTCTAGTAAAGCATGCAAAAGTATATCTAAGAGTTCATTATACACTTTTAAATTGATTTCTCCTTTCTCGCGCAACTTGTCTACTCCTTGAGCAATTTCGTTCTCTGTGGGTAGAGGCTCATTAGGTTTCATGGATTCATTTTCCCACAATTTCGCAGCAAGCGTTACGACGCTGTCTGGTATTTCTGTTTTAATATTGGTTGTGTGAAAACTATCTATGGTCTCATTCATGATGATGTCCTTTAATCGAATAACTGAGGGTTTCTCGGATGGTCCAGATAATACTAAAGCAGACCATAGACTCTTAAGGAATCCCCAATCCTGTCTAGTCAACAAAGATTCTTGTTGATTTATTTTTCGCGTTATTAAGTACAAAATGCCCTGCAAAACGTAAGCAGCAAATCATTATGAATATTGAACAAGAAAAAAGGACTTTAACGCTTCATAAATGGTACTAACTTTGTAAGCATCGTGATGATCCGTTGGATCGCGTTCGAGGATTTCAATAATATGAGGTTTCAGCACTATATAAGCGTTTGGAAAATAACCGAGAGCCATGACTAACGATTCTTGAGCCCTCGTGCGGATTCGACTATATTGACTAGTGCTCAACTTTAACAAGTGCAGCAAAATACTTATGTGAGTTTCGGTCAATACTGGAGTAGTGCAAAGTTTGCGCATTTGATGTTGTGAGTTAAAGCGGACCAAAACGAGATTTGGAAACCATCCTAAGCTTCCCGTCATCTTGTTCTCCACGACTTTTTTGGATATACAGTAATTGGTAGAGAACTTAAAACACGAATCCATCGCCAATCGTAATCTACCGAGAAGTAGATGTTGCCAAATCTGGAAACAATAAGATAGATTTTAATTCAATCTGACGCGAATTAGACCTATATTTTTAACTTTGATGTGCGAACCAATTGTAATATCGTTAAGCTTTTCGTATCGTCTTCAACATTCTTCAACATGATCTCTTGCAGTTCAGCCATTAGTTGTACCAAAAAATATCGAACATTGCCACCGTCGGGCATGTGCACTTTTCCGGAAAAGCCAAGGAAAGGCTCGAGTCGTTCCACGCAATTCTCGTAAGGCTCAATTTTTAAAGCAGGTTCCGACCAAAATGGTAGAGCCGCATCACAACCATCCAAAATATTAAAAAGAATTCTCAACGTGATTTGTAAGTCATCCCTAATGAAAGTCGCATTTAGAATTTTTGGCATTTAATATTTTATACAAAGGAATTGGAAGCATATAAAAGATTTAATTACCTAGATAACGAGTTCTGTGACTTTATGAAATTCTGTATCTTCGTGACAGTCGGCATGAAGTATCTTATAAATATTTCTTGCAGTACCTCCTCCTCTTTTTCGCCTGGAGTATAAGATTGTATCTTCGTTCTCTTAATTTTAATTGTCTCGCCCCAATCTTGAACATATGGATACTGAGGATTGTTTAGATTTCTCTCAACATTGATAAACGTGACTGTAGAGAACGACTGAAAAACGTTGCTGAGAGCGAAGCAGCCAAGCATATTGCCCTCGCGAGACTTTAGCATAATGGTCTTATCAAGCACTTTCAGCAGAGTATCCATGTATGGCAGTAAGGACTTTCCCTGAGTAAACACAAGTCTGTTTAGCAGTAAAAGCGGATAAAGCAATTGGTTGTCCAGGTTATCTGCCTTGAGGATCTCGTCGCCTTCTCCAATAGCATCGAGTATCTTCTCTGAGAGAAATGGAACTAAGGCCTTCAGAGTCTCCTCACTATTGACACTAGTAAAGACTTTGCATAAAACGCCCACTAACTGTCCTGCCACCTGTGTCTCTAGTACGTGCTCTATAATAAAGCTCCGCAGTTTACCGAGAGCACTCATGAAAATCGGATGACTGCATTGTTGGAGAACCGTCGCGAATACGCGATTCAGGGCTGATTCAGCCATCGCTTCCGAGCGACTCTTAGCATTGCCATTGGTATTATTCTCTAAACGTACCGAGACCACTGCGCTCGAGTCAATCCAAACAAATACCTTATCCATGAATTGTAATACAAAGTCTTCGAATCGTGACGTTTCCTCGCAAACTAATCGATCGTCTTCGCTCATCTCGGCGGTCGACTGGCTGCAGTCCACTAGTGGTATCATCGTAACGTAGGTTGCAATCAGACGGAACGTTAGAAAACATTTGTTCGCATCGTTCGGGTCTATACCCGAAAGCGAGGTAAATAGCAGCGGAAGAACGTGAAGCGGTCCTTGCTGAAACGCGTACTCTGAAAAACGGATGTTTATTATCGTTGTGAAATTTAAAATTTAAAAATTAAGAGGCGTATTGCTTGATTAATCACATTGGTCAAGTTGTAATAAACTATGTTATAGACTACCTTTGTTACAAATGCGGGATCCCTGAACCAATGGGCGAGAAATTGTGATCATACACGTCAACGCAGTGATCATTTTGTGAGGTTCTATGTCACTACCAAGGGTGGGATAAATCTTTTCTAGTATGCTCGGTATTACAAGATTTGGTCTCATATCGGCGAGGTATTTTAAAGCATCGTAGAACAACTGTGTGTAGCGTTTGTTAAAAATACCAAGCATCGCGATTGGCATCATACTTTCAACAAATGCATCGATTTCAGCGTCTGTTAATTTGTGAGAGTCGGGAATTGGAATTTTCCAGTTTGGTTTCTTAGGATTGTTCTCATATCGTTCCCTGAGTAACATCTTGGTTATTATCAAATAAAAAATGAGTATTGCGTGTGTAATGATAGTGAAGATCTTACCTGTTTATCCTTAAGACTACAAAGTATGAAATATTTACAAATAGTTCTCCAAGCTTTTTAAGCCAAGAGCCATAGTTGGCTGGATGAAAGTATGTTTCCACTGTCTTTAGAAATTTATCCAAATAAGTTTGTGCATTCGATTTGGGCCCCAGGACAGATGTGATCCAGAGAGCTATGTAATAAGGAGTCATTCTGCAAGTACTATTACACCTTATCTTTTTGTAGGTGACAGGTAAATTGAAGCTCTGAACAAATCTTGTAAACATCAAAGGTATGTAAGGCTCCCAGTCAATATATCCAATGTTGAAATAAGCCAATTTTGATATTAAATGCATCAAGCTGTTTCCCCATGTATAACTACTGGCACTGCAAACATCCCAAAGTTTCATAAATTCATGAAACCACAGTTCATGGCTCAATGAATGGTGCTCCGGAGCTAATCGTACTGGTAAAAATAACTGAAAACTTTTCATAGTGATTTGCATCAAGTAGTCGTTAAATGGACAGACTTGAGGCCTCAATTCATCTAGGATTTCTTGTGTGGCATTTACCTGAAAAACAATTTTGCATATGTAAATTTGTATTGTACATGAGGGAAAAAAAAATTGTACATTTTAATATTGCTCACAGGAAAGTAAATTTTTGAAAAACAAACTATTGAATCCAACAAATTTTTCAGCTGAGTTGGATAGTTTTCACAAGTAACTGAATGTGGTTTTCTTGGCATGATGCGATTGCACAAATCGAATAATGGTCTCCATGGTAATTCCAACTCCTTAGGTGATATCAAGTCAGTTTTCCTGAAAAGATTATTGAAATAATGGTTAATATATTTACGAAAACTACATATTACATTGGAGAAAAATGAATTACCTGAGCAGCATGTACAGGTGATAGCCAAAGGCACTAATTAAGGATGGCTCCAGATTTGGAATAGTCAGTAATTCATACATCAGCTTGATAAAAGTGATATGGTCTTCTTTTGAAAACCTCAAATCGTACAAAATTATGTACCTGTACAAAGAAAAAAAGCAAAGATTATTAGAAGTTGTATGTTTCAAAGCTTATCTGATATCTCAAGATTTTAGCTGACTGCATTACTTTTGCAACATATTGGACCAAACTGCGCAGCCTGGTTTGATGTCCCTCAGCATAATGCATCGTCCTAAATTTGCTTTGATTTTTGCCAACAAAGCATCGGCTTCGCTGTCAAGTACATCAGCATAAGGCAGAAGTTTGTTGAAGACAATTTCTTTTTGGAACACTATCCTATCTTTGAAATCCAAGGCATCATTTGTCAATTCTTCAGTCGGTGTATCAATGCCGGATAGCAAATCGTCGGAAATGTCCTCGAAACAATCGTCCTCCCCTTCACCGATGAAATACATTGTTTTCTGAAGCGTGAAAATCAGAGTTCATGAAGAAAAATTGCCAATAGGACATATTGCAGAGTAATAAACAATAATTGAGATTTTTATAATAAGTTAACCTTACTTTCTAAACAAAAGTACAAATATCCAGATGTGTCGCGTTTCTACGGCCAGAGTATTCACGATTGATGAGTCCGGCTCATTGTTCTCTTCATTATCCTTGAGTCACGCTTTGTATATCTTTAGAGCGAGTTGCAGCTAAAATGCTTCTTGGCTTTTAATATATAGTTGTTAAAATAACAATACGTCACAAAGGAGCGGAAAAGTGTAAGCGTTATATTGTTGGAGACCGGAGTTATAACTCTCTCTATATAGTACGGATTCGGCTTGGCAATTCGCTAACAATAACGGCAGGAAAAATAGATATATATTTAACCGATATTGTTGTTGAATTTGGGAATTTTCGCACTTTTCAAAATATACTTGCAAATCTAAGAAGTTTTTCGTCCCGGCAAAATTAATTTCAACACAGATTATATCGATTTCGCAGTAGCAATGTCGCCTGAACTATGAACTATTTCCGAACTGCATCTTCAAATCGGTGCTAATTAAAATAAAAAATAAGAGCATTATGGATACAATACGCATACGGTATATATAGGACTTGAAAGTTGAAAGCGAAGTGTAGCTATCATATATCAGCTGAGATATTATGATATGGAAGGCTGCTGGACGAGCGTTGCATTCTGCGCATGCGTGCAGTTTAAATGCGGGAGAATTTAAATGCCCGGTGCGATCCGAATATCCTGCAAAGCTCGCCACCGATATTTGCCGCTAATTTTAAAATAATTTTCACGATTTTTCGCACCTAAAACCCTGCAGTTTATAAAACCACGAACCTTAGCCGCAGGTATATAGAATAACAAATTAAATCCGCTAATGGAAAAGTGAACCCTGCAATAAAATAAGCTTAGCACTGTAATGCCTATTGTGGAAATCCTCGACCCAAGCAGGCCCAATAAAACCAGGCCCCATTCGGTCTGGGACCATAAAGAGGCGGAGCGCAACCCCCGCCGGTCTCCCCATCAGTATACGTTTTTCCTACCTGCGGATATTCCAAGTTCTGCGCTTCAAAGCTTGCCATCAGTCGAAAACGAGAGCCGAAGCCGGCCAGTCGCACATAAAATCGTTCATCGAGAGCTCTGCGGAGATGTTGAAAATCGAACTACCGGACGTCAACCTGCACGCTCGGGATTCGAACGGGCGAACCGTCCTGCACCAGGCGGTGCAAAACAGCCAAGTCCAGATGACGGAACTGCTACTGCTAAACGGAGCCGACGTCAATGCCGCCGACGACGAGGGCAAGACAGCGTTACTCGTGGCGGTCGGCGAGACCAAAATCGCCAACCAGTTGCTACCCCTATTGATCAAATACGGAGCCGACGTCAACGTCACGGACAACCTGGGCATGAACGTCTTGCACCACATAGCTGCCTATGCCCCGATGCAGTACGTCGCTCTGGCCAGGGCCTTGATAAAGAAGGGCGTCTCGCTGGAGGTCAGAGCGTCCGACCAGTCGCTGCCCATACACGACGCTGTCGAAGAGAACAAGCACGGCTTGGTGAGTATTATATATAAAACTTTGTTTTAGAACCATATATATGTATATCGTTTATTATATTATTCGTTTATACTCCAGGTGAAGCTCTTCCTGGAGCACGGCTCGCCCATCGACGCGCAGGACGAGGACGGCGAGTTTCCTCTCTACATCGCGACC
Source organism: Trichomalopsis sarcophagae (assembly GCA_024372645.1). Lineage (NCBI taxonomy): Eukaryota > Metazoa > Arthropoda > Insecta > Hymenoptera > Pteromalidae > Trichomalopsis > Trichomalopsis sarcophagae. The sequence goes on from QLSS01000003.1 coordinate 3,552,388, forward strand.
GACAACGACGATCTCGTAGGCGTCCACATCCTCCTCGAGCGCGGCGCGAATCCCAATCTCAAACTCAAGGACACCGCTCGTACCGCCCTGCATTGCGCCTGCAGCGGGATGACCATCAAGACGGACATCGTCAGGCAACTCTTGAACGCCGGCGCTGATCTCCTCGCCGAGGACAGCGAGGGCAAGACTGCCTTTGCCCTCCTCGAGTACAAGAACGACAGCATAGGGACCAGGCTTATGATGAAGCGTCTGGCGATTATCAAGGATCGTGATCCGACGGTGCAGTTGAAGGACGAGAGACTCGTCGAGCAGAATTCGCCGCAGTTGTGGAGCTTTTACCAGGACTGCATCGAGAACGTGCGCAGAATGAGGGTCACGAGGTTCATCGAGACCTGTACGTTCTACGATCTCCTGACCAAGTGCCGCTGCGAGATAGCGGTGCTAATGAGGAATTTCAAATTTATCGAGAATTTCAGGAAAAATCGCACCGTCCTCGCCATGTACGTCTCGGACGTGAGCGAAGCTTTCGAGCGAGCTGAGAAGCTTTATCGGTGTATGGTGAAACAGGAGGAGGTGATCAACGAGGCTTTCAATGGACTAGTGCCCGATGTAGTCGTGAGGAAGTTGGTCGATGCCATGTGGATTTGTTGCGAGCAGAAGACGTGAACGGAGATAAAATGTTGAATTCTCTGTATCAGAGAATTTTAATGGCAATACCGTGTATTTTTTTTTATAATAAATATATATATTTTTTATGCATCTGAAATTTTTATTTTATTTATTATATGGCTATATATAAATGGCTAAATAATAAGCGGGGGGGAGGAAGACAGCCCTACTAAAACCCTCGTCCCTTACCCGCCCCCATCTCGAGACTCGACGCCGGCGTAAATGACCGCACGCTAAGTGGGGGTACATAGCAATTACGGCCGATAATAACCTACGAAGATGTACACGTTTCACCATCTGTCAGAGTCCGACTACTGTGATTTATTATTGCGCAGATCGTCTCACTTTCAGCGTAATTCTTCGCGAGCATGACTCCACGGTCAATATAATAATAAGCGATCCTGGAGCGGGAAAACCGTCCTCCGCAAGTTTTATAAGAATTTAAAAAGAGTTCGAAAAGCTCTCGCTCTTTGGTGGTTACCAGCTGCGATATCAGCAGTGGTGCCGATGTCAACAGTTTGGAGAATTCGATGGTTATAGATCTCGGCGCCGATTTGCAAGCTCGAGACTCGCTTGTGAAATGAGAAAAGTATATGCTGAAATATATCAGTAAAGGTTGCGCAGACACATCCTTATTGTATATATCTCTGTATGTATATGTGTAACTTTCATTTTATCCTTAGTCCCTCGGATACTTATATATGCTGATTATCGATTATAATAATAGTATGGATAAAGCTACACGTCTCAAGATCGCATAGCTTCGTCGATCATAGGTATATAGGTCCTCCGAAGTCACGTGGTCAGCAATGCGGACCGACCGATCAGCTGATTCCTGATAACCATACTTTTGGGCATAGATATATTATGTTGCAGCAGTTCGGCTCTTGATGATATAGCCCGCGAAATGAGTTGCGATTCTCGATTACTTGATTTTTCAAAAACACAGTGAGGACTTGCGGTCTGCATGGAGAATTATGTTTTCAACTTTGAAGAGTTTCTCAAGATTTTCATTCAACAAACTCTGTAAGAAAAATTTTTCGGGCGAAGCGAAAACATTTTATTATAGGTTATTTTTTCTTATTCTAGTTACGCGCGATTTGTTTAAATTATTAGCTAATGAATTAGAGTCATATAGGTTTTTGGTTTATGACCTGAGTCATAACTTGAATGGTTCTTTTCAGATTTTCAATCCATAGTAAAATGTTCTTCAGAGGTCATTCAGAATGCCACATCACAGCAGCAAACTGCCGCTCAGAATGTTGTGCAACAAACGTTTGGTCAACCGACCCCACAGACTCACTCGCATCTTCTGAAAGATGGAGAAATCATCCCAGGTATCAAAGTAGATGAAATAAAATCAAGACGCAATCAGTTAATGGAGAAAATTGCTAAATCCACACAAGAGAGGCCATTTCAAAGTGGTGCTCAAGTTGTAATAATACCTTCGGCTTCCAAAGTTTACATGTCAGATAAGATACCGTATGTTTTCCGACAGAATACAGAATTTCTGTACTTTACTGGGTGCCAAGAGCCTGACTCTATATTAGTGCTCATTGTAAATGGTAATCATTTTTCTTCCACACTGTTTATGCGGTACAAAGATGCTCATGCCGAATTGTGGGATGGACCAAGAACAGGAACTGAGGCTGCTTTATCTTTATTCGAGGTTGACCATGTCTTGCCGGTCAACGAGTTCGAACGCTTTTTAACTTCTTACTTGAGTGAAAATAAGTCCTGTACTTTATGGTACGACGATGAGGATGTTGTCCAACAAGATGTTCACAAAAAACTTAATCAACTCATCAGAATATACGACACAAATAAATTTAACTGTCCCAAGGCACTTATGCATCAAGTACGCCTGATAAAATCTCCAGCTGAAATCAAATTGATGAAGAAGAGTTGTGATGTTGCATCAGCAGCTATAGCAAAAACAATAGAAATTTCTAAACCTGGAATGAACGAGCATGAACTCTTTGCCACTGTGGATTATGAAAGTAGGATGCAGGGAGCTGAATTTTTGGCTTACCCACCAGTGGTAGCTGGTGGAAAAAATGCAAACATCATTCACTACATATCCAACAATCAGATTGTTAATGAGAAAGAAATGGTTTTAATGGATGCAGGTAAAACTATTTCATTAAACTATTTTTACGCATATTTATTTATTTATTTATTTATTTATTCAATACCATATACATATGCCTTTGATAGGCATCCTATAGAGGCAAACAAGTTGCCTGTACATAGGGATGGCATACAAAAAAAATATTTTGTAAAAATTTTGTTTTAAAGGTTGTGAATACCATGGATATACTTCTGACATCACGAGAACCTGGCCAATTGATGGTAAATTCACGCCCTATCAAAAGATTCTTTATGAAATCGTTCTTGACGTTCAGAAAATCTTGATAGACAAATTGAAAGAAATGCCAAGTTTAGACATGGTCTATCACGAGATGTGTTATTTGCTGGGCAAACGACTGCAAGAAGAGAATCTGATACCAAAAAATCTAAGTGGCAACAAATTACTAGCGGCTGCGTACAGTTATTGCCCGCATCATGTGAGCCACTATTTAGGAATGGACGTGCACGATACGCCGAAAATTTCTCGAAGCATTAGAGTTCAGCCTGGAATGGTGGTTACAGTCGAACCAGGTTTGTATTTATCAATATTTGCTTTCGAAACTACTGATATTATTCGCTGCCTGTCATGACATTCGATTAATTAATGATAAATCTAAATCTGTTTTCGACTATAAGGAATCTACGTCAATCCGAAAAATCAGTTCGCTCCTCCCGAGTTTCATCATATCGGAATCAGAATAGAGGACGACGTTTTGGTACAAGATAGTGGTCCTCTGGTTTTGAGTGAAAATTGTCCCAAGGAGGTTGACGACATCGAAGCTCTTGCGCGGAAAAATCAAACGTAGCACAAAATAATGACCGATCGACATGGAACTTGGGTTCAATAGGGCGGCAGAAGATATGCATTATACATATGTAAATAAAGTAATAGTTTCTTTTTGGAAACTAGGAGAATCAAAGATTAAACAAGAACAAATCTATAAAGTAGTAAGCTTTATTCCCTTTTATCGTCACTTTATTTATTCGTAGACTGGTCGGTTTGGAAAGAAATGAACGTTACAAACTTGCAGCCAGTACAGTACGACTAAAAGAAACAACAATAGAGCATACACACAAAGAGCTATCATGAATAACAATTTAAGTAGGTAGCTAATTGTGCTGGCTTAAAGCTAAAATAAAAAATGAAAAATAGATCTCAATGTACGTATAAAAGAAGTTTAACGTGTGGAATGAATCAACATTAAATTAATAAAAAAAATTAAAACAATTACAGCGAAAATTATGAAAAAATATACATATAGGATGCTTTGATAAACAAGCGAGAATTAAATTCTCGAAAAATTGAAAAACAAATTTTGTCTCGAAGTAGACATCACTTAGAACTGCTGGACGTTCCTCAGTTTACCGTCAGCCTTTTTCAGAGTGATGAAGTTCGTCAGCTGTTTGACCCGCAGACGAGACCAGACCAGATGATCGTGGAGGGCGTGAATTTGGGCAGCAGCGAGAGCTGCGCTTTCCGGATACAGCACAGTTGTACATCCGAGTCCTGGATTAAAAATTTCATTCGTATTAATTTAATTCATATTCATACGATAACAACGCGTGATCGTATTTTTAGACTTGCAGTATTGACCGATTTCACAATTCCAAGATACGTATAAAAATTATCTCACTCGAGCGACGCAGTATAGCTAAACGCCCTATTTAAATCAGTGAATTGTAAAGTAGCAGTGCAACACTGATGATCGTTTCGTCATGATTATAAACAAATTTCATCGAATCTTCTTTGTCTCCAAAACACACAATACGCGCACAAACACGTAATAGGCACTCGAGTGAATGAGTTTGAAAACTACTCCTTACCTGAAGGCACTTTGAGAGAAGACCAGACGTCTTGGTCGATGTCCTGGGAGTTTCCTGGCGGGCAGTTGATGACAGGGAACGGGGTGTTGCCAGAGAGCACTGGACCCAGACCGTTGCTTCTGCCAGCCACCGCAACCAGCACCATCTAGAACGCAAGCAGTCGAGTTCAAGAAAGAGAATACAAAAAAGCAAGAGAGAGAGAGAGAGAGACGATATCGAAACAGCAGTATTTTTCTGACACTGACGACTTTATTTATCTCCTGCACTCTGTGATTGTGCCTCTACTATACACGCCACACATCGCCGCGATGCATGCACGTATATGCAAACGCCAGAGTCAACAAGTTATCAACGAGAGAAGGAGAGAAAAGCTACTGCACTGACGATTACGCGCCTCTCGGAGAGCTTGCGAAACGTCAATCCGGCGAGATTAGTCGTCGTTGAGGAAATGTATGTCATGCATTTTTCGATTCGATTATACCTTCTCGCCGCTACCCTCGTACTGGGCGAGGATTCGGAGGGTCTCCTCGGTTCCCTTGTGTGCACTGCTCACACGGAGCTGGGCTTTGAGGCCCAGAGCTGTAGCGTGCTTGGCGATCTTCTTGCAGTGCTCCTCGTCGCTAGCCGAGCCCATGAAGATGATTACGTGAGCACTTGGGGGTGGGACCAGGTACTCCAGCTGGTCGGCAACCCACTTGAAGTTGCGCTTGACCGTCTCCAGGTCGGATTGCGTGACGGTAGCCAGGTTTCTGTACACCTGTAGGGATAATAATCGTGTCCAGTGACGCAATTACTCGCCAACTGCGGTACAATCTATATATACCTGCTTGTCCTTCATCAGCCTCTTGTCGCCGCTGGGCCAGAGCCTCCAGGAGTCGCTGTCGATGATGTCGGCCAGGAGGATCTCACCATCGGCATCGATACCGAACTCGATCTTCATGTCGATCAGCGCGCAGTCTCTGGTGGCCCAGGCGCGCTCCAACACCTCGAAGACGACGAGGGTGGTGCGGAGCATGATGTCGTACTCGTCCTTACCGATGGTCACGCCGTTCAGCTTGAAACCGGCCGAGACGATCTGCTCCTGAGACCACTGAGGGTCGTGGTTTTCGTCGTCCTTGAAGAAGGTCTCCTGTAGGGGTGGATTGAACCTGAAGCCCTCGGGAACACCTGTAAAGTTAATTTTCATTAGAATAATTCTTTAGCTCTAAAATCTCGAATAAATTTTCATTCTCATCCTTCTTTACCTGGGTTCCTCTTGAGGAAGCTTCCAGTGGCCAGCCTCCTGGTGACCCATTCGATGGGTACCATCTCGCACTTCTTCGAGATGAAGCTCTTCTCTCCAGCGAGCTTGACGAAGGCAGTCTTGATACCGGCCTGGTTGAGTAGCTGGAAAACCTTGGCATTGGTGGCATTGCTGATGGCAGCCTTGCCCTCGAGCTCGTGGGACTTGACGCCATCCCCGGCGGTGATGCGATCCTTGCTCTCCAGGTAGCAGAGCTTCGGGTCGTTCGCAAGCTCGAAAACCTTCTTCGTCTTGCCCTCGATGATGAGCTTACCCAACTTGTAATCTGCGTGAGAATCGAGACATCCTTATTTCACGACTTTTTTAACAAGCGGAGGGAGAAGAAAAATAGACGGATATTCGATATAAGAGGATAGAGTTATATATGTTGTATAGAATATTCGATCAAGGTCGCGTATCGCCGTGAGAGAACAAGACGCGCGATCGGGTATACCCCCACTTTGACGTACTCGTGTGTTTGTCTCTACACGTATATACTGGTCTGATGGAATGGAGGTGTGTGTGTACCACGTGAGCGAGTTCGAAGCGCGGCATACAGACTGGGCTGAAAAACTTTTTTGGAGTCATCGCCGCAGAGGAACACGTGAGTACGGCTTTGGTATATTTGACGTTATTTATCGCCGCCTTTCGCTGGAATCGAGATCCTTCGCTGAGAGATTTGGATTTCGGGGACTATTCTACGATGTTAGAGAGATGCTTTCAGTCACGATTCAGAGTTTTTTTTTCGGAGTTCACAGCATTGACGGTAGGAAAGATAACCTCTCAAACAGCCCAAAACACGTTACGTTTAAATTTAGGCATTTCTAGATGCAAGTTATTCCAAGATTATTTCTCCTCGTATAACGATCCTTGCGTGATTATCGATAAATAACTCTATGCTCCGAAATTCGAACAGTCCAAAACCTAACCTTCCGCCTCTTCGAATCAGGCTCACTTTATCAAATAAAAGAAAAACTCTTCGAAGTGAAAAAAAAAAAAAAAAATTAACTGTATAAAAAAAATCAAGTCGCAAAAAGCTACGGAAAGAACTTACCGGTCATGTTTTCTCCCAAGTGACTATCGCGCGAATGCCGGCTCGTCAGTTCTCGTCCTCGCGACTACTGGCTCTCTCTCTCTCTCTCTTCTTCCCCACTATTTGGCTCCGACTGTACAAAACAACCGCCGCACACGAGTGAGAGAAGCTTTATCTCGGCCGCGTTACGCGATGATGAGAAGAGGAGCAACAAGTGTCAAAGATCCCCCCTGGTCTCTCGAAGGCTTTTTACAATAATATGTATTTGCGCGCGAGTATACACTCAACTCTCTGACGCGATTCACTCGTGAATGTCGTTAATTACAGACGAGCTGCGCTTTTTATCGAGACGACGCGAACAGTTGATATGCCTACGTCTATATAGGGGCTGGACTTTGAGTCGTTGCAAAATTGAAAAATGAATGTTCATCTTGTCTTTTTCTTCTGCGCGTTGTTGTTATTCGGTACTTGCGGACAACGTTGTTTTTGGAGTATTTCGAACGATGTGGAAAAGAAACGTTCGCTTTATCGTAGAACAGTGATAATGTCTTATGAAATCGGAGAAGAAAAGTCTAGATCTCGTCTTTCCTCTCATCGTCGTTTCGCACTCGCGAGCTCGCATTGAAAATTTCTGAGTGCCCGATTAGTTTAAAAAATTGTATCGACGGCAAATCGTGTCGTTATACTCCCTGGCTCACTCGATCATCCATCCTGGACTCGGAGATACGGAAAATCTATTTCGCCGCGAAACAACAATGTTGTTTTTTGTCGTGCGATCCAAAACGGAGGATAGATCATTTCGGCCGAGCGAGCTTCAATCGCCTGATTATGTTACTTCATACTCTGCTCGCCGCGCGATAGTGTGTCGTCACTTTATCCGCTGCTCTTTGATAAGAGACGATTTTAATATACCCTCGCGAGTCTCGTTCGAAGAAACCCTGGAATGTTTTAAGATTTAATTTGTTGTATTGTTCGAATTTCAAGATTATTCAGGCGGACGCGTAAGTTTCCGTGTTTGTCGGGAGATAACGAGAGCTGATGAAATATGTTATGGGAAGTTCGGATGGAAAAACTTTGCACCGTCGAATTCGTTTATACGGAGAGAAACTTAAGATTCGTCGCAGGTAAACCAGAGTCTCGACCGGGAAAGAAGATCCCCCGCGTTGCTTCGGTCACGAAAAAATGGGTATTTTCCGTCGGCTCGAAAGTTTTCCGTATGCGCTGGCCATATGTTTCTCCCGATGCGCCACAGCTTCGCTATATACGTTCTCCTCAGTCGTTGGACGTTTATGCGCGATCCTATAAGAAAATTAGCGAAAGTATCGGACTCAGCTCGTTTTTTCTTTATAATCGAAAATACAAACGTTCCGCTGAGCGATAGCTTATCGCTTCTAGAAAACTACGAGTATGAGAAACTCGTAAAAGTTCAGCATAAACGTTCTAAACGCGTAGTTCGTAACATTCTCGCGTTTGAGAATCGACGTGTAATTTCATAAGAATCGATGGAAAAAGCGAGTTGGCGCGTAATCTTCGGTGTTATATCTCGTCGCGCACGTGTGACTCAATGTCAACGCGACGAACTTGATGTTAGTAACGGATCTTTATTCTTTGAAACATATATCGTATTAGGCACAACGCGTGAAATGACCGAATTTCGCAGTTATGTAAGACGCAAAAAAGTCTCGAAATAGCTCGTCGCGCGTTTTAAAATGTTTACTTAGAGCAGCGGAAGCCTATATACTGCTTATGTGTTTCGGCAACGTCGGTTACCAAAAGAAAGAAAGAAAAAAAAAAAAATAGAATCTCGCAAACAGCGCTTCGCAGCGGAAAAATACTCGCACAGTTAGAGATAAGCTGGACCGATTGGTGAATCTCATCGAAAATCGAAGCTCACGCGAGTTAGGATATACACACAACTTATAAATCGCAGAAAAATTCTCATACACGCGCTGATAAGCGCTCGGTTGTAGGTGCGGAATTATAGTATAGAGCGTGTTATAGAGCCCATACGAACGCTTCGAAATAACATTACGGGCTCGACCCCCCTTTTTCTCTCTCCTGAGCGGCTGTCGCCCCGCGCGACGCCGGCGGCTCGCACAAAACTGACTTTCCATTGGTCTAGCCGGTCATTCGTTGACGAGCGAGAGCCAGACGAGGAGCGAGACAGACCGCGAGAGAGCTCGAGCTGAGACTTATAGCTATATACGAACCGACTGAGTTTTGAAAAAGAGGAGCATCAGAAACGGTTGTGCGGAAGAATCTGTATCGAAGCTAGAGACGAGATTTGGAAGAAGACCTCGTGATTTCGCACATCGTCGTGAAGAGAAGTTGGAAGGAGATTCACTCGTCTCCGAACACGTGGTGAGTACACAAGAAACGTATAGTTTTTTCATCGTGTCCCTTTGCTGGGGGTTGCTGTGCTGTATTTATGGAAGGATAAAGTGCGTCGCGAGTCTCGGTAAAGACGCCAGCCAACCGGTTTGACTTGGTATTTCGATTTTACTTTTCGTTCTTCCGACTCGAAATCGAAGTGACTGAATTGACAAAAATTATAAGCAGTTCGTGCAGCGTTGTTTATAGACTGACGTATTAAATTTCACGAGCTCGGCATCTCAAAAAGTTACAAGAGCGATATGCGCGTTTAACCGCAAAGTTTATAGCTTCGCCAGCAACGATCAATCAAAGACGCATGAAAATTGTCGTCGAATAATTAGCTGTAGAGTAAATAAAAACACAGGCTTGTATACGTATGTATATACGTGTGCACGTGCTTGTGAAAGGGGCGGCTCGCGCCGTTCCATTCAGTAAAAAGAACTGCGCGTGTGTTGGTGTCACGCGACTATACATTCTCGTATATACGTGTTATACGTAGACGCATATTATATAGCAGGACCTGTTTTGCGACCTGTTTCCGAATTCAAGCCTGGTGTATGCACGGGAGTCTGGCTTGGTTTCTGAAGGACGACAAAGTGCAGAATAAAATATTTAGAGGCCTGAACATTATTTTTGATCTTTATCGCGTTTCCCGTTCCTTTATCTGTATGCTATTTTCGTGTGATTTTTATGTAAGCCTTTGCTTTATCGGCTTGTTGATCACATTGGTTGTGCTCGAAGGTTGATTTCTAAATTTTACGATAATTTAGTTTTCCTAACGTTTCATTACTTTGATTTTGATTTTTTCGACTGAAATATTTCCATAACGAAGACTGGAGTCTCTCGAGATGTTTTGAATAGCCAATACGTCGCGTGTTTATGCAAATCAGTGTTTTGATTATAAACCTACCTTGCATAAATAGTAATTCTCAAAACACTGATCAGTTCTTTCGATTGAATTCTTTCCAGAGCGAGAAAATGGAAATTAATCACTCCGAAATGGAATACTTCAATGGATTTTTATCCAGACTCTCGCAGCACTTAAATACTGTTATATTTTTAGATGATAAATGGTGCGATATACAGTGATCATCCGAGAAGGAAAATAACACAGGCAATTTCATTCGACGGAGAAATTATGCAATTGCTGTGTAATGCGACCCCGGCGACGTTAGTTTATAAACGAAGAAACACTATCATCGACGCTCTTTAACTTACGCACTGCGATACCGATGCGCTGGACATATAAAACCGATCAACTATCGTCTGTTCCAAATCGCTTCATTGACACTTTTATCGCTGCTAAATTTGATAATTGAACCCCGTATACGGATCCTCGCTATAGAATTAAACCGATTAATGCGTTGGTGTGATCAATAATAGAGTTTAATTTTTAAAATTCCTCGCAGTAATCGGTGCAAAACGTGTCCTTGTTCCTATTTAACACCAGTTATAAATATATTATAATCCGCGACGCAGATGTGAATGACTCTAGATCGTAACCGACGCTTTGATACCATCGCTGCGGTTGAGGTGTATACATAACGCAATTATTTTAACATACTCGTGCAAAAAGACTTATTAACTAATAGCGCGTAAGGAGACACTCGTGGAGTCCTTGAAATATCGCATAGAAGTTTTCCAGCTTATTTGCGTAACGGTAGGTTACGATGGAACTGGATCTCGTTGCGTGAAATTTCGCATCGTGAGACAATGTCTTGAGAGTGAAGACGTAAATTATACGACGGCCGTGTCACGTTTTTCCATACACTGCATCAGCATATCGCGCTATTACGAAAAACAATCAACAGAACGAAAAGCCCAGCTCTCCTAATCTCCGCATCTCGAGTGCAAACAAGCCCCCCTGGTTGCTCAAACAAAAGCGCAGAGGAAAATACACAAAGCAAGACATCGTATATAGATAATAAAAGACTCGCATGTAATTGGGCAAGCAATAAGAGCGCAAACACGCATATGGGGACGTTAATCGCCTGCGACGAGAGAATGAGAGAGAAAATTCAAACGATGTTTTTGGCGCGCGCTCGCGCATGTGTGTGATGAAACCTCTTGCGAAACGACTCCGCGCGGGCATAAGTAGAATATTCCGGGGGAATGAGCTGAGAGGCAAATAAAGTACGTCGTATATCGGCTATCAATCTTAAGGTTAGCAGGGTCACGCAAGCGTTCGATAGGAAATATATCGACTAACAAGCTCAGGGGGGTCTCTCGGCTTTTCTCACTCCGTCTCACTCTTTGTACACGAGTGTCGTTTTTATTTCTGATGTGTCGTCGGGTTCTTACGAGATACGCGCATCGAGATCCCGGAGACGGACTAATTCGTCGACTGATTAGGCGTGTCGGCTACTCCATGATTTGGAGATATTGAATCAATGAACGGCTGCGATCGTAGATTTTGTTGTGTACATCTCACATACGAAAACAAACTACAAGATAACGAACATTATTTATGACGTTAATGTTCGACGATGTCGTTGTTGTTGTTGACGTCGCTAGCTGTGTGCATGAAAAATTAGGGAATGCTTTTTTTTTTATGCTGCAGAAAATTCTGTACAAGCATCAATTTACATAAGACCAAATCGAAGCGTTTTTTCCTTTATCGCCAGCTCGCTATCTACGCGTCGACTAGAAAAAAAGTCTCGGAAAAGCCTTGAAAACGTTCAGCGCACTCGAGGCTTTCGACAGAAAACGCCGATCGCTATCCAAGCGTTAATTCCTCCGTCAATGTCGAATCGTGCCGAAAGCCGAAGAGCCGGACGGTCCACTATACTCTACAGAGCAGATAAGGAGCTCGAACTTGAGAAAAAAAAAATTCTCTTGCCTACCCTTTGACCCTAATTTCATCAGCCAAACCAGTCTTCGTAAAACTGTCTATAACAAAAACTCGAGGCCGCAAAGATCGAGAAGAGGACCACTTCGGAGGCTCGACTTTGTTGTTTGCGCGCTGGCTTAGACGGTTCCCGCTGTATTTGCATAATTCGCGCTTGGAGGTAAACGACCTCGATCTTTTTTTGGAGGAGTCGAGAGAGGAAAATTATGTGCTAGTGAAAAACTCGTTCGCACGACGAACGTTCTCAACGCGCCACTGATTAAAACGTTTTTTTTTTCTCTCTCTCAACTTGCAGAGCTCGCGAGAATGTCGCGCTCCTGCTGCAAGGAGACGCCGGAGGGCTGCTGCGAGGGCATGTCCCGTCTGCAGGTGAACGACGAAGAAGCTGCTGTGTCGAAAGTGCTGGCCAGGCGAGGCAGGAGCAAAGGCGAGACGAGAAACCAGAAGGGCAGTGGCTTGACACACGAGTGCGGTGTCTTCGGTTGCATCGCTGCTGGCGACTGGCCATCGCCGATCGACGTTGGACAAGTCATATGTCTCGGTGAGTGTGGTTCTCGCTTGGGGATCCACCGACAGATAAGAACGTGTATCAGTGGAAAAATCCGGATCTAAAAATACAAAATGGAATTTTACTAGAAGTTTCTTGATTGACGGAGATACGTTATTGCTTGCAGGCTTGGTGGCTCTGCAGCACAGAGGTCAGGAGAGCGCGGGAATCGTGACCAGCGAGGGTGTCTGCGCCAAGTCGTTCCACGTGCACAAGGGCATGGGCATGATCAACAACATCTTCAACGATGATAGTATGAAGAAGTTGAAGGGTAATCTGGGTATCGGACACACGCGCTACAGTACCAGTGCTGCTAGCGAGGAGGTCAACTGTCAGCCCTTCGTCGTGCACACGGCACACGGAGCACTTGCCGTGGCTCACAACGGCGAGCTCGTCAACACCGAGTCGCTTCGTAAAATGGTAATTATCCACTTATTTCTATGAAAAATTACTTTTGTTAAAATAAATCAAAACGATTGCTAACGGCTATCATCTTATAGGTACTGGGTCGCGGTGTCGGTCTCTCTACGCACTCGGATTCAGAGTTGATCACACAGGCTCTGTGTCTAAATCCGCCAGAGGGAGAGGTCAACGGTCCGGACTGGCCAGCTCGTATAAAGCACCTGATGCAGCTAGCGCCGCTGTCCTACTCCCTCGTCATCATGCAGAGGGATCGGATCTACGGAGTAAGAGATCCCTACGGAAATCGGCCGTTGTGCATAGGAAAAATCGTGCCCATTGGAAACTTGGGACATGACTCCGACGACGACAATATCGAAGCCGAGGGTTGGGTCATCTCGTCTGAGTCGTGCGGATTCCTGAGTATCGGAGCACGCTATGTTCGAGAAGTTTTTCCTGGTGAAATCGTCGAGATGACGAGGGAGGGTATCAAGACCATTGATATCGTCGAGAGACCAGACAAAAAGCCCCAGGCTTTCTGTATCTTCGAATACGTTTATTTCGCTAGAAGCGATAGTATCTTTGAAGGTAAATTCTTTGAAAGCTTGAATTAAACTCTATGATATAGCTTTGTTCGAGCAATGACTAAAGATTTTGCGTTGCTTTTTGCAGGACAAATGGTCTACTCCGTGAGGATGCAGTGCGGACGTGTACTTGCTCGTGAATCGCCTATCGAAGCTGACATAGTCAGTTCCGTCCCAGAATCTGGAACCGCTGCAGCGCACGGTTACGCCAGAGAGGTAAGCACTCGAATAGCTATAAAAATAAGACTAAATTTAGAAACAAATTATTAACTGTCAAAATTACAAATTTTCAGTCCAAAATTCCATTCGCCGAGGTACTATGCAAAAACAGATACGTCGGCAGAACGTTCATTCAGCCGAGCACGAGGCTGCGACAGCTGGGTGTTGCCAAGAAATTCGGCGCCCTTTCAGAGAACGTAAAGGGGAAGAAAGTGATCCTCATCGACGATTCTATCGTCAGAGGAAACACCATAGGACCAATTATCAAGCTTCTCAAAGACGCTGGAGCCAAAGAGGTATGTCGATCAATTAATTGTTGTATCACGAGACCATTCGTAAGCTTGACATCGTGTCATCGTTAAAAAAATCTCAATCTGACGAATGGCTCGGCTACGTCGTTAAATTTTTCTTGTAAAAAATAACACTTTATTAACAATCTTTATAATTATGTCAGGTCCACATAAGAATCGCCTCCCCGCCGCTCAAGTACCCGTGCTACATGGGTATCAACATTCCCACGCGAGAGGAGCTGATAGCCAATCGGCTGGACAGCGTCAAGCTGGCCAAGCACGTGGGCGCTGATAGTCTGACGTACCTTTCCGTCGAGGGTCTTGTCCAGGCGGTGCGCCACGGAATGGACAACCGCGAGAGCAGCTACATCGGTCATTGCACCGCTTGTCTTACCGGCGAGTATCCGGACGAGCTGTCGAGCGATCTCAGCTGGTGATCGGTCAACGATGATCCTATCCAGTGATCGTCTTCCATTGGTCCGGTAACGTCTGCGATAATAAAGGATTCGAATGAGATTACAACCGAATCCTGGAGAGCAGTGCGCGCCTCATGTTAAACTGTTTTTATTAAACGTTGCATTTGAGGATTCTTGAAATTGTATTCAGTGAAAAATAATGATCTATACAGTGAATATATGAACTATGATGTAGTTTAAGAGAAATTAGTTTTTATACTTTAGTTTGAAACAATGTTAATTAGAAACTTTTTTTTTAAAGATATTATTATTATTTTTTTTTTTTTTTTTTTTGATAAATGTATTGATTGATAGAACTTTGCCATGTAGGTAAGCTGCTGATGATTTCAGCAAGTGAATGATTGTTCTTTGTAGTTAATACAGAAAAAAAAACAAGGTAATACCTCATATAGAATAGTGTATAAAAATATATAATATATATATATATATAGATATATATATATACACACACACACATATGTGTTGAGCGAAAAATTTCATGTACAGCTTGATATTTTTGTTATATAAAAAGTCTTTTCTGATAAATAGTGGTTTCATTATTTACCTATCACAATTCAGTTTCCAACTGCTTTCGAAACAGTCATTATAAACAGGAGCTATCAGCTGTCCGGTTGACTAGGGCACTGGCTGAGTGCTTTCAATTTCTCACTTATTTCTCTCATCTTTGCTTCCCGCTTTTCCTGTTTTCTTTTATTCTTTTCCGTCATAAAGGCATCAGCCATTCCAAGTTCTTCTGACAATAGCTTTCCACTTTCTTCCTCGGCATTTTCGTCAATTTCCATTTCTTCCATTTCTGATTTGATATTTTCTATTTCCTTCAGTTTTTGAGTTCTGCGTTTTTCTCTTGTTGTCTTTACATTTTCGTTGGATTTATCATTGTCAAGATGATGAGTATCATCTTTGTTAACGTCTATATTAATAGAAGTTTCTGGTAGTGATTGCTCTATAGAATTTTCATCTAAGTTTTTGTGCGCTGAACTAAGTTTTCTCTTTCTCCATGACTTTTTTTGTACCCTTCCTTTCATTATTTTCTCTCTGACTTTGCCTACACTTTTCACTTTTTTAGACATTTTTTGTTCTTGTGCATTTTCTTCATCAATCCATGGCTGACTACTTTTTGAGGTAGAAGGACCTGGATCAATGACAGTCAACTTTTTCGGTACTGCTTCTGCTTCTTTGTTAGCTAATTCAGTCTTTTGCAAAGTGTTTTCCAGATTTTTTATTTGTGACTCCAAATCAACAGAACTTTTCTTATTTTCACTTGATTTGGATACATCTGCCTCATCTTCTGCATATTTATACATGGCAAAGGGGTTGTCTTCGTCTGATTCAGACTCAGGTTCAAATCCATGTGACCTTAGTTCCTTTCGAAACTGTTGCTTTCTAAGGTATTCATGCAATGCCTCCATTCGTTTATCCCTTGTATTTTTCCAAAACTCAAGTGCTAGAAACACAAAAAGTAATGACGTAAATTGCATAAGAATGTTAAAAGAATTTAATACTAATTCAAGCGTGCAAACATACCTTCTTCTTGGTATTTCATTGGTATTCCAGCTTCTTTTATCGTATCCATATTAGGCACACTCCTGCTATGCTCAGAATCTCCTAAAACTTCGTACCTTGGCATCACAAAAGCCCTCTGCATTTTGAGGATTTTACGCGTCTTTTGAAAATACTTAATGGTTGGAACTTTGTCAAACACTGGATCATCGATTGTTGGATTATCATCTTTATCAAAAAACATATACGTTCCAACAGCATCTTCGTACGTTCCTTCGAAGAACTGTAAATTACAACAAAATTCTCATAATGACCTGTACGTTCAGTAATATTTCATAGATTAAAGTGAGCTGCTTAAAAAGCACGAAAATAAATTTACCTTGCCATTAACTTGCATAACTGGATGATCAGAGTCCAAACCAAGCATATCCAATTTTAAATTCGGACTGCTGAACACATCATTGGTAGCACAACTATCGAATTCAACATAAACGAGGATTTCCTCCTCGTCTTCCTCGAGTTCTGAATCGGAATTCGACATTTTTTAATGCACAATTCTCTCAAAAAGCAAAATTTAATAACACAACGGAACGTGCCTCGAGCGCTCCACGCTCGAGAGCATTGCACACGATTTTGAGGTTATGGGGCAGTATATATCATAAACTCGCAAAAGCGCGCCAGCGTTCGAAGCGACCAATCACACGCTTTGGATCGTAGCCCCCATATATTTTCGCGGAAATGCCAAAGAGCTAACGGCTCCCACACGTGGAGGAGCCAGTTTGTTGTATTTTCCTGTGTAAACAAATGCAAATCGTTTCAAGAATTGAATAAAGTTTTTTATTAAATAGAAACTTGTTCTCTGGCTGAGCCAAATTCTAGAGGAACCTCATGTAAAAACGTCGGAAACTAGTGGTAAGAGGAGATTTCCAAACATAACCTATTATGGTTAACAATGTTTTTCTTTGCTATTAATATTGTAATTTCCGCAATAATTATATTTTATTAATACAAGATATTAACTTCCAGATCGAAGCTTAACATTCACAATGGTGCGGCACAATAATCAGTTGCCGGATAATCTTCCTCAGTTGCAGAATCTCATCAAACGAGATCCAGAGTCTTACAGAGAAGAAGTATGAGTTATTCTTTGTTGATAAATTCATATAAAAACTTGTGTATTCGATAGTACTAATATTATTGATTTATTCTTGCAGTTTTTGCAGCAATATCGTCATTACAAATCAACCTTAGAAGTTTTTGCTTTCACTCCGGATAAATTCAACAAAAGTCTCGATGAACTGGTTATGTTTTTGGCGCAGGTGAGATAGATGTCTTAGTTTTTTAATTTTTCATTTATTTTCACTCT
This sequence comes from Trichomalopsis sarcophagae, assembly GCA_024372645.1. Taxonomy (NCBI): domain Eukaryota; kingdom Metazoa; phylum Arthropoda; class Insecta; order Hymenoptera; family Pteromalidae; genus Trichomalopsis; species Trichomalopsis sarcophagae. The sequence goes on from QLSS01000003.1 coordinate 3,569,928, forward strand.
CTCACAACTTGACAGCTTGGTGAATACATTTTTTTAACTATTACTGATTTTATTTCTATTTTATCATAGTCTCAACTTTCACTGTTAAAAAAAGTATCCACCAAAAACAAACTTTTGCAGACATGTTTTTACAACTATCGAGAGCTATTTTCATTTCTCTTTCAGGTCTGAAAACTAAAGTTTGTCAAGTTGGGCATCTCTGCATACATGCTTATATTTTAATTTTTTTCACTGCGTATCTATTATATCATAGAAAGTATTACTACTAACATAAGTTATCATGGAAAAGTGCGTTCAGGTATTGGGTGAGGAAATCAAATGTAGAGATTCTCTAATAAGGACTTTGTATTCTCTACTAAGAGATGATCCCATGTTTCAAAGTCTGTTCATTTATGGTCATGTATCCTGTGGAAAATCTTTGATTGTACAAAGTGTGCTGAAATACTTGGATTACAATGTATCCATAATAAACTGTGTTGAGCACACAAACAACAGGAGCCTGTTTGAAAAGATCATAGTAGACCTCACATCCATTAAACTGTCTTCAAGTAATGGTTACAAACTGGAGAGAAGGTGCGACGACTTTGTTGAGTTAATATTCCAAATAAAATCGATCGCCAAAACAAATCCAAAGCCAATCGTCATCGTCTTTGAGCGGTGCGACAAATTGCGTGATCTGCACGCGAACATTCTACCAGGACTTGTTCGACTAGGTGAATTGACGCAATCGAACGTCTGCACCATCTTCACGAGCGACGTTATCTGGGAGAAGTACAAACCAAAGACAGGAATGTACGAGCCCATCACGCTTCACTTTCCGGCGTACAACAAGGACGAAACGCTGGAGATTCTGCTGCATACGACGAAACCAATGGAGTACGAGACGACCTTTTACCGCACGTACCTCAATCTCTTCCTCTCGGTATTCTACCGCTTCTGTCGAGACTTGCACGAGTTGCGCTACATGGCCAAGAAAAATTTCCTCAAATACATCGAGCCGTTGGAAAACGGCTTAATAGCCGAGAACGACACCAATTCCCTCTGGCGCAACATCAGCCATACCCTCCGGGAGAACCTGGAGGTGATCTACCTGCGAGTGTCAACCGATGATTTCGAGCAGCAGAACAAACTCTCGCGCGAGCTCGAGTCAACGGCGAGATTAGCTTTGAGCTTCGAGCTGCCGTTCTACGCCAAATATCTGCTCATCGCCGCGTTCCTGGCCTCTTACAATCCTATGAAGGAGGACAGGCGACTATTCATGAAAGAGGCTGGTCCGAAAAAGAAACGAGTCTCTAAAAGGAAGAACGAGAAGCTTGTGACGAATATTCGCGAGGGACCCAAGAATTTTCCGTTGAACCGAATGCTTGCCATATTCTGTTCGATTATCAATGAGAAGATCGACATGAATGCCGTGTTGCTAACGCAGATTTCCTCAATGTGCCGATTGGGACTGCTCACCGTCGTAGGCGATAATAATATCGACGAGCCGAAGTACAAATGTTGTATCAACTACGAGTTCGCGATGGTTATCTCTAAGAACGTTAACTTTGAATTGCAAAAATATTTGTACGATTACCTTCACTAAGTATTTATCGTGAGAATCTCTGCATTATCAAGTACTCCTATATTGATAGGGTCTGTTACTTAATTTATTATTTAATATTTTGTACGAACATTATTTTGTAATACTTTTTTGGCGCTTTAATAAACGAATTGTATAAAATATCAACGTTTCTTTTGTACAATCGCCAATGTCATGTGTCTCAATATTTTTATTGTTGTACATACTTACGTGCTGTCTTAAAATAACTTAGAAAATTTCTCAAAATCGATTATTTACGCAGGTCGCGCATTGTTATACCGAGGACTTGACGACCTTTCCACAAGAGCTCATTGACATCCTTAAGGGAAAGAACACTGTTTTGGACAGTGAGATGCGAATGGTTAGTAGGATTGCTCGTAATATCAATAACTTTTTGAATAACTATATAATAAAGATTAACTTTGACATCGTTCGAATTTCAGACTTTTTGTCGTGCGCTAATTCTTCTCCGAAACAAAAACCTTTTGGAACCTACGGCTCTGCTGAGTCTCTTCTTCGAGCTGCTTCGTTGCCAAGACAAAGCTCTTCGTCAGTTCCTCGAAACTCACATCATCACGGACATCAAGAACGTGAACGCAAAGCACAAAAATGCCAAAGTCAACACTGTTCTCCAGAACTTCATGTTCAAGATGCTCAAGGATACGAACGCCAGGGCAGCCAAGATGTCCGTGGACATCATGATCGAGCTGTACAATAAGAACGTTTGGAACGATGCCAAGACAGTCAACGTTATTGCTACCGGTTGCTTCTCCAAGTTCACCAAGGTCATGGTGGCGAGCCTCAAGTTCTTCCTGGGAACTGACCCAGAGGAGGAGAGCGATGATAGTAGCAGCGACGACGAGCCGACTATGAAGGAGGTGATGATGGCGAACAAGGTTAATAAGAAGACGAAGAAGAGAGAAAAGCAACTGAAGAAAGCGAAACAGCTGTTCGTGGTGGGTTACATTTTTGATTAATTAACTCTTGACCATAGTCGAGTTTTTTTATACCGAGCACTGATTGTTTGTTTTTTATTTTTTAGAAATCGAAAAAGAAGAAGTCGAAGGCTCCGCAGTTCAATTTCTCGGCGCTTCATTTAATTCACGATCCTCAAGGCTTAGCTGAGAAGCTTTTCAAACAGTTGGAAAAGAACAACGACCGATTCGAAGTCAAAGTTATGACTCTCGACGTTATCTCCAGGCTCATAGGTCTACACAACCTGTTCTTGTTCAACTTTTATCCGTACATACAGCGCTTCCTTCAACCACATCAAAGAGGTACTGTTTTTTTATTATTTCTATATCAAGTATTAAAAAAAATCTAATGTATTAAATCTATGAAATTTTTAATTACAGAGGTCACAAAACTGCTCCAATTTGTGGCACAAGCTTCACACGAACTGGTTCCTCCGGAAATAATACAGCCAGTTCTCAAGACCTTGGTAAACAATTTCGTGACTGAGAGAAACTCGGCTGACGTTATGGCCATAGGTTTGAACGCAGTAAGAGAAGTATGCTCCAGGTGTCCACTCTCGATGAACGAGGACCTTCTGCAGGATCTGGCGCAGTATAAAAACTATCGTGAAAGAAGTGTCATGATGGCTGCAAGGTCGCTCATTGGACTGTTCAGGCAGACGATGCCCGACTTGTTGCACAAGAAAGACAGAGGAAGACCTACCGAGGCGTCCGTCGCTTTAGAGCCGTTGAAGTATGGTGAAGTTGCCGCGACGGAGTATGTTGCCGGCGCTGAAGTTCTCCTCGAGTCTAAGAAAGATACTTTGGAGATCGACAGTGAGAATAGCGATGTAAGAAGAAATTGACAAGTAGTTCTATATTCAATTATTGAATTAAAATTTATTTTTATAATGATTGTATTTCAGGATGACGACGAGTGGATCGACGTTCAGCATAGCAGCGATGAGGGTGGCGAAGTCGGCGAAGGTGAATGGGAGACTGACGACGAAGAAAATGAAGAAGACGGCAGTGATGATGATGAGGAAGGCGATGAAGATGAAGACGAAGGTAGTGAAGTAGATGACGACGATTCTGGCAGCGAAGAAGATGACGAAGATGAGGGTAGCGATGAAGAGAATGAAGAAGATAGCGGAGCGAAGAAAAAAACGATGAATGGTGACAAGAAAGATAAAATCAAGGAAAAGAAAGTAAAGAAGGAGAAAGGCGATGCCAAAAAGAAAGAAGGCGAGGATAAACTCAATACTTCTGATGGCAAACCGTCGGTCAAAGTCAGCGCGTTGAAGAAGAAAAATAAGCGATCAAAGTTGGATAGAAAGAAGAGGAAGTTGCAGGAGAAGCTGAAGCTGCAAGAGAAACTGAAGGCACAAAAGAAAACAGAGTACACAGCTGAGAAGAAGGCAAAGGCATCTCAGGTCTCGGCCGAGCGTTTGCTCACAGATGAAGACTTCAAAAGAATAGACATGGCTCTGGTGAAGCAGCAAGTCACACACGCGAAACGAGGCGTTAAGAGATCTGCAGACGAGGATAAGGGTAAAGGTGAGTTGGTCAGGCTGACCGACATCGAGAACATCTACAAGAAGCGCAAGCACGACAAGCAAGCTCGATTGGAGACTGTCCAGGTAGAGTATTTCATACACATTTATAAAATCATTTAACCAGCAATAAATAATCATGTGATCATTCTTGCATTACAGAAAGGACAAGAAGGAAGGGAGAAGTTCGGCTACAAGGACGGTCGACAGAATCCTCTCTGCAGTAAAACGAATCGCGAGAGAAACAAGAAGAAGAACTTCCAGATGATCAAGCACAAAGTCAAGGGAAAGATCAAGCGTTCTTTCAAAGACAAGCAGGTCGCGCTGAGGAATCACTTGGTCAAGCTGAAGCGAATGAAGTAGAGACTTATTTTGAGTTAATAGAGGAAATTTTATAGGTACAATAATATTTATTGTATTATACACATCCACCCATATGTTGACGTTACTGTTAAATGGCTATTTTTTAAAATTAAAAAATACTTTATATAAGAAAAGTTTATCTACGAAATTGCCGTCCTTTCATTTCGCAGAACCGAATGTCATCGAGAAAACAACAAAACCGCCCAACTCTCATTCAATTTTCCAGACGAAATTGCGTACTTATGCCGGCTCACGCCTCACGCTGCAGCTTCCGTAAAATAAAACAGATTCTTGCCGGCAAAAGCAGCTGACGTAACTCGCCGCCGCGGCGCTGTCTCCGACCGTCATAGCATCGCAGCTATAGCTATATATATATATATCTCCATTCTTCTCGCTCGTAAGGGGGCGTTATTCCGGCTTGCGCATGTGTGTGTACATTCGAAGCTCGCACGGCTCTCTCCCTCTCTCTCCATGCATTCGGTTTCAGTTGATTCAGCGGAAGCCTCGCGCACAGTGGTGCCGTGAATACATTGTTCTCTCTCTCTCTCTCTCTCTATATAGGCTTCTATTCTATCACACCCGACTATATAGGTACCTGCAGCACATAAGAAAAATTCTCGTTCTCTCTCAGCCGGGATGTGCAGAGCGTCGCGAGTGTGCTATCGTCATGGAGGACGTTATTAGATGGGACGTGGCCACTGCTGGCGTTTGTTGTGACTGATGTGCATACGTGTATGATATACATACATTCGCGCACACGTGTTCGCTGCAGCGAATGCATATGCTCGTGTAGTTTTCCTCGGACTGTGTTTGTTGTCGTCGAGAAGAGAGAAAGAGATGCTGATCAACGAAGATCCGCAGTGGACCGCTTCGGCGGCCGGTTTCGTCGATGACGAGTTTCGGATGTTTCCAGAGCTCGGTGGCTTGGGTGAGTAGTACACCGCGAGATACACATAGAGAGATTCTTTCTCCCTATACGATGCTATGGGCGGAAACGTCTGTATACATTTTTTTTCGCGATACGCGAGAAGAGCGGGAGACGGTAATTTGCAATCTGGCTCTCTACAAGCTTCCTCTGCTCTCGCTTATCTCTCTCCGTCGCGATGGCAGGAAGTTTGTCATTGAATATAAACAATAAAAACCAGACTTTTATATATTACCGAGAGGTTAGTCGTTTTTCTTTTCATAATCTATCGTTTGCGCGGGATGATTTATGCAGCGTAAAAACGCTCTCGTGTGTCAGCTGGTGCTTATACTCGATTATCGTCGTCGATCTCCGTCGAGCGGTTGGATTTTCACACGTGTATATAGGCCTTTCTTTCGCTCTTGGGTTCTATCGATTCGTCTGAATAATTAACGGAGTAGAATGAGCAACGTGCCGCCTCTGGATATCGATCGACCTTTGATAATGCTCGTGAGAATTCGCTAACCGCTGTAATATCGAGTGTTCTTTTCGCGAGGTAAACAAATACAAACGGGTGCAACAATAAGCGTCCCTCGTTCCCACCACAACAGGCTAATCTCTAATTTACGTTTAATACGCAACTGTTCTCAAATGCTGCTCTACATACGATAAACACTGCGAATCTTAAACCCTATATCTCACGACCTCCCCCACTCTCGCTAGCCTCTACTATTCGACGAGTTATAGCCAGCTGCGTTTATTCCTCATTGTAATTTCATGCCGTTCTAAAGCTCCTCTCGATCGCTATCATTTCGCTTGTGTGACGGCATACAGCTGTATTCGATCGGCCTTTCCTTCCCTCTATCGCATATGTCTCGGAAGCTACGAGAATGAATTGATGGATCGTCGCTATTTTCGTTATCGGCATAACAACGCGTCGATAGCTGATTACCGATATTGGAGATTTTTCAATGTTATATATATATATATATATATATATATATATATACAAAGGTGTGTCGTTATTCGCTACATTGTATTTCTAGAATGTATTGTAACGGCGAAACACGAGTCGAACGCCGGCTCGGCGCATTGACTCTCTAGCACGTGCGGTATATAGATACGTATACGAAATTCTCGATGCTTCTTTTGCTGCGATAACTCAATGAATATTGCATATTCCAGCGGTTATACGCTTTTCGCTCGACGGCTTCTATTTATTATTCGATATCCAATCCGTGTACGATGTGAATTTGGCAATATAGCCCACACTGCCTACTACATAATCATAAAGATTCTCGTAACAGGTGTCTGCTCATTCAAGGCGACTCTATTTGCGAAGTTTCTAATGCTGAACTAACCGCACACGTACGTCCTTTCCAAAAGAAGCTCGACGTTCTCCGCACGACACGATACGAAATATTTCTCAAAGGAAGCGCCAGAGAGTATAATTTTGGCCGAACGCTTTGCGCAAAGCTGCCGCTGCACACGTGTTCGGTGACGTACAGTTTGGCAAGCTTTCAAGCGGAAACTGCGCGCTGCGCTGAAATCGAGAAAAGCGCATTTCTTCCGAAAAGCCTGGGCTCGTCAAATTTTCAGCGGACGGTCAACGCGAGGCGAGTCGAAAAATAGCAGCGTCAGACAGTCTTTCTTCGCGTACATTCGAGAGAAGCGTGTATTGGTCGGAGTCGATGCACGATTATTAGTTGTGTAAATCGCGCGCGGATGGGAGTCGCTCGCTTTCGGTAGAGGCTAAAAAAAAAAAAATCGAGAGTCCTTCGACCGCGACCGGCATCGTTAGGTTCTCCGAACGCGTAACGCCGACGCCGATGGAATATCTAATAACGTTATATACAGCGTTGAGATTTCGTTTCACATCCTTTTTTTTTTCTCTCATAACACCGAAGCTCGCACATCCTATTTTTTGAAAAAATTTAAACCTAGCGGTAACGAGGATTGAGATTTCTAAAAATTAACAAGTAAAATTGTCTGATATGCCCGCGGCGTCATCCAGGTCTCTCTCTCTCTTCTCGTTAAATTTTTCGTCAAATCTTCTTACGGAATAACCGGTTAGTCCGGCGGCGTTCACCGCGTCGCCAAAAAACGAAAATGTCTCTCCCGCGCCGGGAATCTTCTTGCAGTCTTGCGAGTTTACGAAAGCACCATATAAGATATCAGGGGAGGGTCCAAGAGATCGATAGTCGAAAACCCTGCACCGGACGAGCGTTGGTGTAAAAGAAACACTCCCCGAATGTATTTTCCGACCGGTTCCTCGGGACCGACTTCTCGGAGGGGCATTTTTTCTCCCTCCACACACGCATACTACTCTCGATGATAGAGGTACCTGCTGCGTCTTCGCGTCCCTTCTTTTTTCACCTTCGTATGCTTCTCGTAAATCGACCATTTACACTCTCTCTCTCTCTCTTTCTTTCTTTCTTTTTTTCCGACTTTCGTCGGGGGCTTTTCTCGCGGCACTTGTATATACTCCGCCGCTGCGTAATGACTCGGGAACGTTTTGAAATGTGAATTTGCTATATATGTATAATTATTAAAAATACATCGAATGTAAAAAGGACGTCGGTGAGAAGAGATAAGAGCCAGCATATCAGCTGCACGAGTTTCAAGTATTCACGCGCGCGCTTAGAAGTCCAAACGTCGTATACGAGTTTCGGGTAAAATAAGAGAGCATGTCGACTTATGCTTGGAAGTTTTAAATTCTTACGAAATTTCTGGATACACAAAGGCTTTTCGGTTTCCTACTTGTGTCAAATTTTTCAGCTGCGTACACGTACATCTTGTTGTTAGAAACGTATATTTTAGCGGGAATCGGAGGAACAGAACTTTCGCGATGAAAACGTCAAAAGGCGGATGTCAATGTTTGTTATCGCCGCGGCACACCGGATTATCGATTCCGTTATCTCACATTTTGTGTGTACACACATATATAGTACTATAGTCATAGAGTTCACTGTTTCCTTTTTTTTTCCACATATATAATTTTACCGTACGTTTTCACTCCGCAACAATAATAATGCATATCCTCTAGTGCGATATACGACGTGTAACGCGCAGTTAAAAAAAAAAAAAAACAATTTTTTACGCCTGTCGAGGCCTCGAGCAAAAATATAAAGCTAACAATTCCATTCGTTCGCAGGTGCACACGTCGAAGCGCAATAGTGCCGCATCGTTTTTTTCCGTATTATTGCGCAATTCACATGTGCAGCCACGCGATGCGCTATTGTTACGCCTACGCGTCTGGATGAAAAAATCTACGCTTGACGCTAGCACCGAAATGATCTCAAGCCGTATATCTAAATTTTTCGAAGGATGTTTGAGAGAAGGATCTAATGAGTGTCTAGACAGTTTTAGCGCCCTTCGGGGAACGAAAACGCTAATGGCCTCAGTAAACACCGCACAGAGAGGGTATATTTCGTTATCTTAGACACTTTCGCTCCGAAATTTTTAGCGAGCCATTAGACAAACAACTATTTGAAAACCCTCCGTGATATATCTCTATACGCGAAAATTCGCACTCACGTAGTACAGAGGTAGGAAGGTCGTTATCGTCTTCGCAAGAAACTTCGTACCGTAAGCGGAATTCTCTCGTCCAGGAAGTTAAGAGCAAAGAAGAAGAAGAAGAAGAAGAAGTGCAGTGTACGAGCTGTTAGCAACGCTCGAGGGATTTGCCTCGCGCCACCCCACATCCTTCCTGCGGCACACCTCTTTCTATTTTTCTTTCCTATATATACCTATATACAGGTGCACGATGAGAATAGTATTATATACATAGAATCTCCGATGCTCGTTGTCGTCTGCATTATGTCGTTAGGAGAACCCGAGCGTGACGTGACATGGACTTTACGTATATATATATATATATATATATATATATATATATATATATGTGTGTATCTGTGCGGGTAGTTCTGGATTGCTATATGCTGATGTTCGAGGAGGTTTCGTAATTGAAGAATACATGATTATGCAGGAGTTGAATCTTTGCGCCAGAGTGCGATTATTTGCACAGGGTTTATCGTTGCGAGGTACACCCGCATTTGAGCTCGTGCATTTGATAAGACGTATTTTTCTGGATATAAAAATTACAATACTATAGCTCGTTAATCGTTATCATCAGCTCTTGAAAACATGACATCTGAAGCCACTCAATCAAACGCCATGATATAATTATATATCACTTGAATCCATTAGCCGGAAGCGACCTGCATCATTCTATTCCCCACTTTCGTACAAGCACACACACACACACTCATAAAGCGACTTCCGACCACGTTTTCCAGTATATCCCGGTATACGAGGTCCTGCAAAGTTTCTCCCTTTTCCCCGACATGACGCATCAATTCTCGAAAAAACACACCATGAGCCCATATACTCGAGCAGCTTTCGCCGCTGACGCCTCTCTGGAGCTAAAGTTTATCTCGATAGTGAGGGGAAAACCTAGAGAGCGTCGGTTGAATCGATAAGCTCAGCGTCTGTATGGACCGCTGCAGTGTGTTCTTCGTCTAGTTCGGGCCGTTGGTCTTTTTTCCGTTGGGATATAGTGTGTATAGGTACGACTGCAGGGATCTGCGATTTGTAATTCTATTGGTGGAGAGACGAGGGGGTGTCCCACTTGATAAGTTTAACGGCTGCGTAGGGAGTAGGACGCATCTGTGTGTTTAGAGTATTGAAAGTGAAATATTTTATTTTACTCTGTATAGCTATTTATCTATTGCTTCCCGATGGGAATTACACGTAGTTATGACATTAGAGCATCTTTTAGAACTTTTTTTTTTTTTTTCGTTAATATTACTTCCATTATTATCAACATGCAATTGTCACCGTTATCATATTCCATTCCAATCGTTAAATAAACCTTGACACACAATACCTTATAGATTGAGAGTACCTTTCTGACTACCTGGTGAATTATATATTCTTTGCGCTAAGTATACACATAAAAATGTCAAGAGAACTGGCGTATAGTAGCTATAGGTATGTTTAAAAAGAAGAACTTCCATCACTGAGAAATTTATAACGCTCCACATAAACATATAAAATTGAACTTTTCGTTTCTCCATAGCCATAATAGCTTCGAATCTCTAAATCTCGTGGCCCTTATACACGCCCATCGCTGTTAAATTTATCAGGTCTCTTTCATCGCCCATACACCCCTGCATATATGTATACACGTATAGAAAATTCATGCCGGCGGTATAGTTATCGCCCAGGGAAAAACGCCTGCCCTAATGGCTGCGACACTGTGTGGGCATCGATAATATGCCTATTCGGTTCGTTTTTCCCGAAAACGAGCCTGCACTCGCTCTTATGCGGGCTCCTGGACGATTTTCATCGTTACAGCTCGCTTTAGCTTAACAGCCTAATTGTATGTAGGAATTAAGAATCGAAGCCTTGAATCGTAATGATCTTTTGCCAATTGCTCGGGTAAAGTACGAGTACGTTAACGTTCGAGTACGAGAACGTTCGAGAAATGCGTCGCTCAGTTTTCCACCTTTACCACGAATGATTCATTATGCTGTAAAATAGTTTTCGTGTGTACGATTCATGAGTCACCTTGTGTGTAGAATAAACAACACGAAGGCCTTCTTTTTATTTACTGTTTTTGAAAAACGACAAGTCAATAAATGCATTCGAAAAATATTCTAATTTCTTCTTACATTTGTGGAGAGCGTATGCGAAATCTCGATTCGAAAGAGCAAAATTCGCGCACCTCTAATTAACGACGAGAATCGAATTACAGTAATCTTCGACTTCAAACGAGGCTATTTATTATCGTATAAAAGTAGAGTTCCGAGATGTTACCGCTGTTGTGTAACTAATGATGATAATTTCTAATGAACTGCTGCTACTATTCGAGGCGGGTAAAATATTTATAGGCTGCACTCAATTAAGACCACTTCCTCGCCTATAAGAACAAACGATTCGATGAATATTTAATCGTCTCTCTCACCGATTGTCTACAAATTCGTGCGACGATTAGACGCTGCTGTTAATTTTCGACTTAAACGCATAATTATAGATAAAAACGCACTTGCAGTTGGTGCGCGCGTTATCAATCTCTCGCCGGACTGGTTAAATGCCCTTGGGGATTTAGTGGAGGCGTATAAAATCGCGACGTGAGTTTTAACCGATAAGGCCGACGGGATATCGTGCGCGATTCCATGCACAAGCCGATTCGTGCGTATATGGGGTTGCCTTTGCCACGTTGGGAATTCCAGACAATGTACAGGAGTTATATCGAGTGCGACGTTGATAAGTTTATCTTTTTCGATTTTGCGAAAATAGATTATTGCGCGTCGTTGAAGTATGCAAATTGTGATGATTGCGTTAGGTCATCTTCGTACTATTTACCATTAATATTTTTATTTTTATGATCAAATGATATGCACGTTAGAAAAGGCCTCTTACATCAGCGAGAGCATAAAAATTAGCATAACGTCCTCCTCAAAGTCAAACCCCTAATTATTCAAACACTCTTCGAGTCCTCGCACTTTACACAGCACAGCAGCACAACGAAAACGAGTCGCTCCGAGAAAAAAGAATTCGCTGACTCTGTCGAAATCGGCTACTCGTATATACAACCTACACACTCGCGAAAAATCGGCCTCGAGCGCGTTCTATATGCTAATGAAATCGTTAGCTTCCTTCGAAAAGCACAAGAGAGGCCTCTCCTCTCTCCTTTCGCTCTTTGGCGAAGCACATTTGCCGGCCGGCTTCCGCGAGTTCATTGACATTGTGAATCGTTCACCTCTCGCTCTGCGTGTGCAGGACGTTCTCTTTTCAGACTACACGACATGAGTATGGTAGGGACTCACACTTTGGCTCGTCGCGTGTCTGCGTCACGCGAAATTCTGCTTTATGGCGCTTTAGAGAGTGGGATTTTTGGCGCGACTCAGTGGTTTTGAGTCACACGCGTGATCGAGCGATTTCGCGAGAGAGAGAGAGAGAGATGGATGATTGTACACGGGGTCAATAGACTGAACTGTGTCGAAATTTCGAGGCCCTTTTTTTCGTACTTATGCCTCGTGTAAATAATCGTCTGTAGATTAAAAAAGAGTCGCGGTAGCAAACAAACAAGCAGCGGCTTCGGAGATAGTCGATAAGCGCAGGCGATAATTTGCAAGTTCCTCTGCGTGCCACCACACACCTATCTGCTAATTTATTTAAAAGACGCATTCGTATCTCGTAAAAACCGTTGAAAACAAGGCAAAAAAGATAAGCGAATCCGCGAATCTCGTCCTCGCATTTCACCGGAATTGGCAGCCACCGTGTTCTACCAGCACGTGGACGCGGCAGCATTTACGATGCTTCTTTTTTTCGACGCATCGCACACCGCCGGCTGCACTCGCGGCTATACAGACAATGTGAACCTGACCGAGTTTGACCCCGTCTCGCGCACTTGACCGTAAAGTAAACCGTCAGTCGAAAATAGCCTGAAGCTTCTCTCACAAAGTACACAGCTCAGAGCGCAACTCGCCGCCATAACATAGCGTACCCGCGCACAGTAGAAACGCACCCTAACGCTTGGGCTCCGCCAGTTTTCCCTGTGAGTTGCTGCTACGCAGACAGTATATACAGTATTACTTGCGAGAACACTCGCGTCAAAACACGCACAGAGTCGCGAATCCTCCGCGATGTACATCACGAGCATTTCGTTCAGCAGTACGACAACGTTTTACATATTTACATCTAGGATTATAACATTTAAAAAGTACGTTTAGCGAAGCGAGTGCGAATATTGATTTTCTGTGTGTCTTTACAGAGGACGAGTCCGCCCTGCCGGCCGACGACTTCCTCGAGGCGTTGAGCTCTGGCCTGGAGATCCCGTTGCTGTTGAACGGCGAGAGTTCACCTGGCAGTTACGACGAGAGCCCGGACGACATAATGAAGACAGCTCTGGAGACGCAGACCCTCGAGGACATCGACTTCAGCTTCATGCAGACAGACGACGCCAAGCACGATGACTTCTGCGACTTCTTCTCTAACGGTGAGTGCTTGGCTTCTCATCCGTATATCGATCCGCGTGTGGTGTCGTTATTTTAGAGAATTCGTCCCTTATTTTTCCCTGCAGATGAGAAGATGGAGGTGTCGCAGGTGAAGATCGAGCCCAACAGTCCGCAGTTGCCGCCGTCACCGAGTCCCAGCCAGTCCGAGTCGTCGAGTGGCTCCGAATGGCAGAGCGAGACCTCCAGTGTCAACAATGCCGAGGGCAAGGTTCGTTGCCCAGCCTGTTCTTATTACTCTGGAACAGCTTTCATTCTCTTCTTCTGAAACTGATTAATTTTTTTGTTATTAATGCAGTTTGCGTTGGAAACGCCTCCGATATCCCCACCGCAGAACGAGTCGCCGCCGATATCACCCCAGCCAGTGCAGACGAATCCGTCCCAGATGCAGCCTGTGAAATTGTTGCCGCTGAACTTGAAGGACGGCACGACGCAGAAGATCGTTCTGTCCGATGGTAACCCCGCGAAACGCATCTGCATACAGCCGAGACTCGAGAAATCCGGTGTGAAAGAAGCGACCCCTCGGAAAACCATCGTCCTCAGCGCACAGGACTTCGCCGCGCTCACCCAGAGGGTGAAACAGAACAGCACGACGCAACCCTTAAAGGTCCAGGCTCTGCCTATGAGCAGGCACGTTAAGATACAGAACCAGCTGAACCTCCTGTCGGTACAGCAGCAACAACAGGCGAAGACGAGCACGAATTCGACGGCTTTCGCACAGAATAACCAGGTGAAGATCATCAACGCGATGCCCACCAGTGTGCAGATACACTCCAAGACCCCGACGATCACGGCGATACCAAAGGTCGACGCAAAACCGGCTGCCTCGATCGTCGTGAAGAAGGAGGCGTCGTCGAGCCCGTCAATAGTCATCAAGAACGACGTACCGGTCTGCCCTCCTATCGTCATTAAGAAGGAGAACCCAAGCATCGCGCCGATAGTCATCAAGAACGAGTTTCCAGAGTTCATCGATCTGCACGATCGACAGGACAGCGAGATCAAGGCGCTCAAGAGGCAGCAGAGGATGATCAAGAACAGGGAGTCCGCCTGTCTGTCGAGGAAGAAGAAGAAGGAGTACGTCACGTCGCTGGAAAATCAGATCGTCGACTTGCAAGAGCAAAACACGCGACTACAAGCGGTTAGTGCGATATTGGTCTTGTTACGTCGTTGCCAGTGCTTTTGTGTACGATTGAAATTGATTGATAAAAATTACTCTGATTGTAGGAGAACGCCGAGCTGAAGCGGAGGCTATCTGAAATAGAAGAGGCCAGCGGTAAAAAATTTGGGAGTCATAATTTCGGCGTGAATAAGAAGAACACGGCGATTCTGTTAGCAATGGTGTTTATGGTTTCTCTGAACGTTGGTGGTTTAGGGTAAGTTTCGTGATTCCCATAAAAAATCATCTGGATGTTAAAAAGCGACTTTCAATAATCAATGTATGTTTCACTTCCAGATTCAACAATAACCGGCAACCTCTAGGCGACATACAACCGCACATGCCATCGATAGCGTTACCCAACGTCAGGCACGGCCGAACGTTATTGTGGTCACAGTCGGACGAACGGGAAGACGAGTCTAAAGAGCGGTTCAACGATACGCTACCCAAGCATCATCCCATGTGTCCCATGCACATAAATCGCACGGAATCGATAAGGCTTGATTCTGAGCTGAGACGGTGGATCGGTGGCGAGCCTGACAGGGAGAACTGGACCAAGCCTACGAAAACAGACCTGGAAGTGAAGTCTCTCAACGAACTGCTGAGCCTTCGTTCTCATCCGACAACTGACGAGACTGAAGTGAGAAATATCAGGCCAGCCATAAAGAGCACTACGGAGAGCTTGAAAGCCAAGAACAATCGACAGCTGAACGACATTCCCTCGAACATGAACGCTGTCCAGGTGTTTTCGCCGCTACTCAGAGAACACGCCAAGCTTTTCGATGCTCTAGGCAGAAGAGACGACACGTTCTACGTGGTCTGGTTCACCGGCGATCACTTGCTGCTACCGTCATCTAGGAAGAACAGTACGACCAGACCAAGGATGTCTCTGATATTGCCAGCTGTTCCCGTCAATGGTAGGTTTCTTCATAATCTACTTTTTTGAGATGGAAATAAATTACGATCATTAAGTAAATTATGGATAAGATCAGAAATGCAATATAAATATAGAAATATTGAGCGACCTCCTTGAGAGCGAGATTTATCTAAATTATTATCTCAATCAAATATTGTTACCGATAATCTTATGTGAGGAACCGTATCTTACGTTTCTATCGAGAGCAAAAAAGATTATCCTTCCTCCAGAATTTAACAAATCCCCAATAACATTTATTTTTCAGGATCGTACTACTCTACCCCGTCGAATCACGTGACCATGATGCATATCGACTGCGAGGTAACTAACACCCAACTACTTCATCTTCAAGAAGCCATAATACCAAAGCATCTGAGAAATCAGCCGCAGCCTGATGGCAACGTACCAAAAGATCGCGGCACTGGAATGTCCGAGACAGCAGGAAATAACACAAAGAATTACAAACCCTACTTTCTGAAAGAGAGTAATGGCACGGATTCTTTAGAGAACGATAACTTGAAGCGTCCATTCACTGCTGAAAACAAGAATGCTTACAATGATAAAAAAGCTTATGCCACGAAAGAGAAGTACAACAAGGATTTTCATCTGGATGATACGAAATACAACACTAATATCGAGAAAGAACAGAAAAAAATTAACGAATTCGCTAATGCTACAGAGGAATTGAAAAAAATTAACTATCCCCAGAATAGGCGTATGTTTCGGAGGAAAATGAAACGCTCCACCATACAGTAAATTTTCAACAATCGAGCCATACCTATTTATGAGGAATAAAGGGCTGTGTGAAAAAGTATAACGCTCATTTAAAGCAGATTAACTGACAAATGAAGCGTAATATACACGTGCTAAAAAGCTCGGAATAAAAAAAAAATTATCGACATTAAGGAAACAAAAAGTCTGCATTTTTGTAAATTATTAGAGAGTGAAAATAGATGATAAATGTCTTTTTCACCGTCAGTTTGTAAGTCAAGTTTGTAAATCAAGTTTGATACCCAAAAAATGAGTAGGTATGTTATTGCTGCATACTTCGTAAAAAGATTAAAAAATAAAGCGTGTAACATGTATGGTTACAGAAGTTATATCTTTTGTAAAGTGAGTGTAAAAAAATAAGCTACCGAAAAATACTTGGATTGCACTGGGGCGAAAGCAGTTCTTGCGTTGAACTTTTATAAAATAATGTTTCAAAATTGACTGTTATGTGTGCAATTGATGTTAATAGATTTTTTGCCAGCGAAGAACTTTATTACATTGACAAGAAGAACATTTCATTTCATTCTCGTTGAATAGAAAAAATAAAGTACTTCTGAATCTATAGAATTAAGATAGTCCTTAAAAATATAGTACATGTTACATGATATTTTTAAGTATATAAGTTTTTGTACAATAATGTGCAATTTTCAGTTATACATATATTATGTATAAATTCTGATGATAAGATATACCATAGTTGCAATAAACACGAATGTATTATTTGCGTGAGTATATAATTATTAATTTTTGCACAAGCGTGAATTTATAACAAATGGTTTGCATTTATTATATAAAATCCCTTAAAATTATTTGTTTTAAGCGATGTAATTTGTACATAGAGAAGCTGAATAAATCACTGCAAGGAGTAATAATAGCGTCTATTTATTTTCACTTAAATCTTTTTCCATATCATTTTAATCAAGATGCCCTTTCGGTTTATTTTGAAATGCAAAGTTGATTCTATTTTAGCAACACTTTAATTGTTTCAAGAGCATTCATTTCACATGACATTAGCATACAATAAGTTTGAAGTGAATAATTAGATTCTACCAGTTAAAATCTAAATATTTCATTTATTAATAGCCTTACTTAAAATTACGATGTAAACAACTTATTTTTGGATATTCAAAGCATTTGTACAACAAATTACGAGTATAAATATATAAAATGTATATAAAAGGTGTGTAACTTCACTTTAAGTCAGGAGTTGAATTCCCAAGGTAACTTCTCAAATCCGTTATAGTGGATTGAACAATTTTTGCTTTAATAGTCGTTTTGCCCAGCCTCTGATGTGCAGCATAACGATGGCAACCACCAAATGAATAGTAATAATCCCCTCCTGAATACACATTGCTTTGAAATTTTCCATTTTTGCTTAAAAAAACTAAGGTTATATTGATTTATTTCATACCGTTACGGCCTTTAATCCACAGAATATCCACTGGTGGTACCAAATTCTCAGTTTCAGGGTTATTCAAAGTTTCCATCAAGCTTCTGACTTTTTCATTGTCAACAGAAGGTGGAAATGGCCTAATTAAAACGTTCATGGGTACATCATGCACCTCTGCTTCTGGTCTCGAATGTATACTAGTGAATGTACCTTCCATTTTATTACCTGCCAACAAAAAATGATGAAAGTTTTATTTAAAATGGCGAAAAATAATTTTCTTAGTAAATCAGTGTTATAAGTATTTCTAAAGATAACTTATAACATTAATTAGAGCTTACAAGTGGCAACTTACGAATGCTTACAACAAAGTAAGGATTGATTTTGAAAATATTCGCTCTACTAAGATTAAACATATACTAGTGACTGTACGACTTGCATCAGTTGCTACTCTTAGTCATTCACGCCTCGCGGCTATAAGAACACTGAGTCCCCACCTCTGGAAACCTACTCATATGAACATGTGACAAAGGAAGTGGGGATTGGTTACCTATATCTCATGTATTTACAATCTTATCAAGAATCGAAAGTTGCGTGACTTTTTCAAACTGATGTTTTAATGCTATTGTTTTCAGATTAATTAGCGTTTAAAAATTTACCTTGGTCAATGCTTCTCATTCTTTTCCTTAAGTTTACACGTTTAGTTTGCACGTAGGAGAAGCTTGTAAAGAGATTTAGAACCACTAGCCTGTATTGACTGGTTGATCTTTTAAAAATGTTGTTACATCTTGTGCCAATTTTTTGTATGCTTTTGCAGATGCAGAATCTGGAGCAGTAAGTACCACTGGTTTACCATTATCACAACATTCCATGATATCATCATCAAGAGGAATCTTGCACAAAATCTTGATACCTAAAAATAACTTAATTATGTACACATACAAAAAATAATATATAATAAAACATACTTAAAATTTGTACCTAATTCTTTGGCCAAACCATCAGTACCATCTTTTGAAAGTGGAACTTCGCTTTTACAGTTTGGGCATATTACATTAGTCATATTTGAAACTATTCCAGCCAGTGGAATGTTCACTTTGTCATACATGGATGCTCCTCTTCTTGTAACATCCACAGCAGCTTTTTGAGGGGTGGTCACTAATAATGCTCCAGAAACAGGAAGGTTTTGCACAAGTGAAAGATGAGTATCTCCGGTACCAGGTGGAGTGTCAACAATTAAATAGTCCAATGGTCCCCAGGCTACTTGTCTTAATAATCTATCAATTGCACCCATTACCATGAGTCCTCTCCACACGGGTGAAGATTTTTTCTCTATTAAAAATCCCATAGACATGCTAAGAAGGACAAAAACATAAGAGTTAATCTCAAGATTTGGATTTCATTGCAATATATCCACGCATTGTTAAATAAGTACCATTTGACTCCAAAATTTACTAAGGGTTCCATTAAATTGTTGCTGTTTAAAACAGGAGACTCGTGCAAATTCATCATCAATGGAATTGAAGGTCCAAAAACATCAGCATCCAGTAAACCAACTGATTTGCTTGGATCTATGGCTTTTAGAGCAACAGCTAAATTCACAGAAGTTGTTGATTTGCCCACTCCTCCTTTACCTGATGCAACAATAAGTATTTGCTTTACTCCTGGGATTGGTTTTTGTTTTGGAAGACTTCTCGCCATCATTTCTCTCTGCTTTTCTGTCAAATTGTCCGATTTTGACTTTGATGAATTAACAGAAGAACAATGCTGCAAAAATATTCAGATAATAGAATGGCAAGTTCTAGAAAGCTATGAATACCGCTTGAACATGCAAAAAAACAAAAACAATATCTCAGTGTCAAAAAAAATCTAGATTTCCCGCTTTTTTTTTTTCTATATTAGCAAGATTCTATATTGCGTTACACTCACCCGTTTGAGCTGCAGTCCGAGGAACTTTTCGATAATCATTTTCCTTGTGAAAGTTGACATTTTCATCCGTACCATAGCTACGACCGAGACCATATTTTCTTTCAAAGAAAAGAAAATTCAAAGGTATACGAGAAAAAAACAAACCGACATAACCTTCGCCGACAAAATTTGGTAACACCGCAGCCAACTCACATCAAGTTCCAGTCTCCACTTTCAAAGTTTCCTTCGATGCAAGCGCGCGGTCTCTTTCCTCTCAAAATACAATAATTGCAACAATAATCAACAAAATAAACCACGAGTTCGATCATCGGCACCGAGCAACGATTTTCCCTCTTATTGAAAATACTT